>WOXC01006775.1:600000-1044037 GCA_011680675.1 Gymnobelideus leadbeateri
AAAAGGGCAATGAGGAGAAGAATGCCTTAAAAAGTCGAATTTGCCAGATGGAAAAAGAATCTCAAAAGCTCACTGAGGAGATTCATTCCTTCAGAGTTAGACTGGAGCAAATGAAGCTAGTGACTTTATGAGAAATCAAGATGCTGTTAAACAGATCCAAACAAATGAAAGAATAGAAGGCAATGTGAAATATCTCATGGGAAAAAACCACTGACCTGGAAAATAGATCCAGGAGAGATAATTTAAAAATTATTGGACTACCTGAAAGCCATGATCAAAGAAAGAACCTAGAAATCACCCTCCAAGAAATTCTCAAGGAAAACTGCCCTGATGTTTTAGATCCAGAGGGCAAAATAGAGGTTGAAAGAATCCACCAATCACCTCCTGAAAAAGATCCCAAAAAGAAACTCCCAGGAATATTATAGCCAGGTTCCAGAATCCCCAGATCAAGGAGAAAATACTACAAGCAGCCAGGAAGAAACAATTTCAATATTGTGGAAACACAATCAGAATAGCCCAGGACCTGGCAGCTTCTACACTGAGGGAGAGAAGGGCATGGAATATGATATTCCAGAGGGCAAAAGAACTGGAATGAACCCAAGGGTCACCTACCCAGCAAAACTGAGTATTTTGTTTCAGGGGAAAATATGGTCATTCAGTGGAATAGAGGACTTTCAAGCATTCTGAGGAAAAAACCAGAGTTGAATAGAAAATTTGACATCCAGACACAAGAAGGAAGAGATGCCTGAGAAGGTAATCAGGAAAAGAAATCAAAAGGAACTTATCAAAGTTGAACTATTTACATTCCTATATGGAAAAGCAATAACTGTGACTGATGATATCTTTCTCACTATGAAAATAATGGAAGAAGGGGGTGTGGTCATATGAATACATATGTGAATGTGTGTGCATATGGTTACAGTTATATGGATAGAGGGCATAGGTTGAATTTGTTGGGAAGGGAGAATACTCAAGGGATGAAATTATGAGGAGAGAGAGGAAAGTGGCAAGAGGAGATGGGGAGAGACAGGGTAGGGTAAACTATCTCATGTAGAAGAAGCAAGGGGAAGTGGTTGCAAAGGAGAGGGAGAATAAGGAAGGCTAAAAAGGCAAAACCACATTCACATTGAATTTGGTTCAGGGAGAAAATGACATACATACTAAATGGGATATCTCAACCTGCAGCAGGATAGGGGAAGGGGGATGAGAGGAGGGATGATGGATGGGAGGGCATCCTTGGGGTGAGGGGAGGTTGGAAGTACCCACTATAGAAGAGGGACAGGATCATGTAGGGAATCGACCAGGTGGGGGGTGGGATGAGTGGGAGGGAATTATAACCAGCCTTGTACAATATATCTACTATGATAATGTTTTGCATAGCTAGATATGTACAACATATACTGAATTACTTATCTCCCAAGAAGGAATGGGTGACAAGGGAGGAAGGAAATGGATCTGAAATTCAAGGTCTTAACATTAAGTGTTTCAAATATATATAAATACTATTTGCTTGTAATTGGGAGATAAGATGTGCAGGCATTGGGACACAAAGATTCATCTTCCTCTAATGGAAAAGTCGATGGGGGTATGGGAGAAGGTATGGGAGAGAGCAGATTGGAGGAAGTGCTATCTTGTGGGACTGCTATTCTGGGAGGTTGGGTAGGGGAATAATGGGGGGAAAATGATTGTAACTCAAAATCTGGCGGAAATGAATGATGTAAAACAGAAGTTAATAAAGCATTTGTTTAAAAAAAAAAAAAGAAAAATGTTACTCCACCTTCACCTTCTATACTTTGCGTTATATATCACTGGCAGAAAGATGAACAATACTTTATTTGCAGTTCAGTGAAAAAGTCCCTAGGCTCTCCAAACATAAAGGAAATCAAATTCTCAGTCTTCTCTCATTGTATTGGTAGTTCTCAAGATTACCTCTCAGATATCCAGAACAAATCAAGCTATATGGAAGTCTATTCTATCCTGGAAGCTACATTTTAAATAGCACATTAAAAAGCTAAAGTACTGCTAAATGAGGAACTCAGAAAAGTACTTGAAAAAATGTTAAATAAAAATCATAGGGGCGGCTAGGTGGAGCAGTGAATAGAGCGGCCGGCCCTGGAGTCAGAAGGACCTGAGTTCAGAGCCGGCCTCCCACACTTAATCCACACAAACAAAAACCTAGCCGTGTAACCTTGGGCAAGTTACTTAACCCCAATTGCCCTAAAGGGGCGGCTAGGTGGCACAGTGAGTAAGAGCGCAGGCCTTGGAGCTGGGATGACCCGAGATCAGATCCGGCCTCAGAAAATGAGCACCCACGCATAAATAATGACTAGCCGTGTAACCTTGAGCAAGTTACTTAACCCCAATTGCTTTAAAAAAATAAAAAAAAATAAAAATCATAGAATTTTAAATAGGAAAAGAGGTCAGAAATCACTAAGTCCAGCCACCTCATTTCAGAGATGATGAAACGAGGCTAGGAGAGGTTTGGTAAACTGTTTATATGCTTATTAGTGGCAGAACTAGAATTGGATCTCCAATTATCTAAGCCTTATGTGCTTTTCACCTTTCCATAATGTCTATACTACATAAAGATTGTGTAGGAACTGGCAATATTTAGCCTAGAAAAGAGAAGACTCTGTTTCACTTGGGAGGTCCTAACTCTTCCCACCAAAAGACTAGCTAAGGGTAATACTTCTAAGCCAGCATCCTTCAAAGCACAAATTGACAAAGTCCCCTGATTTCGGTGATATCCCCTCTTTTTGATGCCTGAGTAAACTCTGTGCCATGTTCTAATGGCCCCCCACTGATTCTCTAGGCGAATCAGGAATTTGACAGTATGGGTCTAAGTATTTTCTCTAACATGTACTAGTCATATGATGCTTGACAAGTAAGTTAACCTCTTAAAGCTTCTGCTTTCCCATTTTTTAAGTGGGAATAATAATACTTAATAAAGTGAGAATAACAGTAATGTTATCTGTCAGGACTGACATAAAGATGAAATAATGCATGGAAAGCACTTGGTAAAATGAGTGCTATATGAATTAATTTTTTTCAATTTTTTTTTAAAAAAGGATTTTTCCCAACTTGAAAAGCAGTACTTGAGTACTTTATATATAGACTTGTCTCATTCTCAGTTTGTGCCTGATTGGCCAAACCATATGTAAGTCTTTATTTCATTCACTTAAATGGTCCTTTAATATTCTCAAAGATGATATTTTCTTTGGTCCCTTTGGTTTTACCAGCTAAACATGATGGATGGGGTTTGGTTGGTTGGTAACTGTAGGGGATGAGCAAATAGATTGGTATTTTTCCTCCCCTTCAACTGCCTATATTTTTCATTTGTTTTGTTTTTTCAGTCATAGATGTGTAATTTATTCTGGAATATTTAAAAAGCCTCTAGTCTTCCTGTGGGTTATTGAATTTAAAACTATCTCAATTTTGGTCAGTTAATTTTTGTAGAACTTAACACTTAGATCTGAATGACAAATTTCTTTGATATATGTCCTACAAAAAGAATACAGAATTTAACTGTTATTATTTTCAAATAGTAACACACACATACAAAATGCTCCTCTCTGAAGAAAAGGAGCCACAGCACATGCCTTTTACTCTCTACTTCCAACTCCCTTTTTCTCTCTATCATAATTTAGCTATACCCCTAAAAAGAGAGCTAAAATATATATATATATATATATATATATATATATATATATATATATATATATATATAGTTTGTAGTAGCTAAAGGGTGCTAAACAGAAGAGAGATACTGTTCTTCTCAACAAAGCTACCCTAATATGGGGAGTTATCAAGTTAAAAGAATTTAAATAGTAGAATATAAAGTAAAGTGGCAGGGGCTAGCTATTAAGTATGTTTTTTCTCATGTAGAGGAATAAGTAACTTGGAGATTTGAGGTAAGACAGGAAATTAAAGGCTAATTGATGTTTTTGCTATATGGCAGAGAATCTTACTTTTCTTGCAAAATATGTACTTTCTCTTTCTCTGATACTTGACTTTCACATGACAAAACCATTTCCAAAATTATTTTTTTTTATTTTTTTTTAAAGCAATTGGGGTTAAGTAACTTGCTCAAGGTTACACGGCCAGTCATTATTTATGCGTGGGTGCTCATTTTCTGAGGTCGGATCTGATCTCGGGTCATCCCAACTCCGAGGCCGGCGCTCTTACTCACTGCGCCACCTAGCCGCCCCTTTAGGGCAATTGGGGTTAAGTAACTTGCCCAAGGTCACACGGCTAGGTTTTTGTTTGTGCGGATTAAGTGTCGGAGGTCGGCTCCGAACTCAGGGTCCTTCTGATTCCAGGGCCGGCGCTCTATTCACTGCGCCACCTAGCTGCCCCTCCAAAATTATTTTAAATTCAATTACCACTCTCTAATGGAAGATTCAAGGCTGAAAAAAAATTAGCAAATCCATCCTAATATAAAAAGTTGGAAAAGTATGCTTTCTTTTCTAATATCCTCAAATCACATATTATGCTCCTTCTATCAGAGGTAAGACAGAAGTTATCTAGTCCTCAAAGAAATCATGAGTAAGTTCAGAGAAAACACGGAATCTGTGGAATTCCATAATGAAAGCGGTAACATGCTACTGAACTGAAAGAACTAGCTGCTATTAGAATTTAGCTTCCGGAATGAAGCTGTCTTCAGATCAGAGGATAAGGTCTTATATGATATTAGGTCTTATTAACTTAGATCAGGACCAATGATAGAACCAGGGATCATATAATAAGCTTTAGCCAGGAAAATCATGAAACAGTTGTAAATTCTTCTTGGATTGGGCAGTTTATATGTGGCATTTCACCTAAGTGCTAAAAAAGATCTTTAGCCTAGGAAGAGATATAAGGAATGCAATATGGCCTAAACATAACTAGGAAGAATTGTTATAAGGTACCAGAAATTGGGTATCTGAATTTATTGCTGCTGCTGCTGCTACTACTACTACTACTATTACTATGACCACCACCACCTCCACCATCAACTTCCTTTATATAGTGCTTTAAGATTTGCAAAGCACCTTACAAATATTATCTCATTTTGCCCTCTTAACAACTCCTAAGAGGTAGGAATTCATTATTCCTTCTACACATGAGTCAACAGACATAGAAAGAGGCTAAATGACTTCACCAAAGTCACACAACTACTGTGTCAGGTCAAATTTGAAATGGGTCTTCCTGACACTAGGTTCAGTGCTTTATCCACTAAACCACCTATCTGCCTCTCTGATTTCAACAAAGATGTGACAAAAGTCCTTTTTCTAGCAAATATTTCTATTAACACACTAACATTTCAATGAACTACTATTTAACAGAAATTTTTTTTTAAAGTTCACAGGGTAGAACAATGGGCAAAATCTAAAACGATGGAATTTAGAAGGAATACAGGTATACTGCACACTTGAGCTCAAAACAATCAACTTTGCAAGCACAATATGTTAAAGGAATGGGTAAACAAAAATCTGGGGTTTCAGTGGGCTATTAACTCTACATGAGTCCAAAGTGTGACATGATAACCAAATCATATCAGAAAATATAATAAAAGATACATATAGAGAAATAATTGTCCTGCTCTACTGGTCATACCATACCTAAAGCATTGTTTTAGTTTAGACTGTCAAATTTTAAGAAACGTCTATGACAAGCTGAAATGTATAACAAAGACCATGACCAGGACAGTGAAAGTCCTGACAGAAGAACATACCATTGGATGATTCAATTCAATGCACATAAAACATACATTAATGCCTATTATGACCAAGACACCATACTAGGTGCTAAGGCCACAAAGACAAAAAACAAAACACCTCTATCAGCAAAGAACTTATATTCTAGTAAAAAGAAAAAACCATTTACACAAATAAATAAACAAAAAATAATTTGGGGAGGTAAGAGCATTAATACTTGGCAGGATAGCAAAACACTGTATAGGAGTGAATATATGTGCTGAGCCTTGAAGATAAGGAATTCTAAGTGGTAAATGTAAAAAGAGTATACTCTATGAATGGAGACAGCCTTTGCAAAGGCAAAGATACAGAAGATGAAATGCTGAACCTTGGAAACAAGTAACAAGCCTAGTTTAGGGAGAAGATAGAGATTGCATGAATAAGATTCTAGAAATAAAGAATAAAATTCTAGAAATGAAGACAGGATTGAGATTGTAGATGATTGTAAAAGCCAGTCAACTAGCACTTATTCAGTACCTATTATGTGTAAGGCACTATGCTAAGTCCTGCCAGGCTAAAGAGTTTGTGTTTTATCCTAGAGGTAATAGGAAGCCATTAAAAGCTTTAAAGTAAAGGACTGATAAATCCTTGGACTGATAAAGCTATGTGAAGAATAAATTGAAAAGTGGAGAAGCAGTACAACCACTAAAGAAAATATTACAACAATGGAGATGAGAGTTATAAAGATCCTGAACTAAAGTACTCTCTCTGAATAAGAGAAGACAAATGCAAGAGATGTCATGGTGGCAGAATCTAAGAAATGGAGCAAGTGATAAGATACTGGTGTGAAACAGAGTAAAGAGTCAAAAATCAATCAATCAATAAGCATTTACTAAGAACCTATGATATACCAAATGACTGCAGGAGCAAAAACAAAAATTAAACCCTTATGTGGTTGACATTATAACAAGAAAATGGGTATAACATATACAGATATAAGCTCATATAAAATACATACAAAATAATCTTAGAGAAAAGGCATTAGTAGCTGAAAAGATTAGGAAAAAACCTCATGTAAAAGGTGGCATTTGAGTGGAATCTTAAAAGAAACCAGGGATTCTGAGAGGTGGACAAGGAGTGTATTCCAGACTTGGAAAATACAGCACAAAGACATGGAGGTGTGGAGAGTCATGTCAGGAACAGCAGGAAGGCCAGTTTGATTGCACTATAGAGTGTATGAAGGAGAACAATAGACAATAAAGATGGAAAGGTTAGATAGGATCAAATTATGAAGAGTTTTAAATGTCAAACAGGGGCTAAGATATTATCCTAGAGATGGTCACACACACTTTAGGAAAGTCATTTTTGTCAATGTATAGAGAATGAACTGAGTAGAAATTAGGCAGGGAAAACAATTAGGAGGCTACTTTTAACAGTACTAGGGAAGAATAAGAAGAGCCTGAATCAGGGTGCTGTCTGGGAATGAAGAGAAGGGGACAGATTTAAGAAATGTTATGAAGATAGAAGTAACAAGAATGGGCAACAACTAACTGGATATTTAGAAGGAAAGTGGGGAGGCAAAAGGGAGAGGATCTAGTAGGATGCTCTTGGATACCCATGAGTAAAAACACTTGATCACCATCTACCTAAAAAGGAAGGAGAGCTATTATTCCATCTTTTCCTATGTTGTATATACTGAGAGAGGAAGACAAAACATACATGTGGTGGTCAAGAAAGGGAAAAGCTAAGGAGACCCAAAGATGGTATGCTGAATGACAGAGCAGTTAGGTCACACAACCCTTCCAGGAACACTGGTAGTATGGCAGTACTGATTTTATTATTGACCCAGAAAAAGAGGTAGAAATCAAGAGGTGTGGAGAAACATATGCAGGTGGATGGGATGTGAAGCATGCTTTAGTGGTCTGGGGCCAGCTGGTATAATGGGTTAGAGTTTGCACTAGCTAGCTCATTCACTCACCAATTAAGAAGGCTTAGGGAAGGAAGGAAGTTCTGAAGATGAGTAGATTAAGTTTCCCAGCAACTGGGGACATTTTTCTGGCAGTCTGGTCCCAGGCTGCTATTTCAAGTAGGGAGAAGCAGTGCAAAGGCAGAGCAAATGGCAAGCTGGCTGCAATGTGTGAGGGAGTACACCTCTGCAAAATGAAACTGATTCACAGGAATTAGGATACTCTAGATTTAAAGATGGAAGGGGGGGAGAAGTAAAGAGAAAGCGAGAGGGAGAGCAAGAGAGAAGAGAGGGAGAGAGAGAAAAGAGAGTGTATCAACAACCTGGAACAACAAAAGCTTCACAGAGTAAGTAGAACCTAAACCCGAGTTGATCTTTGAAGAAATAAGGATTCTAACACATGGAGATGAGGAGGGAACAAATACTTTAAATAAACCCTTAGAAACAAGCTTGGGATTGATCATTAACTGGATACAGTTAATCTCTCACAACATGATTGTTATAGAAGTGTTTTGCATGACTATACACGAATTGCTTGCCTTCTCAAAAAGGGTGGGTGGGGAGGGGAAAGGGAGAATGTGGAAATCAAAGTTTTAAAAACAAATTTTTAAAATTGTATTCACATGCAACTGTACATCTATAACATGTACAGGTGATGAAGTACAGAATCTATCTTGCCCTACAGAAAAACAGGAGTGAAGAGGAAAGGGGAGGAGGGGAGACAGGAGAAAATTTGGAACTCAAAATCTTGTGGAAGTGAATGTTGAAAACAAAAAATTAATTAATGAGAAAAAGTAATTTTTTGTATTTCCTCATACACAAAAGGAAAATATACATAAGAATTTAATAGAGTAGAAAACCTCTAAGGATATTCTCCAGGTGAAAAAGACAATAAGCAGAATAGTAGGTGAAATGCTAAAACAGGCATCAGATAATCTGGTTACTATTTCAATCTCTTTAAGTTCCTAAATACACAAAAGGATAAGTCAATATTGATTGATTTGAACACTTGCTTCAGCCAATCTTCAAGTGAAAATACATTCAACTGAATTCAGGCATTTTCTCACCACAAAATATATGTAGAAATGTTTACATATTTCATGATGGCAGTGCCTTAAAGTGATCATATTGACAATGACTTCTTTACATGGAACTGTGGTTTCCATATGAGTTCCACTGAGTTCAGTGTCTGCATAGTCTACCTTCCCACACAAATTTCTTCCCTCATTCTAGGGGACATTGACATGTATCTTAACTTCCTTAGTCTACTCATCTCCTATCACCTATTCTTCCACTCCACCTCAGCTACACAAAGGGATGGCTATCACCTTGATCCTGTCATAATCACATGTGTTCAAATTCAAGAACTTTTCATTTGTCTGAGAAGCAAAGAAAATAAAGTGTTTATTTATTTATTTGTTTTTTACTTTTTGGAGGGGGAAAGGTAGGGCAATTTGGGTTAAGTGACTTGCAGAAGGTCACATAGCTAGTAAGTGTTAAGTGTTTAAGGTCACATTTGAACTCAGGTCTCCTGCCCACCGAGCCCCTAGCCACCCCCAAATAAAACATTTATTAAGCATTTACTGTGTTTCAGGAACTGTCCTAAGCATTTTGCAAATATCTTATTTGGTCACACAATAATCCTACAAGGTAGTTGTTATGATCCTGATTTTACAGTTGAGGAAACTGAGGCAGAAGTTACGTGACTTGCGCAGGGTCATATAGTCAGTAAGTGCCTGGGGATGGATTTGAACTCAGGTTTTTCTGACTCTCTCATGCTAGTCTTTTATCTTATCTTTTCCTCTCTTCCTAGTCTCACTCCTTAAACTCTTCCTACTCATCATGTCTTCCAATCCCTCTCTCCCTCAATATTATCTCATGCTATCAACCTTGTTCTGATTATACTTAATTCCCTTTCAAATCCTGATCACCTAATGAATTACTTCAACTCTATACCATCCTCTTCTCTTGAACCACTTCCTTTACTGCTGATAATGACTTGCCAAACTCTAATCCTAGCATACTCCCTATAATCTGTCACTTTCACTCTTCCTCACATGTTCCTCCAACAGACCTGGAAGAAATCACAAAACAGCTGACTGATCCACTTCAAATTTATGCTATCTAATCTCAACTGGGCCCTCACAACCAGGCAATCCTACTACTCCCAACTAATTCACTTTTTATATCCCACTTGCTAAAGCTACTCTTCCAAATTTTCACTTTCTCCTTAATCCACCTATATCACAGCACCCCTGACCCTCTCTACTAAGGACTTTATTCATTCTTTATCCCCCTCCCAAAAGTAAGGTCAATTCCTGACAGTTTCTCCTTCTTACCTCTTCCTTTCATATCTTTGTGAGATCATCCCTCATTATTTCTTCTTTCACTCCAGTCTCTGATAAGGTGAAGCCATCTGCCTGACAATACCAACATCTCTATATGTTTCCATGGTCCCCTTTCTTCCCTTGTTTGCCAGCAGAATGCCTCTATCACATTCCACCATCCCCCATCCCTCTCCCTATCTCCTTGCTCTTTCCTTGTCACTAAAAGCATGGCCAAGTCTCCCATCCTGAAAAAATGCTTGTAAATTGTGCCAGGTTAGACAAATAAAATAATATCCTCCCCACCTCTTTTTTTCAGCTAAATTCCTGGGGGTGGGGGGAAACTATCTACAAATGGTGTTCTGACTTCTCCTCTTGGTCTCTGTAAGCTACTTCTGACTTCATCACTCAACTGAAACTATCTTCTCTAAAGCTACAAAGATGATTGTCCAATGGAACTGGCCTCATCTTTCCTGACTTCTCTGCAGCATTTCACACTGCTGATCATTTCCTTCTTTTGCATGCTCTCTCCTCTCTGGGTTTTTGTGACTCTGCTCTCTCCTAACTGCTCCTTGTCAGTCTATTTTCCTGGATCTTTATCCATGACATCCCCTAAGGCTCTCTCTTGGCCCCTCTTCTCTTTTCTCTCTGTACTCTGTCCCTTGATGATGTCCTCAACCTCCATGGGTTAAATTATCTTTGTAGAAATGATTTTCATCTATACAGTCCTAGTCTGCCTCCCAATTTGCAGACCCCCATTAACAACTATCTGTCAGATATTTCAAAGTGAATCTCCCAGAAACATCTCAAGCTCAGTATGTCCAAAACAAAACTTACCATCTTTCCCCTTTAATCACTCTGCCTCCTTGATTCTGGGAGCACCTAGGTGATGCAGTGGATTGAGCACTGCGCCTAGAGTCAGGAAGCCCTGATTTCAAATCCAGCCTCAGATACTTACTAGCTGTCTGACTCTGGTCAAGTCACTTAACCTCTATTTGTCTATTAACCTCTATTTAATCAACTGTAAAATGAGGCTAATAACACTTACCTTACAGGGTTGTTGTCAGGATCAAATGAGATACTATTTGTGAAAGTGCTGAGCACAGTGCCTGGCAAATAACCAAATGGTCCCTCCTGAACTTCCCTATTCTTCCAGTTGCCCAAGCTCACAACCTTGCTGTCATCCAGGACTCCTCATATGCCGCCACCACACGTCCAATTAGTTGTCAGATTGTTAAATTGCTTTCTCTTTAATTCTCTTGCCTTTTTCTCCACTTGCCCAGCCATCACCCTACTTCAGAGCATCCATACCTCTTACTTTGACTATTGGAAGAGCCTTGTAATGGATCTCTCTGCCCTGGATCTGTCCTTACTCAAATTCATCCCCTTCCAAAGTGACCTTCCTTTTTTTTTTGCTTTTTGGAGGGCAACTGGGGTTAAGCGACTTGCCCAAGGTCATACAGCTAGTTTTTTTGTGTTAAGTGTCTGAGGCTGGATTTTAACTCAGGTCCTCCAGGGCCGGTGCTCTACTCACTGCACCACCTAGCCGCCCTTAAAGTGACCTTCCTAAAGCACTGCTCTGATTATGTCACTTCCTTGCTCAATAAACTCAAATGGCTCATGATGATGCTCAGGATCAAATATAAAGTCCTGTGTTTGGCATCAAAGCCCTTCCCAACCTGGCCCCTTCTAATCTAATTAGTCTTCTTCGATGTCTCCAGCAGTATTCCAAACCACATAAAATTAAACATGCATTATGATTACAGTCACCATTTCTAGAAAGCTTCAATTTCTACAGTTCTACTACTTTGCATTACAGTTTGTCTGAAAGTTTTCCTTGAAAAGCATAACAATACATATCTAATTTCTGTGTGACAATTATCTGACTTTCCTGTTTATTCCTAGGAATCCAAACCTTTACATAGTCTATTCTGTTAAAGGTACTAAAGCTATGAGGAACTCAGGTGAAGAAAATAAGAATGCTTAATTTAATTTCTAAAGGAAATAATTTCTCATGACTTACTGATTCCATCTCATCCATTAACTAGCTTATAATTCAAGGCTATATCTATTATAAAGGTGAAAGCCAACTTTACTGAAATGAAATAAACTCATACATACGGTAAATCAGGTATGTTTATGAAGAATGATTAAGGTTGCTTACCTTGGGAAGCTTGACAGGTGGCTCTCTAGATTCTTCTTCTTCATCACTGTCTGAGTCACCACTCTGCACAGAGCTCTTTGATGCAGCAGCCAAAGATGTTTCCTTCTTCTGCCACTCCAAAACACAATGGCGTACATTGCAATAAACATTGAAAGCAGATGGATTGCTATGCAGCTTGATATCTGGTATGATAACTGTATTCTCCAAGTTTTCAGACTGAAATACAAAGAAAGTGTTTTTCAATTTTTACAAATGACTCATTTTCCTTTGCCATTAAAACAATTTGACTATTAGCTATATGAATATCCACAATACTAATATGGTAGAGGCAGCATAAAGGAGGGCTATGGTGTCAAACTCAAATAATGAATCTCTGCACACTTAGACTGATTTAGAAAACTACAAATTAACATTAACATATTGTACTGTTTTTATTTATTCTGTTAAACACTTCCCAATAACATTTTAGCCACAGGGGCAAGTTGTACACCTCTGCTGTAGGGGATAAAAAGCTAGGCTTAAAATTAGGAAGCCCTAGCTTCAAGTCCTGCCTCTAACAGACCAGAGGGATGACTCTACACAGTCATTAGCCTCTCAGTGCTCCAAACAATTCTCTAAAACCCCAAGCTTCTGATGTCAATGCATATTGGCAGAGAGAGTTATTTCATATAAGTGAAACCACAGATTCAATAAATAGGAAGGTAAGTGTGTGAATTTTTATGGTAGATTTTAGAAAATATTTCTTTTCTCTCAGAGATGATGTTACATATTTTGCTAAATAAACTATAAGCAAATGAACAATTTAAGATATGTCTATAATGTGAAATTAAACAAATATAATGTCTACTTTTAGCATGTTTTGCCCCATGAACATACCAACTAGTATTATCTGGTTTATTAATTTCAGAATACCCTTAAGCACAATATGTGCATCCTATAAGGAAGATAGTAATACAAAATCAGCAATGAAACAGAGTGAAAAAGAGAAATGAACTGAAAATAAGAAAGTCCTGGGGATAAGAATGTTGTAAGATGTGTATATATGTGTGTGTGTGCACATATAACCAAAAGATAGACAACATGTCAATGACTCTCCTAACTCAGGTAATCTGATCCTTATATGACAAGATACATATGTTTACTGCTAGGCCTGTATTTAAAATCTTTCTACCTTGGAAAGACCTGCCAGAATTTAATGGGAATAGATATGGGAATAGAAGAAATAGTAAAACACAGAGGTACAGGAAAGAAAAGAGAAAGGCAGAGTCTCAGAAACAAATGATGTAGAACTAGAGAAAGATAAACAGAAAGAATGATCAATACTGAATGAAACAGAGAGAATCTTTGTGTTCGACATTGTAAAAAAAAACATACTTGGAGAATTATACATCTTTAGAGTCAGAAAGTGCCTTCCAGATGATGAATGGAGTCACTCTGTTTTATAGATGAGTAAGCTGACGCCCAGAAGAGTTAAGCAACTTGACCAATATCATAGTATGTGAGAGAAAAAAAAGATAAAAAACCAGGTCTCTGGGCTTCTAGTTCATTTCAAAGGGCAGAAAAGAACCTGGTCTTTGGATGCTATTAGACCTGAGGTCTCTTGTATTTTTTCCCCTCGAATCAACATATTTCCCCTCAAATCAACAGAGAGCAGCAACCTTTCAAAAGTGATATACTAGAAATGGAAAGCAGAAAAGGCTAGTGAAAACAGTAGGTAAGAACTCTCAAAAAGAGAAAGACAAGGTGGCAATAGGAACTTGTCACAAGCTTTCAAAATTGTCAGATGTCTCATTTTTACACTGCCCTAGAATCTTTAAAATATTTTATTTTCATTATAGCCATGCAAGAGGCATTTGAAATAACAAAAATGTTCATATTATCAGAGCTCAAGTAGGGACAACTGCTGCTTTAATCTTGTATAATACTAAAAGGACCACAATTTAAGAATAACTCAAAGGACCAAGTTGCATTAACTGATGCAGTGCATTATTTTATTCATAAAGAAAAGAAAATTAGGATAGGAGGATCAAAATTATTATTTCAAAATAAAATTGTGCTATTTTTTGCATCAATTGATGCCCAATAAAACAAAAAACGAAAAAGCAGTAAGTATTGAGTAAGACACAAATGGGAAAAACTCTACCTCAGAAACACCTATTTTTCTGTTTTTGCAAGTCTAGGGAAAAAGATATCTTGCTATAAAATACCTCAATATACAGTGGATTAGTTTATTCTGAAGGCCAGCCTATGTTCTGCGTATAGCAATATACAGAGCATTTCTTAATATGTCATAGAAAGTCATAATATAGATGCTTAATTTATCTCCTGACACCAGCAAAATGATTTTTTTTTCAAGCAACCAAAAAGCATTTATTAAGTATAATCAGCAAGACTCCTTTTCCTGAGTTCAAGTCTGGCCTCAGACTCTTGCTAGCTGGATGACCCTGAGCAAGTCACTTCACCCTTTTTGCCTCAGTTTCCTCATCTGTAAAATGAACTAGAGAAAGAAATGGTGAACCACTCCAGTATCTTTGCCAAGAAAACAGCAAATGGGGTCATGAAGAGTAGGACTGAAACAACCTGAATAGCAGCAACAACAAAAAAATGTGCCAGGCTTTGTGAATCTGAGGTTGTTAACCAGGGAGTACCCTCAACAGCTAAAGGAAAGTTAAGAAGAAGGAGGAGTTTGGGGGGAAAAGACAGCAAATTGTGGTTCTAGATATTGGAGATACAGGACTTAAGTTCAGGAGAGAAAGTAGGGCCAGGTATATAGAGATGATAATTGAATCCACAGATGCTGATGAGATCATCACCAAGAATTATAAAGAGAGTTAGAGGAGGGGGCCCAATAGATCCTGGGGATACACGTGAAGTTAGGGGGTGGGACATGGGATATGAAACAAGGAGGACTGTCGATGAGTAGCAGAAAGTGTGTGAGTGGTGGAGCTATGATTATACTCTAGATGGTCTCATTCCATACATAGTGTGCTACAGATTATCCCACATTATTCCTTTCGTCTTTTGCTATCCTCTTCCTTCACATGTACATGTTCCTCACACATATTTCATAGGACATTGACAAGGATTGATGAGGACTTTTTTCTTTTTAGAGTCTACATATCATTTATTTGACAAGTGAGAAAACTAAGGCTCAAAGAGAAGAAATTACTTGCCCAGGGTCACACAGTAAGCTACAGAAAGAGCTGGGACCAGAACCCAAGGTTCCTGCCTCTTGGGCTGTCTCTTTCTCATTCATTCATTCATTCATTCATTCATTCATTCATTTACTGTTTACAACATTAAGTTCCACGGTCCCTTGAGTTTCAAATTTTCTCCCCCTCCCTTGCCTACCCCCCACGGTGGCATTCAATCAAATATAGGACCTACAAATACTTTCACATTAAACAGTCAAGTTGTAAAGAAGGATTATAACCAATGGAGTGAACAAGGAGAAAGAAGAAACAAAACAAAATAAAACAGAAAAAAAAGAGCAAGTAGTTTGCTTCAGTCTGTATTCAGACTCTGTAGTTCTTTCTCTGGATATGGATATCCCTTTCTATCATGAGTCTTTTGGAGTTGTCTTATAACCTTGCATTGCTGAGAGGGCCCCAGTCTATCCAAGTTAGTCATCAGACATACAATGTGTCTATAACTGTGTACAAAGTTCTCCTGGTTCTGCTTTCCTCACTCAGCATCAGTTTATATACGTCTCTCCAGGTTATTATGAAGTCCATCTGCTCCACATTTATTATAGCACAATAGTATTCCATTACATTCATATACCACAACTTGTTGAGCCATTCCCCCAATTGATGGGCATCCCCTTGATTTCCAATTTTTTGTCACCACAAAGAGCTGCTATAAATATTTTTGTACAAACAGGTCCTTTTCTCATTTCTATGATCTCTTTGGGATAAAGCCCTAGAAGTGGTATTGCTGGGTCAAAGAGTATACATTTATTTATAGCCCTTTGGGCATTGTTCCAGATTGCTCTCCAGGATGGTCGAATCAGTTCACAACTCCACCAACAATACATTAGTGTTCCAATTTTTCCACATCCTCTCCAGCATTTATCATTTTCTGTTTTGTCATCTTAGCCAATATGTCTGGTGAGATGTGGTACCTCAGAGTTACTTTGATTTGCATTTCTCTAATCAATAGTGATTTAGAGAATTTTTTCATATGTAAAATGATTTTATTATGCTAATTAAAAAGTAAACTGGATATCATGATTACTTCACAAAAGAGGACTGCCATCATAAAGTAAGCTAAATAAACACTGCAATGTTAGGCTAGAATGTTGACAAAATTGGAGGTAAGGGAGACAAAGAGGCCCTTAATGAATTCTCCTTCACTAGCAGTCTTCAGAATATTATCATAACCATTCCTGTTCAGAATACATCATAATTATCCATATCCTTAGAGGCAGCTAGGTGACACAATGGATAGAGCACTGGACCTGGAGTCAGACTTGAATTTAAATACTGGCTCAGAAATTTAGTACCTATTTGACCCTGGTCAAGTCAATAAACCTGTAAAACGGAGATAATAATAGGACCTAATTTTCAAGACTGCTGTGAAAATCAAATGAGTTAATATTTGTAAAGTACTTTGCATACCTAAAGTAGTATATAAATATTAGATATGACAATGATGATGCATTTAGAAATATCTAGGTATTTAAAATGAGAACTACTTCTATAGATGAGCTTAGTAATTAATAAGCATGTCATTAAAAGAAGAATTTTCAGTACGGGTTTTCAGTACAAGTTTTTTAAAACTGGAAAACAAGAAAAATGTTATTTTGCATATTTATTATCTATGACTCCAACTCTTTCATAAATTCAATCTCTGTCTTTCTGGAGCAGAGCATGAATATAAGTCCTTTAAATTATTTTAATATTTCAAAAATATCCATCAAATATTCAAGATTCAGGAGGAAACTTTTTTTACAAAATGAATGTTTCATATTCAATATTATCACTAAGAAAAATGGCAATTTCTCTTTTACCTTAAATGCCAACTGAAGTGCTTTAGCAGGAGAAAGTCCTATAATAATGGCTCACAATAATGTGGAAATACCCTATGTTCTGCACCCATATTATTTCATAATTTTTCTCATTTTTTGATTGTCAGTATTGACTTTAATGTTTCTATCAAATACTTAATTTGTATAATTTTACTTAATATTTTATTCTTCCCAGTTACACATAAAAATATTTTTTGACATTCATCTTTTTTAATTTTGAGGTCTATTTCCTTCTCCCTTCTCTCTGCTCCCATCATTGAGAAGGGAAGCAATTTAAAATAGGTAATACTTGTGCAGTAGTACAGAACTTATTTCCATATTAAATGTGTTATGAAAGAAAATGCAGAACAAAATATAAAGAAAAAAAGAAAGTTTTTTAAAGTATGCTTCAATTTGTCTGCAAACACCATCAGTTCTTTCTCTGAAGGTGGATAGTATTTTTCATCATAAGCCCTTCAAAATTGTTTCACATCACTGTATTGCTGAGAAAGGTTCACATTCACAGTTGATCATCACACAATGTTGCTGTGACTGTGTACAATGTTCTCCTGCTTCTGTTCATTTCACTTTGCATCAATTCATTTAAGTCTTTCCAGGTTTTTCTGAAAGCATCCTGCTCATCATTTCTTTATCACAATGGTATTCCACCACAACTTGTTCAGCCATTTCCTAACTGATGCATATCCCCTCAATTTCTAATTCTTGGTCCCCAGAAAAAGAGCTGCTATAAGTATTTTTGTACTTATAGGACCCTTAAAAAAATCTCTTTGGGATAGATACCTGGCAAGCAAGATTTTATAGTCCTTTAGGCATAGTTCCAAATTGGTTTCCAGAATGGCTGAAGAAATTCCCAACTCCACCAAAAGCACATTAGTGTCTCAATGTACCCCACCCCCTCCAACACTGGCTAATATTAAAGAAAAGGGAAAATGAATCTGATAGGTGGGGGATGCTACCTCAGAGTTGTTTTAATTTGAATGTCTTCCATCAATAGTGATTTAGAGTATTTTTTCATATGACTATAGATAGCTTTGATTACTTCACCTGAAAACTGCCTGTTCATAGCCTCTGATCACTTATCAATTGGGGAATGACTTGTATTCTTAAAAATTTGACTCAGTTTTCCTATATATTTAAGAAATGGGGCCTTTATCAGAGAAACCTCCTGTTTTTTTTCCACAGTTACAATTACTGTGTATTTCCTTTTATCCTATTTTCCTCCCATTTCTCTCCCTTTCTTTCCCTCCCCCTTCTTTCCATACCTGTCCTTCCTCCAAAGTGTTCTGCTTCTGACTACCCCTTCCTCCAATCTTCCCTCCCTTCTATCAGTCATTCTCCTCTTCTCTTATCCCCTCCCCTCCTACTTTTCTGCATAGCAAGATAAATTTCTATACCCAGCTGTATATGTTATTCCCTCTTTGACCCAATTCCAAAGAGAGTAAAGTTTAAGCCCCAACTTCACTCATCTTTCTCTCCACTAAAAAAGTTCTTTCACACATCTATTATATGAGATAATTTACCCTATTTTTACCTTTCATTTCCCCTTTCTTCTGAGGTACATTCCTCTTTCTCATCCCTTAATTTTATTTTTTTTTTTTAGATATCTTATCATAGTCTACTGCCATATACCCTCTGTCTATGTATACTCCTAACTGCTCTAATAGTGATAAAGCTCTTAAGAGTTAAAGGTTATCATCTTCCAGCATAAACATGTAAATAGTTAAACCTTCTATTTTCTCTTTCTTGTTTACCATCTTATGCTTCTCTTCAGTCTTATATTTGAAAATGAAATTTTCTGTCCAGCTCCGGTCTTTCCAATCAAGAATGCTTGATAGTCCTCTATTTCACTAAATATCCATTTTCCCCCTGAAGGATTATAGTCTATTTCACTGTGCAGGAGATCCTTGGTTGTAATCCTAGCTCCCTTGCTTTCTGGAATATCATATTCTAAGCCCTCTTTAATGTAGAAGCTGCTAAATCCTATGTTATACTGACTGCCATGGATCCATGATATAAGAACTGGTTTTTTTTCTGGCTGCTTGCAATATTTTTTCATTTGTCTGGGAGCCCTGGAATTTGGCTATAACATTCCTAGGAGTATTCATCTGGGGAACTCTTTGATGGGTTCTTTCAATTTCTATTTTACCCTCTGGTTCTAGGTTATCAGGACAGTTTTCCTTGATAATTTCTTGAAAGATGATCTCCAGGCTTTTTTTTTTTTTTTGATCATGGCTTTTAAGAGGTCCAATAATTCTGGGAGAAATTATCATTTTTATTATATAACAAATTACGTTATGTTAATACATTATTAATTAAGGATACAGGCTTTTTATTTCCTCATTCAGGTACCAATCCCTGTATGAGATTGCCTAAATCCTCCAAGAATATGCTCTATGGCAATCTTGGCCAGGACCCCACCTAACTAGGAGAACTTATTTCTGTTTAGAATGTAAACTGAATTTAATCTAGGTGAATTCCAGGCCCAAAGCATCAAATCTATGCCCCTATACCCTTCCAATAGAGTTTAGGGTGATCCAGCTCATAAAGGAGAAAACCAATCGGAGTGGTCTGGGTAAAGATGGATTTCTTTGTCCAGAATGCTAGAAAAGGTTGAGTCTCATGATCAAGCCACATTCTCAGAAGGAAGAACTGAAGGTTTTCAGCCTATATCCTCATTCGAAAGTCTATTTCCTCACTAATTGTACACCAATCAGTGTTGATTTTCACCTGTCAGGGGCACCCCTTTTCCAAAGATACTTAAGCATTCACTGATATTCACAGGTTTGTTTTTGGTTAACAAGAGAAACCACTGACCAGAAATGTATTGATTATTAGCTAGTCTAATTAATAGACAGATTATTAATTTCCAAGAAACTCTGTATCTTGGGCTTTTCATTCATCTCAGTTCTTATATTATCTCTATTGGATCTCTTTTCCAGGTGAGTTGTTTTTCCAAAGAGATATTTCACATTTTCTTCTACTTTTTTCATTATTTTGACTTTATTGTTTCTTGATACTCATAAAGTCATTCGGTTCCACTTGCCCAATTATAATTTTTAAGTAATTTTTTTCAGTAAACTTTTGTATTTCCTTTTCCATTTGGTCAATTTGACTTCTTAAGGAATCCTTTTCTTTAATGAATTTTTTACATCTTTTTCCATTTGACCAATTCTGCTTTTTAAGGAATTCTCTTCAGTAGATTTTTGTGCCTCTTTTACCATTTGGCCTATTCTTTTTTTTTAAGTTATTTTCTTCAGTATTTTTGAGGCTCCTTTACCAAATCATTAGCTCTTTTTTTCCCCATAATTTTCTTGATCACTCTCATTTCTTTCCCCAATTTTTCTTCTATCTCTCTTATTTAATTTTTAAAATTCTTTTTGAGTTCTTCCAGGAATTCTTGTTGGGCCTGAGACTAATTCACATTTTTCTTTGAGGCTTTGAATGTAACAGTTTTGGCTTTGTTGTCTCTTTCTGAGTTTGTGTTTTGATCATGTCACCACAGTAACTTTCTATGGTCAGGTTCTTTTTTGTTGTTGTTTGCTCATTTTTTCTAGACTATTTCTTGACTTTTAACTTTACGTTAAAGTTGTGCTCTGCTCTTGGGGTAGAGCTTCAGGGGTTTTTCCCCTAGATGTTTTCTGAGCTTTTTTTTTGTGGGGGAGGGAGGTGGGTCTGTAAATTTTCAGTTCTTTCATGGTGGTAAGATTTAAGGAGAGCTATGTTTATATCTTTCTGGGTCTGTCTTCTGGTCTGTAAGCAACACAAGTACTTTTTTCTGCCCTAGAACTGTTACAAGGGTCTTCTCTCCACTATGCCTTCAAGCGCTGGTATACTAGTGCTCCTCCTTACCCTGAGACTGCAACCAGGCCTACAACCTAGATCTACATACACACAATGCAACAGAGTTGTATACCCAGTTCCAACAAAGGGACCCTTATAATCTCCTTCAAACAAGTTGTCTGTCTCCCTTACCATCTGTGGAATGAGATCTCTGGAAGCCACTCTATTTCATAATTTTTCAAAGAGCTTTCCTTTTAAAGGGCTATTTCTAAAAAATAAAACTAATTATTCTTATAACATCTTTAAAACTCCTATATGTAACTGTTCATTCATATTTACTGATACAAGTGACTATAAAAACATGCAATCTGTTCAAATTGAACAAAGGACCACATTTTAATAGTACTTGCTGCCTGACATCAACCGGGCTTCATAGTGTATATTCTAATTCAATTGTTCTACATTATATTATTGTCATTAAAAAGTCCACCAATCATATTAAAAAAAATTTTCTCTGTCATTACTATAAATAGGTTTGCAAAATAACAAATCTGCAATGAAATGAGCAAATAAAGACATAGAGAATTCTCTTTCCCACAGTATTAACTCTAATTGGAAATCATTCAAATATACTTTTCATATGATTCACCAAGCATTGTTTAAACTGTATTGATAGTAGGAAGTACCACCAATTTAGCAATTCTGTAAACAGTTTTGTTCAACATAAGCAATCCTTCTTGATGAAGGAGACATAGTTTGGGGAAACGGCTGTTCTTGGTTATTAAAAGAATTTAATATTCAAAGAAAAAAATTTTATCTTGCAATTGTATTCTGCAATATGCTTTTATGATATTTCAATTTATTGGTTTCCATGCTATATACTACCAAAGCATCTGAACTGAGGAAGCAGTGGTCTTTCTTTTCTATCAAATAAAATATCCATGTATCCCAATGTATGCCAATGCCTCTTACTCTCTAGATTTGGGCTTTTTATTTCTATTTCCACTACTTAACTTGTCTCTGCTGTCTTTGCTTATACTACTTTTCAGCTGCTCCTGGGAAATTCTTTTCAAAGTGATTATGTATTTATCCCAAAATGACATTTTTTTTTCAGTTTTTAAAAAACAAACAATAAAAAGGTCATTAAATTTAATGGCAAAGAATTCTACATTGTTTATATAACAAATTATTTCAATTTTTAAAAGTTGTAATTTTGGGGAAATTAACTTACTACATTTACCAAAATGAAAAGGGGTTGATAGGGACTACATAGGGAATTAGCATAGGGAATTTCCAGATTAAGAAACTACCTCTATAACTGCACCTCAGCATCTCCTTGCAACTTACAGAATTAGAGTATTGCCTCTGGCAATGAGAAGAGTTAAGAGACTTGTCCTGGTTCATAGGGCCATTATGTGTCAGAAGTAGGGCCTAAATCCATTCTGTCACTGAGTCTAGCTCTCTATCCATTATATTATACTGCTGATACTGTGGTGCTTTTAATTTTCACAGACTGTTCAACTTCAAGTATAGAAACTTCACATTCAAATGTAGCAAGCACTGCAATTACTCAATTCACTGTATTCCAAGTCTACGTTGCATTGGTGGCAATTTTTATTCCATGTATTTATTTTAACTTGGCTATTAGTGTTATAAATGTAATGTATCCAGTGACCAATAAGCAGAAATACTAGTAGAGCAGGGAGTCCTAATGTGAAGTATACAAACTCTCAAGGGGATTGTGGATAGATTCAGGGGATCTGTAACTATTCTTCAGATCTCTTTGTAATCTATGAATTTTATTTTATGCATTTCAAAACATTATTCTGAAAGGGGGTCTAACTGGGTTTACCAGACAGCCAAAGTGATCCATAACACAAAAAAAGGTTAAGAATCCTTCTAGTAGACAAATTTCAAACAATGTGGAAGGGAGCTCCGAACAACTTCTGGAGCCACAGCACCCACAGAACGGCACAGAGAAGCTAACCTCCCGCTGAGGACAGCCCAGCAGCCCTGCAGGGAGCAGCCAGCACAGCACTCTGAGAGCAGGCAGCACAGCTCGCTGTGAACCAACAGCGCAGCCCGCAGAGCCAAGCCCAGGTCCGCAGTTTTAGCCCCAGGGCAGCCGGGCCTTCAGCCAGCTGGTGGAACCCCAGAACACCAGCAATTGTGGAGATTCCAGAATTATCAGCACAGATATGCCTGGGACAAAGTGAGAGGTTAGTGCCCTATGGACTTTGGGACCAGTATTTGGGGAACATGTGGCTTCCTCCCCTGGGGGCAAAAAGCTGCTGAAGAAACAGCTGCACAGAAGCCATTGTGCAGCGTCAGTAGTGGCTCTAGCTCCTGGTCTGCGAACTGTAGAAAAATCCAGCAATCAGTCTGGGGGTTAATCGCTTTTGCTTTAAACTGCCTGGATCTGGATTGTGGTCTGGGGGGGAAGTTTGGGGTGGGTATCCAACTTACCAGAGTGGGTGGAGGCTTTACAGAGGCCACCCAACTGGCGGAAGTTGTGAAGACCCCACGTTTGGGCGGAAGCTCCCCTGTCTGGTGGCAGAGTCCTACTGTGGCAACAAGCCCAAAAATCAAGTAATTAAGTGGCAACATGCCTAGGCAAATGAAACAAAATAAACAGAAAAGTTCAACATTGGACTCCTATTTTAGGGGCAAAGAGGCTCAAAGCATGGAGGAGGACTGTGAGGTCAGAACTCCTGCACCAAAAGCCCAAATGAAAATACAAGCTGGCTACAGGCCATAGAGGACCTTAAGAAGCAGATAAGAGAAGTGGGGGAAAATTTGGGAAGAGAAATGAAAAAGATGCAAGAAAAGTATGAAATGACAGTCAACAGCCTGACTGAGGAAAATAACACCTTAAAAAATAGACTAACTCAAATGGCAAAAGAGGCTCAGAAAGGCAATGAGGAGAAGAATGCCTTAAAAAGTCGAATTTGCCAGATGGAAAAAGAATCTCAAAAGCTCACTGAGGAGATTCATTCCTTCAGAGTTAGACTGGAGCAAATGGAAGCTAGTGACTTTATGAGAAATCAAGATGCTGTTAAACAGATCAAACAAATGAAAGAATAGAAGGCAATGTGAAATATCTCATGGGAAAAACCACTGACCTGGAAAATAGATCCAGGAGAGATAATTTAAAAATTATTGGACTACCTGAAAGCCATGATCAAAGAAAGAACCTAGAAATCATTCTTCAAGAAATTCTCAAGGAAAATTGCCCTGATGTTTTAAACCCAGAGGGCAAAATAGAGGTTGAAAGAATCCACAGATCACCTCCTGAAAAAGATCTCCAAAAGAAAACTCCCAGGAATATTATAGCCAGGTTCCAGAATCCCCAGATCAAGGAGAAAATACTACAAGCAGCCAGGAAGAAACAATTTCAATATTGTGGAAACACAATCAAAATAGCACAGGACCTGGCAGCTTCTACATTGAGGGATAGAAGGGCATGGAATATGATATTCCAGAGGGCAAAAGAGCTGGGAATGAACCCAAGGGTCACTTACCCAGCAAAACTGAGTATCTTGTTTCAGGGGAAAATATGGTCATTCAGTGGAATAGAGGACTTTCAAGCATTCTTGATGAAAAAACAAGAGTTGAATAGAAAATTTGACATTCAGACACAAGAAGCAAGAGATGCTTGAGAAGGTAATCAAGGAAAAGAAATCAAAAGGAACTTATCAAAGCTGGACTATTTACAGTCCTACATGGAAAAACAATAATTGTGGTTGATGAAACCTTTCTCATTATGAAAATATTTGAAGAAGGGTACATGGCATATGTTCACAGGTATACATGGATAGAGGGCACAGGTTGAATTTGATGGGAAGGGATGATTATTATTATTTTTTTTTTTGGAGGGCAATTGGGGTTGGGTGACTTGCCCAGGTTCACATGGCTGGGTTTCTGTTTGTGTGTTGGGTGTCTGGGGCTGGATCCGAGCTTGGGTCCTTCTGGCTCCAGGGCTGGCTCTCTGCTCGCTGCGCCACCTAGCCACCCCAAGGAAGGGATGATTCTTAAGGGGTGAAGTCAAGAGGTGAGAGAGGAAAGTGGCAAGAGGAGATGGAGAGAGACAGGGTAGGGCAAACTATCTCATGTAGAAGAGGCAAGGGGAAGTAGTTGCAGGGGAGGGGAAGAACAGGAAGGCAAAAAGGCAAAAGCATATTCTCATTGAAGTTGGCTCAAGGAGAGAAACACATACATACTAAATGGAATATCTTACCCTCACTCACTCTCCTGAGTAGGGGAAAGGGGGATGAGAGGGGGGATGATGGAGGGGAGGGCATTCGGGGGGAGGGGAGGTTAGAAGTACCCACTATCAAAGAGGGACAGGATCAAAGTAGGGAATGGACCAGATGGGAGGTGAGACAGGTGGGAGGGAAATATAAGCAGTCTTTTACAATATATCTACTATGGTAATGTTTTGCATAGATATACATGTACAACACATACTGAATTGCTTATCTTCTCAGAGGGAGTGGGTGACAAGGGAGAAAGGGAATGGATCTGAAAATCGAAGTTTTAAAATTAAATGTTTCATAAGATGTCCAGGCAGTGGGGCTCAGAGATTCACCTTGCCCTAATGGCAAAGTCGAAGGGGGTATGGGAGAAGATATGGGAGAGAGCAGATTGGATGAGGAGATATCTAGTGGGACTGCTATTCTGGGTTGGTGGGTAGGGGAAAAATGTAACTCATAATCTGGTGGAAATGAATGATGTAAACCAGAAGTTAATAAAGCATTTGTAAAAAAAAAAAAAAGAATCCTTCTAGTAGAGGAACAAAATTATATCAGTCTTGGCAAGTTCACTATATAGGAAATCAGAAGTTTCAGCTAAACCAAAAGATGGCATATAGCTTGGAGACAAGTAAAGTAGTTGGCAAAATTGGTTTAGTACAGATCCAAAGACAACAAAAAATATTATGTAATGGAGTATTTAGTTATTTCTTCTTGTATTGCTTATGAGAAGTATCTGCAAAAAGATCACCATGAACAATTTATGCACCAAAATCTACTTTAGAGGATGAAGAGGTAAAAAAAAATCTACCAAGAACTTGATAAAACTCTCCAAAATACAACAGCATACACTTTGAGTCCAAGTAACTTTAATGTAAATATGGAGGAGATGGTAGGAATTAGACTGTAAAAGAAGGGTCAAACAAAATTATTGAGAGAGGCCAAAGATTTTGCCACCACAAAAAGAGCTGCTTCTAATATTTTTATACCTTAAAGACCTTTTCCTGTTTCTTTGATCTTCTAGAGGTGCAGGCATAGTGGTAGTGGTTGTATCACTGGGTCAAAGGCTATGCATGGTTAAATAATTTTGGAGCCATAGTTCCAAATTATGGTATATGAACATTATAAAATACTTTGGGGTCATATAAGAAACAACGAAGAGAATGTTTTCAAAGGAACCTAGTAAAGCAGTATGAACTAATGCAGAGTAAAGTGACCCACCCACTTTCCAACAGAGGACTGATAAACTAAATATGCAAGAGTATAATGGTAAGGGAATTTGATGATCTTCCCTACCTCTTAATAGGCCTAGGGAATTTAAAGATCTCCCCTGATTTGAAAATATACTCTGCCCCCTAATAGGCTGAATGTAGTCACATGGAGCCTGTGGTGGGAGTAGTTTGCTGTAGGGTAGAGCAGAACCCAACAGGAGAAGCTTGCTTAGGGAAGGCTTGTTTTACAGGAAGGCCCACACCTTGTTACTTTATAATTAGTCTGTGGGTCATGAGGGTTGTTGTTCTCTGACCCTGGAGAAGGCTATATATACCTCTGAGGTAAGATTTTACTTTGGGGCTCACTTATGGGAAGAGCTGTGTGATTTGTTCAGATAAGAATCTGGGTGGTTGTTGAGCCCCTAGCTTTGAAAACCCAGATGCTGGGACTTCTCTGCTGGTAACTAAGAGATAGTAATGGAAGGAGAGCTAGAAGCCCTGTCTGTTGGTTTGCTGAATTGTGTTATTTTCTCTGTATTTTTTATCTGCTTGTAACTTCTATTTGTATTCTCTGAAGTTCAGGGTGCTGACTTTTTCCCCTGAATTAGGTAAGTGATATATGTTTGATTAAAGTAAGATTATTAAACCCTTTGTGAGTTGCTTTCCTTTAGAAAAGCAAATCTAAGAACCTGTGCTAACAGCCATCCTGGGTATGCTAGTGTGCTTACTGTTACAAAGAAATATACATTTTTGAAGATGGATGATAGGAGAATTTGTTACAGGTTTGTTGCATAGATCTTTTTTTTACAGTAGGGGAAGAAGGTAGGAGGGAAAGAAGATAAATGCCTGTTAATTGAACAAAATAAAATATCTTACACAGTATCACTGTTTCCCTGCCTTCTTTCCTGAAACTTTATGTACCAATTTGATACTACCATAGAGAAATTTATAAGATTTATTACCAAAATACCATGATTTTCTTAGTACTGCATATTTTCTTAGGTACATATTGTAATATTATAACATAGTTATAATTCTTTGCCACCAAAAAAGAAAGCTGCTATAAACATTCTTTTTTTTTTTGATAGGAATAGTTTATTTACTTATTTTTAGATTTCAACATTCACTTTTACAAGGTTTTGAGATCCAAATTTTCCCCCTCCCTCCTCATCCCTTTCCCAATATATTACACAATCTGATAAAGGATATACATGTATAATCATATTAAACATATTTCCACATTAGTCATGTTATGAAAGAAGAATCTGAACAAAAGGGAAAAACTATGAAAAAAAGAAAACAGTATGCTTCAATCTGCATTCTGACCCTATAGTTTTTTCTCTGGATGTAGATAGTATTTTCCATCCATTATGAGTCTTTTGTAATTGTCTTAGATCATTGTATTGCTGAGAAAAGCTAAGTCTATCAAAACTGGTCATTGTGCAATGCTGCTGTTCCTGTGCACAGTGTTCTCATGATTCTGCTCACTTCACTTAGTATCAGCTCATGTAAGGCTTTCCAGATTTTTCTGAAATCAGATCATCATTTCTTTGCTACAAATATTCTTTAACAAATAGGCACTTTTCCTTTTTCCCTAATCACCTTGAGAAATAAACCTAATGGGGTACTGCTGGGTCAAAGGATAGACAATTTTATAACTCTTTCGGCATAATTCCAGATTGCTCTCCAAAATGACTGGATCAGTTCACAATTCCACCAACAGTGTATTAGTGTCACAATTTTTCCACAATGCCTCCAGCATTTGTCATTTTCCCCTTCTATTATTTTAGCCAGTCTGACAGGTATGAGATAGTACCTCAGAGTTGTTTTAATTTGCACTTCTCTGATCAATAATGATTTAGAGCATTTTTTATATGACTATATATAGCTTTGATTCATTGGGCTCTCAGTCTTTATTAAAGTAGAAATCCAATTTTGATAAGCCAATTTTGTTTTACTTATTCTATAATTTGGTTTTCAATATTACAACTAAAAAACCACTAAAATAATCACAAGAGTACATGAAGAATTGAGAAAGATCATTATAGTGTAAAAAACAATATACTTGTCCTATATTGTTCCAAAAATATGGAGTCCAACAACTGAGTACATTCAAGATAAATAACATATAAATTCTATACTGTTATTAACAAATTTAATGGTAAATACAAAGCAGCAGGGAAGGTAGAACAAATAAAAGAGTGGGCTTTAAATCAAGAAAACTTGACAAGACTTCAAATCCTACAAAAAATACTACCTGCATGACCTCAAGCAAACCACTTAATCTCTAAGTGCCTCGTATCACTAGTTCCTTAGGACTAATCTAGTACATGTCATTAGCAGGTTGTATTTGCACAGATAAGAGTTCCCATAACAAGGATTCTCTATACTGATAAAATCATAAATCCTTTGAGTAGAAGTATTAAATAAACATTCAGATTTTGTGCAATCAATAAAGTACTAGACTTAGAGTCAGAAAGACGAGTTCATATCCTGTTTCAGACAGTAGCTAAGTCATCTAACTTTGCCTCAGTTTCCTAAACTGTAAAATATGAAAGAGATAGGGTTCAGCGTCCTCTGAAATCTCTTTCAGATCTAAATCTATGCCCCTATGACCCTATATAATTATACTAGATGGCTTCTAAGGTCCTTTTAAAGTCTAGTACTAAATTATACAAATGGTGTAATTGATAAATTGTGACAACAATACATTTTAACACTGCCATTGCTAGTCCACAAGCAAATTTCATTTTTAAATTATTCAGTAATTTTTTCAATAAGTTATGTAAGGATTAAAGTTTCCTTAAAACTAAAATAGAAAATTAAAAGCTATTTAAATATATTACCTCTGTATAAAAGGCATTTATCAGTAGAGCAGAGAAAGCCGTTATAATCCCAGCTCCAAACCCTGAAAAATCTTTTTTTCCCTCCACAAAGAACTGTTGCTGTATCTGAGCCTTAAATTTTTTTTTTAAAGCAACTGGGGTTAAGTAACTTGCTCAAGGTTACACGGCTAGTCATTATTTATGTGTGGGTGCTCATTTTCTGAGGCCGGTTTCGATCCTGGGTCATCCCAACTCTGAGGCTGGCGCTCTTACTCACTGTGCCACCTAGCCGCCCCTGACCCTTAAATTTTATAATATATGCATGCTTATATGAAAATTATTTGCCTAAGCTATCTACAATGCAATCTTCACTGAGCTGTCTAAATAACTGTCATTGCTGCCATCAATTCATTCCTATTTCAAAGCAGAATCACTGAAGAAAACAGGAGGTCTTCACCTTCCTCTTCCTTCCTTGGCCCTGACTGCTTTTTCTGGGGAAACAATAAGCTAAGAGAAGCTAAGGACTTGAAAAGAAGTTTGAAATTCATTTTGCCCATAGCCCTAACAATGGTTGAGAGGAAAACTCAGACTACTATATAATTGAGGGGTATTTTGTACGCTTACATTAAAAATAGTTCATACTTCTCTCTACTACCCTAGAAAAATGGAATGTGATTTTTAAAAATTCAAGTGATACCCAAAACTAGTTCCATATAATGTTCATTTCAAAGACAATTCCTATCCAAAAGTATGATAGTTTCCTATGATACTCTCCTAGAGTTGACCAAAACTGAAATGGGTTGCCTTACAGCAAACTCTCTACCAATGATCAGTCAATCAGAATGAAAGGGAATCTGAAAGGGATATTGTAGAAAGGATTCCAATACTGGAGAATATATTAAACTAATCGCTTTCAAGAACTTTTCATATCTCTAAGGTCAATGCTAAATATAGAGGCCTGTATTTTCTATATATGGAAATTCTTCTACAAATTACCATCCATAAACAAGACTCTAATCTATTAACTAAATTAGAATAATACTAAATTCACTAGAAAAAGAACAGATAAGTAATTCTCAATTCCAAGAGAAGGAACACGCAGTCTAAATAGAGAAAAATTTTCCTTTTTTGAAGTCATAAAAAGACATAAAATCACAGTTTTTTAAGTGACATGAATAGTAATATCATTAACATACTGCTAAAGAGAAACAATGTCAGTATAGGGAGCACTCCTACTTTCTCTTGCCTACAAATAGTTATATTTCAAAGATATAATGGGATCATGTATAGCATAGAGAAAGAATCCTAAACTGACTTAGGAGGCCTGAGTTCTAGTCCCAGTTTTACGACTATGTGACCTTGAATCACTTAACCTTTCTCTGATAGTGTTCTCATCTGTAAATTGAGGTGATTACACAAAATTCTAATATCCTTTTCAGCAATAAGTCTTGTGAGTCTAAGAATGGCTTTTTACCTGTTTTCCCCCTATATTTTCATTTGTCTTTAAATGCTCTTTAAATGGAAATCTTAAGTTGATCTACATAGCCAGTCATTTACCTTGCTTCTTGTTTTCACTTTTGATTTAGTCTTCTGTTTCCTTTTCAGCTTTTTCTTATTTAAAATTTTCTTACTCCTAAAAAAAGAAAAATTAGATTAAGATTTCCACTAGAAAAATAGTCATTAAAAGTCACAAGAATATGACAAAGACACTCGATGAAAGCAAATTCTGAGGTAATAATACCTTTATATGGATCAAGACCTATGTATTTATAACATAAAATATATCAGTATATAATCCATATGTGTAAAAATATACATGCATTTATATAGCTAAGGATGTAAAATTATAATAGCTTTATACTTTGTTAATATTTTTGTCAATTTATTTATTTATTGGAGGGGGCAAGACAAAGCAATTGGGGTTCAGTTACTTGCCCAAGGTCACACAGCTAGTGTGTTGAGTGTCTGAGGCCAAATTTGAACTCAGGTCCTCCCGCTCCAAGGATGGTGCTTTATTCACTGCGCCACCTAGTTGCCCCTATTTTTGTCAATTTAGATAATAAATTTCACAAATTTGTCAGACCCTTACAAGGTACAAAGTAACATATTAGGCACTGAGTAAAATACAAAGGTAAAATGACACAGGCTCTGCCAATAGAGATTATAATCTAGTAAAGAGAGGAAAGCATGTATGTAAATAATTTTGACACCACAAAACAGAAGGTAAGTATATAAGGGAAATATGGGGGTATGGTGGAGGGAGAGATAGTGTAGTAAAAAGAGAGAGATCACCTCTGGCCAAAAGGATTAAACAAGGCTTCATACTAAGCAGAAATCAATGTAAGGAGACTGCAGGATTAAGTCAAACAGAACAAAAACTGTGAAAAATAGATCAGTGGAACAAGTTGGATAAACAGGAATCAGAAACCACTGAACTCAGTAGCCATTAGTTCAAGAAATCTCAGCGCATAAACTATTTGAGAAAGGATTTCTTTATTTGACAAAAACTATCAGAAAAAAAATGAATAAACAAACAAAAAAAAGATTTAAGCTAGCATATAACACAACATAGTACAAGTTCCAAATAAGTAGACAACCTACATGTAAGAGATCAAATTTTTTCTTTTAACAGAAGAAAAAGGGAGAAGTTTTTACAATTACAGTTGGAATAGATTTTATTAGCCAAAAAGATAGAGATAATCCTAAAAAGAGAAATAAAATGGGTTGGCAGTATAGTCAAAGGAAAGAAAAATAACTCTGAAGTAAGAGTATCTGAATTAAAACGAACCTCTACCACTATTTGTGGGACCTTAGGCCTTCCACATTGAAAAATGCACAGGCTTCAGTTTCCTCTTTTGAAAAATGAGGGGATTCAACTAGACAGTCTCTGAAGTCTCTTATAGCTCCAAGTCTATGACTCTATTAATTATTAACAACCATATGAAAGATTGCTTCAAATCACGAATAAGCCAACAACAAGTATTAAGAGCTTACTATGTGCTGGCACTAAGCTAAGTATATTAAAAAAAAAAAAAGGAATACAGCCTTCTGTAGCAAGCCTTTCCCAATCCCTCTTCATTCTAGTCTTTCCACTGCTGATTATTTCCCTATTTATCCTGTATATACATTGTTTCCTGTATGTACATTGTCCAGATCAGGGGCTATCTTTTGCTTTTCTTTGTTTTCCTAGTGTATAGCATCGCATCTTGCACACTGTACCCAGAGCTTAATAAATGCTCATAAACTGACTGCCCTTAAAGAGCTCACATCCTAATAAGAACATGTAAGTTAAATACAAAGTAGATAGAAGGTAACCTTAAATGAAGTGACACTAGAGGTTGAGGAAACAAGGAAAGGACTCCTGGAGGAAATGATGCCTGGGCTGACTTTTAAAGGAAATTAGGGATTTTAAGACTTGAAGTCTGGGTGGGAAAGCATTCCAGGCAGAGAAAAAAATCAGTGTAAAGGAGATGAATTATTGTTTGTGAGAGGTAGCAAAATAGGCTAATGCAGCTGCATCTTAGAAAGGATCTTCCTTAAACTAGAATGGTGGACAAGAACGAACTAGTGAAGAGCTTTAAATGTCAAACAAAGGACTTCATAACTGATCTTGGAGGTAATAAAAGCAATGGTGTTTAACAGAGGGAAGGCATGGTCAGACTTAAGATTTAGAACAAAATCACTTTGGCAGCTATGTGAAGAATAGATTTGAGTGAAGAGAAACTTGAGACAGGAAAACTAAATAAAATGCTATAACCCAAGAAGAGGAGAAGATACCCTGAATTAGAGTGGTGACTGGGTGAGTAATGAAGTGGACATAAGGAGGAGATGCCATAGATAGGTATATGGGGTGAGCAAGAGGATGATACTAAGGTTGTGAGCCTGACTATAAGGATAGTGGTGCTTTTGACAATAGAGAAGTTCAGAAAGCAGGAAAGGGAAAGTTTGGAAGAATAAAGTGCTAAGTTTTACTTTAGATCTAATAGAATCTGAGATATTTCTAGGGCATTTTAGTTCAAAATTGGGGGAGGGGAAGTATCTAACAAGCACTTAATAATATGAAAGTGAAAGTAAGGAGACAAATTAGAGCTAGATAAATAGATCTGGTTATCATCTCCATATAGATGATGATTAAACCAATGAGAGCTGATGTGATCACCAAGTGGGAGTAGAGGAGAGCCAAAGATAGTGTCTTGAGGAACAGTCACATTGGCAGGTGCAACACAGGAAGGTCAAACAAAATAGACTGAGAAGGACCAGTCAGATATTTAGGAAGAAAACCAGCATAGAGCAGTCACCATAGGCAAAAGCATACAAAGAGAAGAAAGTGATCAAAAGCATCAAATGCTGCAGAAACAAGAGACTGACGTTAGAAAAGAGACCATTAGGGGGTGGCTAGGTGGCACAGTGAGTAGAGTGCCGGCCCTGGAGTCAGAAGGACCTGAGTTCAGATCCGACCTCAGACACTTAACACACACAAACAAAAACCTAGCCATGTGACCTTGGGCAAGTTACTTAACCCCAACTGCCCTCCAAAAAAAAAAAGAGACCATTAGTCTTGGCAAATAAGACATTAATGGTAGTTTTGGAGAATAATGCCAATTGGATTATGAGGTCAGAAACCAAATTGTAGAGAGTATTGAAGAGAGTGAGAGAAGAAGTTGACACAGCAATTATGGGTAGCTTTTTTTAAGGATTTAAGCAAAGAAGGGAAGGAGAGATAAAGAGTGATCACTGGCCAGCCAGGTAAGATCTAAAGAGAATTGTTAAAGGATGGATGCAACTTTGAATTTTTTTTGTTTTTTAAAGCTGCAGGGAAGGAGTAAGTAGATACAAAGTCAGAAGATTAGACTGGGCATGATGGTGGGAATAGTATGCTGGCAAATATGGGAGGAGATGGGATCATGGAAACATGTAGAGGTATTGGCCTTGACAGGCAGATGAAGCCACCTCATCAAAGACTGGAAAGAAGGTGGAGATGAATGGGTGATGATCACAGTCAGCACAGCTTCATGGTTTCCTAATTTCATGCAGCAATGTGTAAACAGAAACAAAGAAGTATGATAAGGAGCAAGTTAGGGATGGGGTTCAGCAAAGTAAGATCAAAGATCAAAGAGAAGGGTACAGGAGATATAAGAGTAAAGGAAAATGTAAAATCAAACAGGTTCACCCAGGGTTCTAGATTGGGAAGGGGAAATTGTATAGCTTGGTGTAACAGTAATGTGATTTGAATTTGAAGATCTCTTTGTGTTGGCAAAGGTAGCAGGTACTTAACACTTAGTAACTGATCAAGCCTCTGTTGGGGAAGCAGAAAGTATGAACTCCTGTCTCCTGTTGCTGACATAACAGGAAGGGGCTGGCTGAAACAGGAAGCTAATGCTGTGTGTATATAAGAAAAGCCCCAGAGAGGCACAATCAGAATTTCTTGGAACCAGCATCTGGTGGCAGAGCAGCTACAGAAGAAAGAATGAAGAACTGAGCCAGTTTCCTGAGCACTTGTCATGGAGGAGCTTCTTCTGAACAGGAGCCCAGGAGTCCAGAGCCCAGAGCCTAGAGGCTGGAGGGAGCCAGGAGCCAGGAGCCCAGATGACTGAGGAAGCATGACTGGGATGCTGAGACTTTGTCTGTGGCTTGGCTGAGCCTTGAATTCCCTGGAGCAGAAACTGTGAAGGATCTGACATGGACCAGACCCTGTGAACTTCAGTGTGGAGCAGGACCTGCCCAGAGAGCTGGTCAAGGAACTCGGAACTGTCTGCCATTGAACCCAGGTGACAGTCTGGTGAATCCAGGTAGAATCTGGTAGAAGGGGATCCAGGGAAACTGAGTCAAGCCCCAAGTCAAGATGAAAAGACCTCTCCCTGGGTATTGAGTAATGATGAAAATGTAGTTTACTAGTGACCTTAAGGAGTGAAGGATTTGTATATGATACTTAGTAATTGATTGCTGAATAAGTGACTGATTGAGTTAATCAAGACTTTGCCCCATGAGTGGAAGACTTTGACTATTGTACTTTGAGACTATATTGTGATCTTATTATATTGTGATTTTCTGTGATACTTTGCCCCATGAGTGGAAGACTTTGACTATTGTACTTTGAGAAGTTGTAATATTGTGAATGTTGTACTTTGATTTTCTTTGAATGTTTTGCTTTAATTTGTTATGGAATAAATAGAGTGTTCACTATACTCTGTAATAAGAACCTTAAAAGCTGTTCACAGTAGCATTCCTCTTGAAAGGGGCTTGTGTATGGCTTAACACTTAGGATAGTACTGAGGAACAGAAGGATTATAGGTCACAGCAAGGATGAAGAATGGGAGGCAAGGGGCGGCTAGGTGGCGCAGTGAATAGAGCGCCAGCCCTGGAGTCAGAAGGACCTGAGTTCTGAGGGCGGCCTCCGACACTTAATCCACACAAACAAAAAAAAAAAAAAAAACCTAGCCGTGTAACCTTGGGCAAGTTACTTAACCCCAATTGCCCTAAAGGGGCGGCTAGGTGGCAGTGAGTAAGAGCGCCGCCTAGGAGTTGGGATGACCCGAGATAAGATCCCGCCTCAGAAAATGAGCACCCACGCATAAATAATGACTAGCCGTGTAACCTTGAGCAAGTTACTTAACCCCAATTGCTTAAAAAAAAAAAAGAATAGGAGGCAAGACAGAAAGGTAAAATACATGATCAAATAAAGGAAATTTGAATTTCCAGAATGTAGATATGATCAAGATTATAACCAATCTTATGGGCAAGTAAAATATGCTGGAGAAGCAGGCCATGGAGTTGAATGTTAAGAAAAATGCAAATTAAACAATCCTGAGAATTATCTCACACCATGAAGATTGGCCAAGATGACAAAATATGGAAATAGTTGGTGTTGGAGGAGCTGAAGAAAGTTAAGTGACTGTTGTTGAATTGGTCAAATATTCCTGGAATTTTTTAATTACTGACCTGTGACCCAGAGATCTCTTTACTGAACACATATTCTGAAGGATGTCAAAGGCAGAGGCAAGATCCCCATACAAAGTAAAATATTCACAACAGCATTTTTTTGTAGTTGCAAAGAACTGTAATCACAGTGAGTACATATTAATTGGGAAATGGCTGCAAAACTGTGGTATAAAAATGTAATGAAACATTATTGTACCATAAGAAAAGACAAATGTAAGAATTCAAAGAAACATGAGAAGATACATATGAATTGTGAACTTGGTGAAGTTACCAGGAAAAGAAAAATTACTAATAAAATTTTATTTATAAATGAGTGGACTGGCTTAAATGATCTCTAAGGTTCTTTTTCTGCTCTAAGATTCTGATTCTATAATTCCATGAATTTAAATAAAAGACTGTTTTTCTGTTTTGTTATTTGCTTTTTGGAGGGGGGAAGGCAGTGCAATTGGGGTTAAGTGACTTGTCCAAGGTCACATGGCTAGTAAGTGTTTAAGTGTCTTAAGCCAGATTTGAACTCAGGTGCTCCTGAGTCCAGGGCTGGTGCTCTATTCACTGCACCACCTAGCCGCCCCTAAAAGACTGTTTTGTAGTAACAATGCTTATTCCTTAACAATTTATATATTTGTTTATAAGTAAACAATACATTAATAATAATTGTAATGCAAAGTAGAAAACTTTTAAATTTATGCAAATGCAGACTAGCAATATTTAAAACTAATTTCTAATAAACATCTTTCTATTTCAGAGGTAAAGGCTGCACTAAAAAAGTTTGTATAGACAGCCTATACTTTATATCATCAAGCATCCTTTCTATAGAATAGAGGCAGCCAGGTGGCCACTGAAAAAGCACTGGACCTGGGGGGGTTTTCCTGACCGGGTCTCAGATAGTGGAGGTGTGACCCTGTACAAGTCACTGAACCTTTCTTTGTTACGGTTTCCTCAAATGTAAAATGGGGATGGATAATGATAGTACCAACTTCCCAGGATTATTGCTAAGATCAAATGAGACAGATATTTTTTAAGTGCTTAGTTCAAAACCTGGCATGTCATAAGAAGTAGGTGCTTAGTAAGTGCTGTTTCCTCCCTTTCTTTACAATATTTGACCTTTTTACATTTACCATCTTTAAAAACATAATGACATCTATCTATCTATGAAAATCACAAGATAATAATCAACATAAATGATATTTTATACAACAGAATTGCCACCAAAATGGTGGTGATCCCTCAAAGTAAGACTATGATAAGATGTACATTTTTAGGATTCCCTTCCTCTTCTCTGGTTTTTTGTTTTCATATTACTGCTGATTACTAAAACACTATATACAAACTGAAACTTTTCCATATAAAAGACAGACTCCTACTTCTGGGTAATTAATGTAATAGAACTGTACTGAAACCTAGAATTTGAGTTATCCCTGAATGAATCTGGGAGGAGCAACAGTCTTACTCCAAAACAGAAAATTGCTATTTACATACATTCTAGTCTAGTAATTAGTGATGGAAAAGAAGGAAAGTTTAACTTTAGTAGGAACAGAAAAGGAAATGTTAAAGGATATCCTTTATGTACAAAAATAAAAAGTCCACTAGTTTCCCACCAAATGTTAGAAAGATGCTAACATGAAATTATAGGGAGAGCCAATGCTTTCCATTTTTTGCTTTGGTAATAGCAATCAAACTAAATAGTAACGCTGCCATTATTTCTAGGAAGCACCTGCCATTCCATTGCCCTGTGGTTTTACCCTAAGACTTTACCCAGACCACCACTCTCCCTGGCAGGGACTATTTGTCTCTTCTTATTGTTGAATCTCAAATACTTAACACTTACCAATTAATCATTTCACCAATGTGCTATCAATTTCATTATCAAGGGAGTTCTTCAAAAAAGGGCTAGACAGCTACTTTCCAGTGATGCTATAGAAGGGATTCTAAGCCAAAAGGGTGGTTTCCTTTCAGTATTTAAAAAATTCTTTGCATAAGTGGTACATGAACTAGGGTTTTGAAAGATGACTAGATTTCAAAAGAAAAGTAGGGAAGAAGTAGGAAGCATTTTAGGTGAGGATAAAGTGAAGGATATAGTAGAAGGTCTCATTCAGGGAGAGGGGAGTATCTAACAAGCTCTTAGTAACATGAAATTGGAAGTCAGGAGATAGATTAGAGCTAGATAAACAAAACTGGTTATCATCACCACATAGAAGACAATTAAACCAATGAGAGTAGAGAAAGAAAAGAGAAGAGAGACAAAGACAGTGCCTTGGGGAAAAGCCACAGTTGGCAGGTGCAACACAGGAAGATCAAGCAAAATAGACTGACAAGGACCAGTCAGCTATTTAGGAAGAAAACCAGGATAGAGCAGTCACAAAAACCCAGGGGCAAAAGCATCCAAATGAAGAGTTATCAAGCTGCTGTAGAAACATAAAGAGAATGAAGTTAGAAAAGAGACCATTAGCCTTGGCAAATAAGAAATCAATGGTAGCTTTGGAGAAGAATTTCGATTGAATTATGATACTAGAGTGGTTTGCCATTTCCTTCTCCAGGGGATTAAGGCAAACAAAGGTTAAGTGCCCAAGGTCACACAGGACATCCCCTAGATAGACACAGGTGTGTCTGTCTGTCTGTCTCCTCCCCACCCACCTTCTCAGTCTGACAAGTGAATGAAGAACTTGCTGAAACTAAGAACTCAGGAAAAAATACCAAAACAAGTCAATAGTATTCCTCATTTGAGTCAGCATTCAAGGACTATTTTAAACAAAACATACTGGAAAATTCAGGAAACAAAGTCAATCCCACTCTCACCCCCAACACAACACTTATGTATATAAAAAGTTCATGTTATATGAAAATTTTCACATAAACCCACACCCACTTAATCCACTCAAACAACATTATCTCACCATACACAACTGAGGACTGGGAAAAAAGCAAGGAGGAAACTGAAGTTTAGTCTCAGAAATGTCAAATAATAGTAGATCATTTGAGTGGTATGTCCAGTAAGCAAGATTGGAAGTGTTGATTTTTGAGGTCACTAATTAGAATACAAATGATAGCTAAAGTACTAAGAAGAGTTGTTTTCCAGAGACAAAGCATACCAAAGAGCTACACAATACAGCTTGAGGATACACAACAAGAAATAAGAGGGATCACACTGAAGTAAGCAGAAAAGTGAAACACAGTAATAATACCTCAAAAATCATGCAAAGATGTTTATAAAGTGGTTTACAAAGTTTTAGGGTTTACAAAGTGCTTTCTTCACAATGTGAGACAGGTAGTTAAGCAAAGAAATGAGCATGGAATACCCATAGGCCAATTATGGCCTGTAGCCTATTTTTGTATGGGCCAGAGTTAAGAATGATTTTTGTATTTTTAAATAAAAGTCATCGTATTTTAAGATGAAAAAAGAAAAATTCTTAGCAGGACAAAATCAGGTGGCTCGCAGGCAGCAGTCTGTGTATCTTTCTTTTAGGAATAAGGTCATGTAAGCAGAGTAAGCTTAATAGGAGGAACTTCATCCTCAAAGACTAAAAGAAATGAGGAAATAAAAGTAGTGAAGACAAGAATATTAGATAAAGGCAAATGTATAAACTCAATCTTCTCAATGAAGCGGGTAACAACTTAATTCAACATATATTTCTTAAGTGACTACTATGAATAAAATACACTAGTAGGCACTGACAATACAAAGCTAAAAAAAATGATAATACCTGCCCTCAAAGTGCTTAAATTTTAGGTTCTGGGAAGATGGCACAGTAGGTCTGAAATTTCCAGGCTCTTCAGATTTACTCCACAGACAGAAAATCACCACAAAATGAACAATGAATGCAGAGCAGCAATAATAAAGGGGGCAAAACAGTTGTCCTTCTAAGATAACTTGAGAGGACCTCAGAAAAGACAGAGCCTCTAGGGACTGAGATTTGGCTTTAGTGAAGTGTAGTAACCTCCAGCTTGACTCCATTGAATCAATAAACAGCAGGCCCTGGGGTAGCTCTGTCAGGAAGCAGATTAGGCCTCAAAAAATCTCACCTCATAAAGTGGTGAAATGATCCAACCATTCAGGAGAGCAATTTGGAACTATGCCCAAAGGGCTATAAAAATATGCATAACATTTGACCTAGCAATACCACTTCTAGGGTATGCCAGAGAGATCATAGAAGTGGGAAAAGGACCCGTATGCACAAAAATATTTATAGCAGTTCTTTTTGTGGTGTCAAAGAAATGGAAATCAAGGGGATGCCCATCAACTGGGGAATGGATAAAAAAGTTGTGGTATATGAATGTAATGGAATACTATTATGCTGTAAGAAATGAAGAACGGAAAGACTTCATAATAACCTGGACTTATATAAACTGATGCTGAGTGAGAGGAACAGAACCAGGAAAACTTTGTACACAATTATAGACACATCATATCTGTGATGACTGACTTTGATAGACTGGGCTCATCTCAGCAATACAAGGCTATAAGACATCTCCAAAGGACTCATGAGGGAAAAGGCTATCCACATCCAGAGAAAGAAATAGAGTCCGAATGCAGATTGAGGCAAACTACATGCTCTCTCTCTTTTTCATTTTGTTTTGTTCCTTTTTTCTTGTTGTTCATCCCATTGGTTATAATCCTTTACAACTTCATTAATATTTAATGTGAATTATTTATAGAAGCTATATCTGATTGCATGTCGCCATAGTGAAGGGAGGGGCAAAGAGAGGGAGAAATTTTGGAACTCAAAAGTTTTTGAATGTTGTAAACTAAAAAGTAAATAAATTAATTAAATTTTTGAAAAAAGAAATTTCACCTCAAACTTTCACCTCATAGCCTTGGAAACTTTCTCCTCATAAACATTTACCTCAAAAACTTTCATCTAAGTAACAGCAGACGCTGAGTGGGGAAGACTAAAAGACCCTCACTATTTCTGGAATCCAGGCCTACCATTTCTTACTAGAAGTGATCCCCTGTTGTGGCTGTGAGTGAGGAGAAGCAAGCACCCCCAGTGTGGTACCAGTACCAGAAGAGAGCAAGGACATTTTCAAGATAGCATGGCTAGGGGCCCTAATTGTGGCTTAAGGGAGGAGAACAGCCCCTGAGGTTGAGTCCACAGACATAGTTCAGAAAATAACCATACGGAATACCTGAGGTCTAGGGCAGCATTACCCACAAGTCAGGACTCAGACTTGATTATAATAATAAGCTGCTAAAAATAAAGTAAAATTAAAATGAGTAAGCAAAGGAAAAAGAAAACCTGGGTTCAAAGTCTGAGGAAGATAGGTTAAAAAAAAAGGCACTCCTACCTGAAAGATTAACATCAAATGGTCACAAGGCCAAAAAGAACTTAAAGAATAAAATAGAACTTAAAGAATAAAAAAGAACTTAAAAAATAAAATAAGAGGGGTGGCTAGGTGGCGCAGTGAGTAGAGCATCGGCCCTGGAGTCAGAAGGGCCTGAGTTCAGATCTGACCTCAGACACTTAACACACACAAATAAAAACCTAGCCATGTGACCTTGGGCAAGTTACTTAACCCCAATTGCCCTCCAAAAAAAATCCAAAAAATAAAGTAAGAGGGACTGAGAAAAAATTAGGGAGAAAAATAAAAGCAACCCAAGAAAATTATGAAAAGAGAGTTAGTTAACCAATTGGAAAAAAAGGTACAAAATCTTAAGGAAGAAAGTAACTCCTCAAAAATTAGAACTGGGCAAGAGGAATTTAATGACATCAAGAAATAATAAAACTAGCAAAAATAGAAGAAAATCTGAAAAATCTGAAAATCTGAAACATCTCATTAGTAAAACATCTGATTTGGAGAACAGATCAAAAAGAGACAATATAAAAGTTGTTTGGCTACCTAAAAGTTATGATTAAAAAATGACTTTAGATATAATTGTATAAGAAATTATTAAGGAAAATTGCCCTGAAGTTTGTGAACAAGAGGGTAAAGTAGAAATAGAAAAATCTATCATTTACCACCTGAAAGAGATCCTAGAAGGAAAACTTACAGGAATGTCACAGCCAAGTTTCAAAACTCCCAGGTTAAGGAGAAAATGTTGCAAACAAGAAAAAATACTTTGGAATACAAGAAATAAATACTTTGGAAAAGCAGTCAGAATTTCACAAGATCTAGCAGCTTCTATACTAAAAGATACTAGGTCTTAGAAAATCATATTTCGGGCAGCTAGGTGGCGCAGTGAGTAAGTAGAGCATTGGCCCTGGAGTCAGAAGGACCTGAGTTTGCATCCAACCTCAGACACTTAACACACACACAAACAAAAACCTAGCCATGTGACCTTGGGAAAGTTACTTAACCCCAATTTCAAAGAGTAAAAGAGTTAAGATTGCATCTAAGAATATACCCAGCAAAGTTAAATATAATCATGAATTTTTAAAAATGGACATATGACAAATTTAAATACTTTCAGGTATTTGTAACAAAAAGACCAGAACTCAATGGAAAATTTGATATAAAAGATCCAGAAGAAATGTAACGAAAACATTAAAGACTAATTAAAATGTACTCATTAGGGTCAAACTATTTACTTATTACATATGAAAATGTTATCCATATTCTTTTTTTTCAAATGCTTTATTAACTTCTGTTTTACTTCATTCATTTCCACCAGTTTTTGTATTACAAATTTTCTCCCCGTTTTTCCCCTACCCACCTCCCCAAAATAGGAGTCCCCCAAGATATCCCCTTCTCTTATTTCCCAATTACATGTAAAATAGTATTAAGAATAGCATATATATATTGAAACATTTGGTTTTAAAACTTTGAATTCCAAATTCATTCCCTTCCTCCCTTGTCACCCACCCTTACTGGGAAGATAAGCAATTCAATATAGGTTGTACATGTGCAGCTAATGCAAAACATTACCATAATAGATATACTGTACAAGACTGATTATATTTCCCTCCCTCCTATCCCACCTCCCATTTGTTCTATTGTCTACTTTGGTCCTGCCCCTTTTCAAAAGTGTGTGCTTCCTACTTCCCTCCCTCCAGGCCTGTCCTCCCTTCCATAATCCCCTCTCTCATCCCCTTCCTCCCTACTCTCCGATAGGGTGAGATACCCTATTTCCTACGTATGTCATTCCCTCCCTGAGCCAAATTCAGTAATGATAAGGTTGACCCATTCCCTTATGCCTTCCTGTTCTTCCCCTCCATTGTACCCATTTTCCCTTGCCTCTTCTATCAGAGATAGTTTGCCCCACTGTCTCTCCCCATCTCCTCTCATTATATTCCTCTCTCACCTCTTGATTTCACCTTTTAAGTATCATCCCTTCCTATTAAATTGGTCCTATGCCCTCTATCTATGTATACCTGTAAACATATATATACACATTCACATATGTATTCTTATGCCTATACGCTCTCTGATAAAGACTATATATACATATATAAAAATATACATATATACACACACATACATATGTATATACATATATACACACATATATTTCTATTCCCTTCAACTATTTTCATACTGAGAAAAGTTTCATCAGTTATAATTAATGTTTTCCATGTAGAAATGTAAATAGTTCAACTTTGATAAGTTCCTTATGATTTCTTTTCCCTGTTTACCTTCTCATGCTTCTCTTGCTTCTTATATCTGAATGTCAAATTTTCTATGCAACTCTGGTTTTTTCTTCAAGAATACTTGAAAGTCCTCTATTCCACTGAATGATCATATTTTCCCCTGAAACATGATAGTTAGTTTTGCTGGGTAGGTGAATCTTGGTTTTAATCCCAGCTTCTTTGACCTCTGAAATATCAAATATTCCTCAGTGTAGAAGCTGCCAGATCCTGGGCTATTCTGATTGTGTTTCCACAATATTGAAATTGTTTCTTCCTGGCTGCTTGTAGTATTTTCTCCTTGATCTGGGAGTTCTGGAGCCTGGCTATAATATTCCTAGGAGTTTTCTTTTTGGGATCATTTTCAGGAGGTGATCTGTAGATTCTTTCAACCTCTATTTCCCCTACTGGGTCTAAAACATCAGGGCAATTTTCCTGGAGAATTTCTTGGAGGATGATTTGTAGGTCCTTTCTTTGATCATGGCTTTCAGGTAGTCCAGTAATTTTTAAATTATCTCTCCTGGATCTATTTTCCAGGTCAGTGGTTTTTCCCATGAAATATTTCACATTGCCTTTTATTCTTTCATTTGTTTGGATGTGTTTAATAGCATCTTGATTTCTCAAAAAGTCACTAGCTTCCATTTGCTCCAATCTAATTCTGAAGGAAAGACTCTCCTCAGTGACCTTTTGAGATTCTTTTTCCATCTGGCAAATTCAGCTTTTTAAGGCATTCCTCTTTTCATTGCCTTTTTTGCCTCTTTTGCCATTTGAGTTAGTCTCTTTTTTTAAGGTGTTATTTTCCTCAGTCAGGCTGTTGACTCTCATTTCATAATTTTCTTGCATCGTTTTCATTTCTCTTCCTAATTTTTCCTCCACTTCTCTTATCTGCTTCTTAAGGTCCTCTATAGCCTGTAACCAGCTCGTATTTTCCTTTGAAGCTTTTGGTGCAGGAGTTCTGACTTTTGGGCTTTTTGTCACATTAGGATTTTGCCACTTTACCAGACAGGGGAGCTCCTCAGCAGCTTCTTGCCCCGGGGGGAAGAGGCCAACGTACTCCCAACTATTGGGTCTCAAAGTCCATACTGCACTGACCACTCACTTTGTCCTTAGCATCTATGTGTTGATAATTCTGGAAACGGCCACAGCTGCTGGTGTTCTAGAGTCCCTCCAGCTGGCTGCTGGTCAGGCCCGCCCTGGGGCTAAAACCTCTGGTTCAAGTAAAGCTGGGGTCAGTTCCCAGAGTGCTGTGCTGGCTGCTTCCTGCCGGGCTGCCGGGCTGTCCTCAGAGGGAGGTTAGCTTCTCTGTGTCATTTAGTGGGTTCTGTAGCTCCAGAGTTTGTTCAGAGTCCCCTTTTACATGGATTAGTGAAGGTGGAAGCTGGAGGCATGGCAAAGTCCTATTTCTACTCTGCCATCTTGACTCTGCCCCCTGTTATCAATATTCTTAAAAACTATCATTACTAAGGTAATAAAGGTAGTCTGAAAGAAAGGTTGGGGTTGAGTTGTATATAATGTGTTGGGGAGGTACTTTTAGAAAGATGTATAGCTTCTACTAAATAACGATTTCTAAATTGCTTTATACCAAAACGTCTAAATATGTAGCCATTAACTACTGAAAATAATCCTTTGGGATTTTCCTCTTAAGAGTTTTCACCTCTACTTCATAAATTAATAAGTTAATAAGAAGTTAACAAGGCTGATTTTAGGAACCCTTGACTAGTAGAAACTAAAAGGTAAAATGTTTTCTATTTTATATAGACATTCAGAACTCCCAATTATATAATGCTTTCAGATTATAATGCTCATTATATACATTATCTTATTTGATTCTCCCAACAAATCTATGTAGTACGTGCTATTGATTTTCCCCATCTTATAGATCAGTAATAAGGCAGAGAGAAGTTATATGATTTATCCAGGGTCACAAAGCTATTCCACGTCTGAAGAGAGATTCAAACATATTCTTTTTTCAAATATTTTTTTTAAAAAATGTTTTTTAATCTCAACAAACATTTATTTTTTCTTCCTACCTTCCCCTCAGTGGTGGGTTGGGGGTGGGGGAACCCAACATTAAAAGAATCTGTCTAGACAAATTGCATATGAAACATTGTTCCAAATTACTAATAACTAGGAAAATACACATCAAAATAGCTCCACCTCATAACCCTGAAAGCAAAACTGTAAATAACAAAGAGCTTTGGCTCTGGAGTAAAAGGGTCTGCGTTCAAATACTCTTTCTGACAATGGCTACCTGTGTAACCTAGGGGAAATAAATCACTTGGTCTTTCTGTGCCTCATTTTCATAAAATGAGAAAATCAGACTTAATGGCCTTTGTGGTCCCTTTAAAATGGCAAACATGATAAAAAACGGAAATAATAAAAACTGGAAGGACTATGGAAAGGGTAAAGACACTAATACAATGTTGGTAGAGCCATACATTGCTCTAGCTGATCTGGAAAATTAAATTCATGTAAGAAAAGTAGTTGGAGATCTCCCAGAACCTCCTTTTAAGAAGAATGCCCATCCAGTTATACTCTCATGGACTATGACATCGTGCCTCAGGAACCTTATCATCCAGCAAGATCACTATAACACTGGAACTCACACAAAGGTTGTTCTACAAGTGGCTCCTAAAATTTGTTGTCATTGGAATTGTTAAATTTAACTACTATGTATCATGGATTTTAGTACAGGTTTTGTGACTTTTTTTCCTGGAAGCACTCCACAGATTCTTTCAATTGGTAATTTATTTTTAGTCTTCAGAAATTCCAGACAGTTTTCTAGTATTCTTTTTTGCATTATGGTACTAAGGCTTTTTGAACGTTCTGGGAGATTGATAATGCTCTGTACATCCTATAGTCAGGATAAATATTTTGCTTTTACAAAGATCATGTGTTCTTTTAGTTTATGGTTTTCTGCTTCTCTTCTTCCAGATGGTCCTTCACTTCATACTCCCCAGTTGGTTGTTTTCCTTTCCTTCTTTAAAGAGACCTACTGCCATGAATGCAAGATTTTTCTGTTCTGCTATTTCTGCTAGAAAAGTCATAATTTTCTCTCAAGGTTCTGGCTGGTCTCTTCAATTATTTTAGAATATCCTGAGGTGACTCCATGCTCTCTTAGGAATCCACAGGACCTTCTACCTAATCAGGTGCTGATTAATTTTCTCTTGTCCTGCAATATTTATTTAATAACCCACTAACTTGTACTCTGGAATCAGGAAGCTTACATATAAACTAAGGGGGAGGGATGGAGAGAGAAAGAACAAATGAGAGAATAATAAGCATCAAAACAATTTGGTACTCATTAACTGATCAAGGTAACAGACATACAAAAGACCCAGGAACAAATAAATGATCTTACTTCTCTAGCTGATGCCACTGTAGCCCACCACTACTTGTTACCAACCACTGCTGACATCACCTACCCCACCTTACCTTGCTATTGATAGTCTTCTAAGATTCTTTCTTTAACCCTCTTCTATGAATTCCCTCACCAATATTATTCATTTCATGGCTTCAATTATCAGCTTTATTAAAATGACTCCCATTTTAAAAAAATCTCCAGCCTGCATCTCTCTCTTTTGAACTTCCTTGCCTTTAGATTTCCTGCTCAATCCACACTGAACTTAATATAGTATCATAGGCTTTAGAGCTAGAAGGAACCTTAGAGATCATTTAATTACATTGGAGCAAGCTCTGGATTTATATCCATAAAGACATGAGTTAGAAGCCCACCCCAGACACTAATGGTGTGACCCTAGACAAGTCACTTAATTTCTGAGTTTCAGTTTACTCATTTATAAAATGGAATAATGTCTGAGGAAAGACAATGTCCGATGAAGGACATTAAAATCACTTCATCCAAATTGAGTTTATAGAAAAGGAAAACAAGATGTAGAGAAGTTAAGTGACTTAGCCAGCATCACAGAGTTAACAATCACAGAGCTGGAATTTGAACCTATGTTCTCTAACTTTAAATCTCATAATCATTTCACTCCCCTCATCTTCCTTTACTGCCCTTTTTCCTATATTTCCTCTTTCTATGGCTGAAGTCTCCCAGTCACTCAAGCTCAAAAGCTAAGTAATCCTTGACTCTCCTTCACGATCCACATCAACTCAGCTGTCCAAGATCTACCAAATCTAAGTCTGAAATCTTTTGATCTGTATTCTAGTCTCTACTGCTACTCATACCTACTTCCTTTACCAGCCCTACCTAGAGAAGTGCACCCTTCCTTACAGAACTTGTTCAAGTGGCTTCTTAACTTCTAGTCATTTAGTTATTTTCTAATTTGTGAGATACATACATACATGTATGTGTATGCATATGTCATTGCTGAATTTTAAGTTCCTTGAGAACAAGGATTGTATCTTCATCTCTGTTTTCCTAGTATTTAACAGAGCATCATTGTTTATTCAGTAGGCATAAACATGCTTAAACAGATCTGTAAGTGAATTAATTAGGATGTTCTTTCCAATGATGTAGATTACAATCCACCCATGTCTTCCCATCCTGTACAACTCTTGTTCATGTCCTCCCAACATGCTAAAGGATTCCCTTGACCTTGCCATATGTGTACTATGTGTTCTTTTTAACCATATATGTCCCTAATGATGTCTTTTATTCCAGTCCTTCTTGCCTAATTGGTATATATTGCTGCCCACTCATTGCCAACATGCTCCTTTCCACTATTCTCTGATACTCATTTTCAATTCTTTAGACGCTCCAAATCTTGCAGTCATATCCCCACCCCCAAAAGCAACAAAGTTGATTTGATCAAGACATAAAGTAGGCTGAGATACAAAAAACTTACACATGATTGAACAGAGGACAGAGGCAATGGATATAACAGATCATTTCAATTACATAAAATGGAAATGCTTTTACACTAACAAAATTAATTCAGCTTTTAAAAGGAAGTACTCTGTCAATGGAGGGAGGATTTTTTTTTTTGCATTAAATATCTGACATATGTTGGTTAATTGTACTTAACTGTTTTTCCCTGTCTTTTTTAATCTTTATTACAAAAGATGGGTCTGGGTGGCAGAAGCAGAAAGGGCATAATTAAGGAAGGTGGTATAAAAACAAAGGATATCAATAAAAATGCTTTTTATTTTAAAATTTTATTTTCAGTTCTAAATTATTTCCCTCTTCTACCTGTTGAGAAGGCAAGAAATACCAAACCCATTACACATATGAAGTCATTAAAAATATTTTCACATTAATCATGTTTCAAAAGAAAAATAAAAGCAAGCAAGAAAAATAAAGTAAAAGAAAAATATGTGAGGGGCGGCTAGGTGGCAAGGTGAGTAGAGCGCCGGCCCTGGAGTCAGAAGGACCTGAGTTCGGTTCCAGCCTCAGACACTTAACACACACAAACAAACAAACAAAGAAAAAAACCTAGCCGTGTGACCTTGGGCAAGTTACTTAACCCCAATTGCCCTCAAAAAAAAGAAAAAAGAAAAAAGAAAAATATGTATCTGTACTTAATTCATCAGTTTTCTTTCTGGAAGCATATAACATTTTTCACCATGAGTCCTTTGGAATTGTCTTGGATCACTGTCTTTAGAGTAGCTAAGTCTTTCACAGGTGATCATCACTACTATATTTCTGTTACTATGTGCACTGTTCTAGTCATGCTCACTTTATTTTGCATCAGCTGAAATCATCTCCTTCATCATTTCTCAAGCAAAATAGTATTCCATCACAATTATATACTGCAACTTGCTCAGTCGTTGCCCAAATGATGGGCATCCCCTCCACTTCCAATTCTTTACCATCAAAAAAAAATCTACTACAAATATTCTTGTATATATACATCCCTTTACTTAATCTCTTTGAGGTACAGTCCTAGTCATGGTTTTGCTGGGCCAAAAGGTGTGCACAGTTTTATAGTCCTCTGGGTGTAGGTCCAAATGGTTCTCCAAAATGATTAAAACAGTTCACAGATCTACCAATAGTGTATTAGTGTACCTATTTTTACACATCCCCTCGAGCATCTGTCATTTTCATTTTTTGTCTTATTTGCCAATCTGATGTGTGTGAGATGGTATCTAAGAGTTGTTTTGATGTGCATTTCTCTAGTTATTAGTAATTTAGAGCAGTTTTTCATATGATGATTGATAGTTTTGATTTCTTCTTCTGAAAATTGTCTGTTTATATCCTTTCATCATTTATTAACTGGGGAATGGCTCTTATTTTTAAAAATTTGGCTTAGTTCCTTATATATCTGAGAGATGAGACCTTTATCAGAGAAACCTGGTATAAAAATTTTCCCCCAGCTTCCTGTTTTTCTTCTAATTTAGGCTACATTGGTTTTATTTTTGGAAAACTCTTTATTTTAATAAAAATTGTCCATTTTACTTACCCCTTCAGTGATCCTCTATATCTTGTTTAGTCATGAACTCTTCCCGTATTCATACACTTGACACATAATGTTTTCCATGCTCCTCTAATATGCTGATATCACCCTTTATGTCTATATCATGTACCCATTTTGAGCTGATGTTGGTATACAGTGTGAGATGCTGGAGTATTATGTCTGGTTTCTGCCAGAGTGCTTTCCAATTAACTCAGCAGCTTTGCTCAAACAGTGAGTTCTTGCCCCATTAACTAGGATCTTTGGGTTTATCAAACACTAGGTTACTGTGGTCATTTACTTCTGTATATTGTGTGACTAATTTTTCCATTGATGAATTACTCTATTTCTTATTCAATACCATATTGTTTTGATGATTACCTCTTTGTAGTATGGTTTGAGATCTGGTACTGCTAGGCTATCTTCCTTCACTTTTTTTCATTGATTCCTTTGGTATTCTCGACCTTTTGTTACTCCAAATGAATTTTATTATTTTTTTCTAACTCTATAAAATAATTCTTGGTAGTCTGATTGGCAAGTAAATTATTTTGAGTAGTATTGTCATTTTTATTATACTGGCTTAGCTGGCCTATGAGGAATTAGTATTTCTACAATTATTTAGATCTTTACTTCTGTGAAAAATATTTTGTAATTGTGTTCTTATAATATAGTTCCCCCATACATGTTTTGATAGGTACAGTCCCAGTATTTTATACTATCTGTAATTATTTTAAGTGGAATTTCTTAATTTCTTCCTGCTGTGCTTTGTTGGTAATGTACAGAAACTTTGATAATTTGTGTGAGCTCATTTTATATGCTGCAACTCTGCCAAAACTGTTAATTGTTTCAATTAGTATTTTTAGTTAACTCTCTTGGGTTTCTAAGTATACCTTCAAAGCATCTACAAAGAATGACATCTTTGTTTCTTCATTATCTATGATTATTACTTCATATCTTTTTCTTGAATTATTGCTATAGATATCGTTTCTAGTACAATACTAAATAATAATGGTAATAATAGCTGGACATTCTTGCTTCACCACTGATCTTATGAAAAACAACTTCTAGTTTTATTTGCATTATAGATAATGCCTGCTCTTCACTTTAGATAGATACTACTTAACATTAAGTCCCATTTATTCTTAAGCTTTCTAGTGTTTTTAATGGAAATGTGTGTTCTATTTTGTCAAAAACTTTTTCTCCATATGATTTTTTTGTTGTTTCTATTATTGACATGGTCAATTATGTGTGTAGTTTTCTTAAAACTAAATTATTTGTATAAATCCAACCTGGTCATAGTGTTTATAATCTTTGTGAAATATTACTAAAATCTCCTTCCTAGTATTTTGTTTAAAACTTTGCAATCAATATTCATTATGGAAATTGGACTATAGTATTCTCTTTTTTGGCACTCCGTGGTTTAAGTGTCAAAACCATATGTGTATAATACAAGGATTTGGGTAGGACTTTTTTTAAAAACCTATTTTTCCAAATTGTTTAGATAATATCAGAATTAATTATTCTTTAAATATTTGGTTGAATTTGTTTATACTTTCACTTGGTCCTGGGTTTTTTTCCTTTTCCTTAGGGAGATAATTATGGCTTAATTTGTTTTTCTATCATATGGTTATTCGAGCACTCTATTTCCTCTTTTGTTAATCTGGGAAATTTATGTTACCTTAAATATTAATTTATTTCATACATCATCAGTTTTATTGGCATATACTTATGCAAAACAGCTCCCAATAATCACTTTAATTTCATCTTCATTGGTTGTACATTCACACTTATTTATGATACTGGTAATTTGGTTAGCTTTTCTTTTTAAAATCAAATTGCCCAATGGTTTTTCTATTTTATTGTTGGTTTGTTTTTTTTTCTTCTTCATAAAGCATATTCCTAATTTATCCGCTCAATACTGATGTTTTTTAACTTTTAATTTTATTAACCTCTACTTTGATTTTCAGTATTTCCATTTTGGTATTTATTTGGAGATTCTTCTTTGTTCTTTTTACAGTTTTTTTTTTAGTTGTATGCCCAACTTGTTGATCTGTTCTTTCTTTCTTTTATTATGTATTATTATTTTATATTATATTATATTATTATGTATGGTTTTAGAGATACAAATTTTCCTCTAAGTATCACTTTGGCTGTATCCCACAAATTTTGGGATTTTGGCTCACTGTTGACATTTGCTTTAGAGAATTTTTTTGTTTGTTTCTACAATTTGTTCTTTTGGACCCACTCATTCTTTAGGGTTAGCTTAATTTCTGAAAAGCTTCTGTACAAACAAAGCCAATGTAACCAAGATCAAGAGGGAGGTGGGAAATTGGGAAAGAATTTTTACAACCTATGTCTCTGACAAAGGATTCATTTCTAAAATATACAGAGAATTGAGTCAAATCTATAAGAATACAAGTCATTCCCCAATTGATAAATGGTCAAAGGATATGAACAGACTGTTTTCAGAGAAAGAAATTAAAGATATCTATAAGCATATGAAGAAAGCTCTAAATCGCTATTGATTAGAGAAATGCAAATCAAAACGACTCTGAGATACCACATCTCTCCAGTCAGACTGGCTAAGATGACAAAACAAGAAAACGACAAATGCTGGAGAGGATGTGGGCAAATTGGAACACTAATGCATTGCTGGTGGAGTTGTGAACTTATCCAACCATTCTGGAGAGCAATCTGGAATTATGCCCAAAGGGCTATAAATAATTTCATACCCTTTGACCCACTTCTATACCCATACCACTTCTAGGGTTATATCCCAAAGAGATCATAGAAGTGGGAGGAAGACCCAAATGTACAAAAATTAAATTTATAGCAGCTCTTTTCGTGGTTGCAAAGAACTGGAAATTAAAGGGGTGCCCATCAATTGGGGAATGGCTAAACAAGCTGTGGTATATGAATGTAATGGAATATTATTGTGCTATAAGAAACGAGGAGGAGATGGTTTTCATATTTACCTGGAGAGGCTTATACAAACTGATGCTGAGCGAGAAGAGTAGAATCAGAAGAAATCTGTATTCAATCACAGACACAGCATATGTGTGATGACCAACTATGACAGACTGGACTCTTTTCAGCAATGCAGTGATATAAGTCAATCCCGAAAGACTCATGAAGGAGAGAAATGCAACATCCAGAGATATAACTAGAAAGAACTGAGCTTGAATCCTGATGGAAGCAAACTAATTGATCTTTTTCTTTTCATTGTTTGGTTTTATTTCTTCTCTACCATTTTTCATCCCACCTAGTACAATTCGCCTTTGTAATTGGACTAATGTCTAATATGAATGTATTTGCAGATCCTGTACTGGACTATATGCTGTCGTGGGGGTTGGGGGAAGGGAGGTAAAGGAAATTTGAAAATCAAGGAACTATGGAATTGAATCTTGTTAACAGAAACTAAACTAATAAATTAATTTTTAAAAAAAGGATTAGATTAGCTTAATTTCTAATCTTTTTATCTATGCTTCCAAGACCCTTTCTTGAATATAATTTTTATTGTATTATGGTCTGAAAGGGTAAATTTAATAATTGTGCTTTTATGCATTTGTTTGTGAGGTTTTTATGTTCTATAGTGAATTTTTTTAATATGCTATGTACAGCTGAGAAAAAGATTATTCCTTTCTATACTCAATCAAAATCTACAGAAATCTAACACATTTAACATTTATTTTTTTTAATATTCTACTCATCTCCTTAATTTTTTTCTTATTTAATGGTTAGATTTACCTAGCTCTGAGGGGGATAACCTAAGGTTCCCCAGCACTATAGTCTTACTATTTTCTCCTGTAACTCATTTAACTTTTCTTTTAAGAACTTGAATGCATGGGGTAGCTACATGGCACAATGGATAGAGCACTGGCCTTGTAGTCTGGATGAGCTGAATTCATAATCAGTCTTCAGACACTTGATACTTACTAGTTGTGTGACCCTGGGCGTGTCAATTAATGCGGACTGCCTCACCAAAAAAAAAACCAAAAACTTGTTTGGATGCTATGACATTTTGTGCATATGTCCCAGTAAAGATATTATTTCATTGTCTACTCTCTAGTACCATTTAGCAAAAAAAAAAATTATTTTCCCTGAATATGTCTTTTAATTAGATCTATTTTTGCTTCTGCTTTGTCTGAGATCAAGACTGCTAACTCATGCCTTTTTTATTTTAGCTGACACAAAAGAGATTCTGCTGCAGCTCCTTATTTTTACTCTGTGTGTGTCTGTTTCAAACGTCTTTCTTCTAAACAGCATATTGTTGGATCCTCGGTTCTAATTCATTTTGCTACTTGCTTCCATTTTATGGGTTAAATTCATCCCATTTACATTCGCAGTGATGATTGCTAAGGTATTTCCCTCTATCGTCTTCTATTTTTTCTTCCCTGTCCTCTTCTCAAAAATCTGTTTAGCTTTGATCATTTCTTCCTTTAATCTAGTCTCCTTCTTATTTCACCCCTTTTCTCTTATTCCCTCTTCCCTCCTACTTTCCTGTTAGGTAAAATAAATTTCTATAATCAAATGTGTGTGCATATATACTATTCTATCTTTGAATGGGTTCAGATCAAAGGAAGGTTCAAGAACTGCCTGTTCCCCTCCATCTTAAAAACTCTTCCTAGGGGCAGTTAGGTAGCACAGTAGATAGAGAACTAGCTCTGGAGTCAGGAGGGCCTGAGTTCAAATCTGGCCTCAGACACTTGACACTTACTAGCTATGTGATTCTGGGCAAGTCACTTAATCTTGATTGCCTTGCAACCCCCCCCCAAAAAAAACCTTCCTTGCCCCATTCTTCTTCTCCCTGTATCTACTTTCCTATGCACATGAATTTTTTTGTTTACAATTATACATGCATACATAAAGGGCAATCTCAGTGCGACCTTTAATAAAGAAAAGATAAGAGTTTCACAGGAGATACTTTATAGTAAACTATATCTTCACCATTATACAACTGACTGAAAGAGGAAAAGAATACAACATCCCAGGTAAAAGCACAAACTTGGCATGGGCTCCACCTTCAACCATCTCCAATACCTGTAAAAAAATTACTCTAAACAAATTTTAAAGCTGTAGAACCCACAAAAAGACAGAGAGAAACAAATATCCTACTGAAAGCAGCCTGGCAGGCCAACAGGAAAGGTCTATCGCAGTGCACTGGGAGCCAAGTGTAGTCCCCAGTGAGCCGTGGTTCCCATACCAGGGCAGCACTGACCAGCACCCAGACCCGTCAGAACAGACTTCATGAGAGTGAATCACCAGCAGCTGTGGTGGTTTCTAGACTCCTCAACCCTAAGTCCTTGCCAAGGCCTATCAACATCAAGTCTTCTCCCACTCCAATCCATTCTTTACATGGGTGTGACTATCTCATCCCTCTGTCCCCACCCCAAACTTATCCCACCCGCACTCAATAAACTCCACCTACAGAATCAAATTTTTAAAATCTTTATTTAGTATTTAAAGCCCTTCACGACCTACCCCACTCCTTCTTTCCAGTCTTTTTACATCTTACTCTCTGTCAAATACTTTTCAATCCAGTGACATCGGCCTCCCTGCTGTTCCACAAACAAGATACTCCATATCTCTTGGCTCTGGGAATTTTCTCTGGCTGTCTCCCATGCCTGGAATTCCTTCCCTTCTCATCTCCACCTACTAGTTTCCCTGTCTTCCTTTAAGTCTCAACGAAAATCCTTCTACAGGAAGCTTTTCTCCACCTCTCTTAATTCTAGTACCTTCCATTTTTAAATTATTTCCTATTTATCCAGTATACATCTTGTTTATATATTTGTTTGCTGGTCAGCCTTCCTCTTTAGATTGTGAGATCCTCAGAAGCAGAGACTATCTTTTGCCCCTTTTTGTATCCTGAGGGCTTAGCATAATGCCTGACATTTAGCAGGAGCTTAATAAATATTTACTGACTGATTCCTTATAACATGACGTGCATTATCTATAGAGCCTGGAAGTGTATATGTGTGTATCTAAAACAGTGTTAGGCCCAGAACTAAAGAGAAGAATAAGATGGATTGCCTTCAGGAAATTGCCTACAGGACTGAAAACAACTCCACAAAACAAAAGCCCATCTTTTTAATACCAATATTCTACAGGTATTGTTATGACTGTGCTGGACTGAATAAGTATCTGAGTAGTCATGTAAGTAAGGCATTTCAATTTATTAGGGCTTTGAATAAAATAGAGCTAAACTTTCAATGTGTTTTAGTTCTATTCCTTATTCCTCAGATACATTAACCTCATCCTAATTATAATAGCAGTAGTTCACACATATATTTTGCTTTGGAGTTTACAAAGTACTTTCCTCATAATAATACTATAAAAGTAGGTAATGCAGAGTTCCAGTGGGGACAAAGGAAGTTATTTCACAAAATCAAAGACAGTTGTTAGATCTTTCAAGTGAACACTGAAAGGAGAAGGAGAAAATAAGGAGGCAGGAAAAAAATTTCAGACTTCCAAGCAGACTCCAGGAAAAACTGGGTTAAATTCATCTAGGTAGGTAACAGTTGCAACTGCAGATAGAAGTATTTTCGTTGGACATGTTTATAGATGCACCTCTGCTTCATATTATTTACTAATATTTTATTTTTAACATGACCAGAATTGTTATAAAGAAATTTAATTCCTAGGGAATTCTTTAATCAAAATATAATTATATATACATAAGCCTGCACTACACATATAATGTGCTTCAAGTACAGCTACACACCTTAACAAACCCAATTACTGAAATCAGGGTAACTTAGGGGAGAAGGATATTATTATTATATATTCTATAATATTGAGATATTACAGTTCTGCTACATTATGGGATAACAAGTTTTCTGTGGAATCTAGGCTTATTAACCCAAAGACAAAATTAGAATTAACCGAGACTTAGAAATGGGATTCACAAATAGAAGGACACAATTTATTCAAAAGAATCAGATTTGACAGAAGGGCAAGAGAGTAACATTTTATCAAGAACATCTAAACCTAAAGCGAAAATAATGTGGATGATCAAAAAGAGAGAATTCATTAGTGAAAATACTACATAAGATTATCATAGACCATTCTGACAGATGGAAGAAATACAGAACTTCTTGATTCACATCATAAAACTAGCACAGAGGCAAGATAGACTAGTGATGGGCAACTTTTACTACCCGGACATGTACTATCTCATTTGTAAACTGGCTTAATGGTAATCACACCTCTTAGAAGTAATTGGAAAAAAAAAAAAGAAGCAACTGGGAGAACTATTTCTCCCTAATTCTGACCAACAAGGAGGAAATGGCTGGCTGGTGAAGTGGAAACCACTGAACATTAGGGGGAAAATGAACATGCCATCTTAAAAGTTTTAGCAAAGGAATACTAACTAAACTTGGTTAGAGGGGTTCTTGAAACTAGAGAAAAACAAATTTACTATCAGTTAACATGGAGTTACAGTGCTGCTAGACCACAAACCCCATAAGGAGGTGAACAGTCTTATCTAAACCTTCTATGTCCCCCTACAACTATCATAGTGTTCTAGACATAGTAGGCTCTTAATGAATGTTTGATGAATAAGTTTTATGGTTTACAAATCACTTTATATAACAAGGATAACAGTAAGCTTTTTTACATAGTGCATGAAGGTCTGCAAAGTGCTTTACAAATACCTCAATCTTCAAAAAAAACCTGAAAGTTGTTATTACAGATAAGGAAATTGAGGCTGAGAGAGGCTAAGTGACTTGCCAGGGTCACAAAGGGTAAGGACCCTGAACTCGCTCCTTCCTACTCCAAGTCCAGCTCTCTATTCACTGCAACACATAGCTGCCTCATTTCATCCTCACAACAAACACATCAGGTAGTACTGTTACTCTGATTTCACAGAGAAAAGACTGAGGTTCAGGGAAGTTAGGTAACACCTACAGATCTGTAGTTGTAGAACTGAAGTAACCTAAAGATCATCTAGTCCAACACCCTCATTTTATTGATGGAGAAGTGAAATGACTTGTCCAAAGATAAAGGGAACAGAGTTGTGGCTGGAATCTAAGTCTTTCGACACCAAACCTAGCAGTTTTGTCACTATACCTTCTACTCTTATGTCTCTGGACAAGTCATTTCCTTTCCATTTCTCCTTATCTGTACATGAAGGGGTTTCATTTAGATCAGGGGTTTTTAATCTCGGGTCAATCCACTAACTCTTAAAATAATAATAACAATAATAGTTAACATTCATATAGTGCCTATTATGTGCTAAACACTTCACAATTATTATCTCAATTAATCCTCAAGTAAACCCTTCTAGGTAGATGCTTATTACTATCCCCATTATACAGATGAGGAAACTGAAGCAAAAAGATTAAGTGACATGCCCAGGGTCACACAACTAGTAAGTGTCTGAGGTCAGATTTGATCCAGGATAACAGATAATAGGACAGAGATCCACTGGGTCACCTAGCTGCCCAATAACATAAATATCTATATTTCAATATAATTGGTTTCAATTATAATCTCATATATTTTATTTTACATATTTAAAACACTATTCTAAGAAGCGTCCATAGGTTTCTCCAGTACTGACTGAGGGACAAAAAATGAAATAAAACATTAAGAATTGCTGATCCTGTGGCAGAGTATGATGGCGGAGCAGAAACAGGACTTAGCTGCGGCTCCAGCTCTCCCACCTTCCCCAATCCATGTAAAAGGAGACTCTGAACAAACTTTGGAGCTACAGAGCCCACAAAATGACACAGAGAAGCTATCCTCCTGCTGAGGACAGCCCAGTAGCCTGGCAGAGAGGGGCCAGCACAGCTCTCAGGAAGGCGACCCCAGCCCCCCTTGAGCCAGAGGTTTTAGCCCCAGGGTAGGCCTGACCAGCAGCCAGCTGGAGGGACTACAGAACACCAGCAGCTGTGGCCATTTCGAGAATTATCAACACATAGATGCTAAGGACTAAGTGAGAGGTCAGTGCAGTGTGGCCTTTGGGACAAAATAGTTGTAAGCCTGTCGGCCTCTTCACCCTGGAGCAAGAAGCCGCTGAGGAGTTAACCTGCTTAGATCTGGATCGCTGTGTAGGGTGGAGGTCCTGGGGTGTGTGACGAACTTGCCAGAGCCTGTGGAGACTTAAGAGAGGACACCCAACTAATACCTCTGGCAGGTGAGAAAACCCTAATGTTTGGGACGGAAGCTCCCCTGTCTGGTGGGAAAGTTCTACTGAGGTAAAAAGCCCAAAGTCAAGTAATTGAATGGCAACATGACCAGGCAAAGGAAGCAAAACAAACAGAAGAATCCAACATTAGACTCCTATTTTGGGGACAAAAAGGATGAAAGCATGCAACAAGAGGAAGACAGTGAAGTCAGAACTCCTGCACCAAAAGCTTCAAAAGAAAATACAAGCTGGTCAAGTGGAAAAAAACTGGGAAGAGAAATGAGAACAATGCAAGAAAATTATGAAATGAGAGTCAACAGCCTGACTGAGGAAAATAACACCTTAAAAAAGAGACTAACTCAAATGGCATAAGAGAATCTAAAAGGCAATGAAGAGAAGAATACCTTAAAAAGTCGAATTTACCAGATGGAAAAAGAATCTCAAAAGCTCACTGAAGAGATTCATTCCTTCAGAATTAGACTGGAGCAAATTGAAGCTAATGACTTTATGAGAAATCAAGAAGCTGTTAAACAGATCCAAACAAATGAAAGAATAGAAGGCAATGTGAAATATCTCATGGGAAAAACCACTAACCTGGAAAATAGATCCAGGAGAGATAATTTAAAAATTATTGGACTACCTGAAAGCCATAATCAAAGAAAGAACCTACAAATCATCCTCCAAGAAATTCTCAAGGAAAACTGCCCTGATATTTTAGAACCAGAAGGCAAAAATAGAGGTTGAAGGAATCTACCAATCACTTCCTGAAAAAGATCCCAAAAAGAATACTCCTAGGAATATTATAGCCAGATTCCAGAATTCCCAGATCAAGGAGAGAATATTACAAGCATCCAGGAAAAAAACAATTTGAATATTGTGGAAACACAATCAGGATAACACAGGATCTGGCAGCTTCTACACTGAGGGATCAAAGGGCCTGGAATATGATATTCCAGAGGGCAAAAGAGCTGGGATTAAAAGCAAGAATCACCTACCCAGCAAAACTGAGTATCTTGTTCCAGGGGAAAATATGGCCATTCAGTGGATTAGAGGACTTTCAGAAAGAAAGACTTGAAGAAAAAACCAGGGGGGCGGAGCCAAGGTGGCGGAGTAGAAACAGCACATCCAAGCCACTGTCCCCCCCAGATCACCTCCAAACTAAGTAAAAGGGGACTCTGAACAACTTCTGGAGCCCCAGCCCCCACAGAACAACACAGAGAAGCTAACCTCCCGCTGAGGAGAGCCAAGCAGCCCTGCAGGAAGGACCAGAGCAGCGATCTGGGAGCCGGCAGCACAGTGTGCGCGGAGCTGAGCACAGATCCGCCTGAGTCGCGGTTTTAGCCCCAGGGTGGCAGGGCCAGCAGCCGGATGGAGGTACCCCAGAACACCAGCAGCTGTGGCGATTCCAGAATTATCAACATAGACATGCCTAGGACAAAGTGAGAGGTTAGTGCCCTATGGACTTTGGGACCAGTATTTGGGGAACACGTTGGCTTCCTGCCCTGGGGGCTAGAAGCCTCTGAGGAGACACGCCATTTTGTAGTTTTCAGAGGCAGCTCCAGCTCCTGGCCTGTGAACTGTAGAGAGATCCAGCGATCAGTCTTGGGGGGTAATTGCTCTTGCTTTAACCTCCCTGGATCTGGATTGTGATCTGGGGTGGAGGTCGTGGGGGGTTTCCAGCTTGCCAGAAACAGAAGTTGTCCCCCACACGTTCAGGACGAAAGTTCCCGTCTGGCGGCAGAGCCATAGTGTGGTGACAAGCCCAAAAGTCAAGTAATTAAGTGGCAACATGCCAAGGCTAAGGAAACAAACTAAACAGAAAAATGCAACCTTAGACTCCTACTTTGAGGGCACAAAGGATCGAAGCATAGAGCAAGAAGCTGTGAGGTCAGAAGTCCTGCTCCAAAAGCCCCAAAGGAAAATATGAGCAGGTTACAGGCCATAGAGGACCTTAAGAAGGACTTTAAAAATCAAATAAGAGAAGTGGAGGAAAAATTGGAAAGAGAAATGAGAAGGATGCAGGAAAAGTATGAAATGAGGGTCAACAGCCTGACTGAGGAAAACAACATCTTAAAAATAGACTAACTCAAATGGCAAAGGAGGCCCAAAAGGGCAATGAGGAGAAGAATGCCTTAAAAAGTCGAATTTGCCAGATGGAAAAAGAATCTCAAAAGCTCACTGAGGAGATTCATTCCTTCAGAGTTAGACTGGAGCAAATGGAAGCTAATGACTTTATGAGAAATCAAGATACTGTTAAACAGATCCAAACAAATGAAAGATTAGAAGGCAATGTGAAATATCTCATGGGAAAAACCACTAACCTGGAAAATAGATCCAGGAGAGATAATTTAAAAATTATTGGACTACCTGAAAGCCATGATCAAAGAAAGAACCTAGAAATCACCCTTCAAGAAATTCTCAAGGAAAATTGCCCTGATGTTTTAGACCCAGAGGGCAAAATAGAGGTTGAAAGAATCCACCGATCACCTCCTGAAAAAGATGCCAAAAAGACAACTCCCAGGAATATTATAGCCAGGTTCCAGAATCCCCAGATCAAGGAGAAAATACTACAAGCAGCCAGGAAAAAACAATTTCAATATTGTGGAAACACAATCAGATTAGCACAGGAGCTGTCAGCTTCTACACTGAGGGATCAAAGGGCATGGAATATGATATTCCAGAGGGCAAAAGAGCTGGGACTGAATCCAAGGGTCACCTACCCAGCAAAACTGAGTATTTTGTTTCAGGGGAAAATATGGTCATTCAGTGGAATAGAAGACTTTCAAGCATTCTTGAGAAAAAAACCAGAATTGAATAGAAAATTTGACATCCAGACACAAGAAGCAAGAGATGCCTTAGAAGGTAATCAGGGAAAAGAAATTAAAAGGAACTTATCAAAGTTGAACTATTTACATTCCTATATGGAAAAACAATAACTGTGACTGATTAAATCTTTCTCAGTATGAAAATAATGGAAGGGTATATGGTCACATGAATACATATGTGAATGTGTGTATATATGTTTACAGCTATATATGGATAGAGGGTATAGGCTGAATTTGTTGGGAAGGGAGGATACTCAAGGGGTGAAATTATGAGGTGAGAGAGGAAAGTGGCAAAGGAGATGGGGAGAGACAGGGTAGGGTAAACTATCTCATGTAGAAGAAGCAAGGGGAAGTGGTTGCAAGGGAGGGGAAGAATAGGAAGGCAAAAAGGCAAAACCACATTCTCATTGAATTTGGTTCAGGGAGAGAATGACATACATACTAAATGGGATATCTCAACCTGCAGCAGAAAAAGGGGGATGATAAGAGGGATAACAGATGGGAGGGCATCCTTGGGAGGAGGGGAGGTTGGAAGTACCCACTATAGAAGAGGGACAGGATCAAGTAGGGAATGGACCAGGTTGGGGGTGGGATGAGTGGGAGGGAATTATAAGCAGACTTGTACAATGTATCTACTATGGTAATGTTTTGCATAGCTAGACATGTACAACATATACTGAATTACTTATCTTCCCAGAGGGAATGGGTGACAAGGGAGGAAGGGAATGGATCTGAAATTCGAAGTCTTAAAATTAAATGTTTCAAATATATATATATATAAAAAGAAAAAACCAGAGTTGAAAAGAAAATTTGACATTCAGACACAAGAAGCAAGAGAAGGTAAACAGAGAAAAGAAATCATAAGGAACTTATCAAAGTTGAACTATTTACATTCCTATGTGGAAAAACATTAATTGTAACTGATGAAACTTTTCTCAGTATGAAAATAGTTGAAGGGAATAGAAATATGTGTGTGCATATGTGTGTGTGTGTGTGTGTATATATATATATATATATAGAGAGAGAGAGAGAGAGAGAGAGAGAGAGAGAGAGAGAAGAGAAAGAGAGTCTATATTGGAGAGTATATGGGCATATGAATACATATGTGAATGTGAGTACATATGTTTACAAGTATACATAGATAGAGGGCACAGGACCAATTTAATAGGAAGGGATGATACTTAAAAGGTGAAATTAAGAGGCGAGAGAGGAATGTAATGAGAGGAGATGGGGAGAGACAAAATGGGGCAAACTATCTCATATAAAAGAGGCAAGGGAAAATGGTTACAACGGAGGGGAAGAACAGGAAGGCAAAAGGGAATTAGTCAACCTTACTCTCATTTAATGTGGCTTATGGAGGGAATGACATACACACTAAATAGGGTATCTCACCCTACAGGAAAGTAGGAGGGAATGGGGATGAGTGGGGGAATGATGGAAGGGAGGGCAGGCTTTGGGGGAGGGAAGTTGGAAGCACCCACTTTTGAAAAGGGACAGGATTAAAGAGAATAGAACAAGTGGGAGGTAGGATAGGAGGGAGAGAAATATAATCAGTCTTTTACAATATATCTACTATGCATTAGCCACACAAGTACAAACTATATTGAATTGCTTATCTTCCCAATATGGGTGGGTAACAAGGGAGGAAGGGAATGATTGTGGAATTCAAAGTTTTAAAACCAAATGTTCATACACACACACACACACACACACACACACACACACACACATACTATTATTATTAATACTATTTTACATGTAATTGGGAAATGAGATATACAGGCACTGGGGCATAGAGATCCACCATGCCCTACTGGAAAAGTCGAAGGGGGTATGGGGGGAAGATAAGGGAGACAGCAGATTGGAGGATGGGATATCCTGAGGGACTGCTATTTTGGGGATGTGGGTAGGGGAAAAACAGGGAGAAAATTTGTAACTCAAAATCTGGCGGAAATGAATGATTTTAACCATAAGTTAATAAAGCACTTGAAAAAAAATAATTTTTGGTAATTTAACTGGGATGGCATTGGACATATTAATTTTGGTAAAATTGTCGTTTTTATTATGCCTGACTATGCATGAACAAATAATTGTCCATTTATTTAAACCTGATTTTATTTATTAAAAAAAAAAGAATTACTGATCCCCATTATTCAACATGACCATAAAAAATAATGGACATTTATTTATATAGTATCTTAAGGTTTACAAAACACATTCATCATCTGATCCTCACAAATTAATGATGTTAAATTCTAAAGTTACTATTAGCTCCCATTTTACAGATGAGGAAATTGAGGCTAAGAGAACAAGTGGCTTGTCCACCTGGGGTCACAAAATTAGTATCAGAGTCAAGATTCCAAGGTATTGTGGCTCAAATCCAGAGCTCTATCTACTATACCACTTAAATAAATAAAAAATCAATGAGAAGATCATGAAGTCTTAAGTTCCAGGAAACCTGACTTATTTGCTACTCCCTACAGACAACATTGGGAGTAGCTAGGTGGAGTAGTGAATAAGAGTGTAGGGGAAGGTGGGGAGGGGTTGTATTGTGATGTAGTCCTGCCTTGAGTTAGGAAAACTCATCTTTGTAAATTCAAATCTAGCCTCAGACATTTAATGTGTGACCCTGGGCAAGTCACTTAACCCTGTTTGTCTGTTTCCTCATCTGTAAAATGAGCTGGAGAAAAAAATGCCAAATCACTCCAGTCTCTTTGCCAAGAAAACACCCCCAATGGGGTGACACAACTGAAATGACTAAACAACAACATAAATAACACACCGTTTTCTCCCTTATTTTCTTCTAACAGACTTGAAATGCTCTCCCCCTCATCATCTTCGCCTAATGAAATAACTACCTCGCTTAATGGCTCAATTAATTCATACCCAAAAAAGTAAATACTATCAGAGTCTGAAAACAAAAATTATATAATACTGACAACTTTAATGCCTACATTATAATTATAAAATTTATATTAAATATATCTCTGAGAACACATTTGTAGATGAAGATGACTGAGAATGATGCCAGTTATTACAGTTGTGAGGAAAGAGCAAACATTTTACTAGGTGTTGGGGAATGATATAAAATTTAGATATGGTACATGATACTTACCGGTTAATGAGACATGATAAATATACAGATGACTAGAATCATGGAATTCTAGAATTATAAAGATCCAGAGCCAAAAGGCACTTGAGAGGTCATCTAGTCCAATCCCCTCATTTTATAGTTGAGTAAATTAAGGACCAGGGAGGTTAGATAATTTTCCTAAAAACACCATAAACGTTCAAAGAAAAATTTGAACTGAGGTTCTCAGATTCCAGAGCCAACACTCTTTCCATTGTGCCATTTAACTCCATTCTTTGATAGCAGAATCTTTGCCAGTGTTCACAGTGTCATAGATTTAGAGCTAGAAGAATCCTTAGGGAGTAACCCCCCACCTTTTTTTTTTTTTTTTTTTTTTGAGGCAAGCAGGGTTGACTTGCCCGGGATCACACAGCTAGAAAGTGTCTGAGGTCACATTTGAACTCATGTCTTCCTGACTCCAAAGGTGCTCTATCCACTGTGCTATCTAGCTTCCCTCCCCTTCTTTTACAGATAAGGAAACCTTAAGAAGGAACACTGATTTTGCAAAGGACTTGGGATCAAATTCTACTTCTAAACTTAATGTATGATCTTATAAATTAAGTGAGTGCTAGTCTCTCAGGAAATCTCCTGCTATAAATCTGATTCTATGCTCCTCAGAGAGGTAAAGGAATTTGTCTAAGGTAACAAAAGCAGTTAAATGGTAGATCTAGAATTTGAATCTTTGACTCCATATTGAGTGTTTTTTTCCCTGCTATGCTATTCTTTCTCTTAAAGCTAAATGAGAGGCCAAGTAACAATGATTAAAATTTAACTGAATAATACTCAAATTATAAACAAAGTAAATTCAAATTATGTGATTACATTAAAGATGTAGTCAGAGATTTTTAAAAATCCATTTATAGAGCAGAAGAAATTAGAAAACTTATGGCTTATTAAGTCTACTATATTAGTTTTCAAAGCACAGGAAATCAGCTTGACAATGTACTGAAGACTTTTTTTTTAATCAAGTTTAAAGAAAAAATGCAAAATACCCTGTTAGACACCAGAAATTTATTACTAATACAGGATGCCACACCTAACCCTGTTCCTGAAAGAAGTTAAGAAAGTTAATACCATAAAAAAGTACAATAGATGTTTCTACCCCAGCTCAGACTGATTATCTGAGTTATTAAGAACACATACATATGGAAGAAAATAAAAATGTAGAGGCAAAAAAGGGCATTAGATTTGGAGTCAGAGAGCCTGGGATCAAATTCTGGTTCTACTACTTTCTACCTTCACACTGAACCTGTCTGGGTCTCAGTTTCCCAATGTGAAAATGAGAGGGTTAAGATCAGGTATTTTCCAAGGAGCCATCTAGCTCTAAATCCTATGGTTTTATGACTTAAGAACCTACAGATGGGAGCAGAGTGATCACTACTTGATGACTACATGTACTCCTGTCACCTTTATCAAATCAGTAAAGTCTTTTTCCCCTCCCATATTAAGTATTACTATCCTAACAACCTTATAGCAAACAAAAATCCCCTTTTATTTCTATCCCAGAATTTCTTTAAAGTCATTCATTTTGTATTTGAACTGGGAGTATGAGGTTCACTGTACTACTGTTGCATAACAAAGAAAGACTGGGGCAGTGACTACTAGAAGTTATTTTGATCAACGTTCTTTGAATTTTCTCCACACAAAAAAATGACACTCGTGTACGCCAAAACCAAGTTTGTATTATCCAATTTCATGACTTTCATTCACTCAACATTTATTTGGTGCTCATTTATGTGCAAAACACTTGAATCTGTTCAAAAGTCATCACAATGTCACCTGCAACATGTACAATTAAATTGGAATTCCTCTGAACTAGACTTGAGCCCAAATCAAGATAACCTATTTTAAAAGCACTTTCAATATGTCAAGTCAAAAAATTAAAATCAGGTTTACTTATAAGTACAAATAATAATGATCAATAATTTGCAGGTGAAAATATTTTTCTGTAGTCTATTCTGAAGTATCAAATTAATTTCATCTGAAGTCTATGGACTTTTTTCAAATTTCATACTGCTGTTTTTACCATTTCCTTCCCTATCCTGCATTATGACAATGTATCTTTCCAAAATGCTGCCAATTTCTTACTTCCTGCAGTGGTAATGGTTCTGGGTTCTCCTCTCCTGCAAAGTTGTAGAAAGTTGTAAAGACAAGTGGATCACATACTAATTATGATTACTCAGTTAAAACCGTTAATGTAATTGTAGTTTTATACAAATTTTAATAATGAAAAAGTTATTCTTCACCAAATCTCAGAACTGGAAGAAATTCTAAGATCATCAAGTTCAACCTCAATATGAATCTTTTCCATAGTATACCTATGGAACCCAAGAGCTCATCTTGGATGTAAGGTTGTCCTCTTGACTCACAGTAAAATGAAAATGACTGATCCAGCTTCTCAAATGCTATTCCAGTAGAACACAGCATGTCTTCAGCAAGCTGAAGAAGCATTAGAGATAGAAAAGGATAGGGCAGACAATGAACTACATCTGCTGGACAAAACTAGCTAAATCTGGAAAAGTTCATCAACAAATTGGCTACCAGGTAATTTTTTTTAAGCTAAAGTGCTTTCTGAAAGTGTTTCATATGGCAACCTACTTCAGTAAAGACCAGCTATATCTGGAAAAGTTCATTAACAGATTAGTCATCAGGTGATTAACTTCTTTTAGCTAAAGTACTTCATCAAACTGCTTCATGACAATCTGTTGATTCCAACCAATTCTATCTCAGGTCTTTGAATTATATAGGAAACATTTTAGATAGATTGTTTTAACTTTTAGTTTAAATTAAAAAAAAAAACACATGAAACAGGCACAAATCATTGAAGGCTTGCAGTTTAGACTATGTGACAAAGGCTTTCAAAGTTGCAAGATACCTGCAGTACAGTAAACTATTCCAATTATCTTGGCTAAACACTAGCTGTGTGACTGTGCAAATTATTTAATTTCTGTCTCAGTTACCTAATCTGTAAAACAGAGATGAAAATAGTAACTACCTCACCAGGTTCTTATAAAGATTAAATTAGTTAACATGTGAAGTGCTTTGCAAACCTGAAAGTGCTATATACATGCTAATTATAAATATCTGGTTGAAATTATATGAGCTTCAGGAAAAAATGTCATTGCTGTATAGAGGGGGTGTATTTTTCTCTGTTTTGAATGCTACTTATACAAGAATTGGTCCTGCCCAGTTGTTCTAGATAGCATAGGGTGCTACTCATACACAAAACCATGACATGTCAAAGTCAAATGTCCCTGATCTTCAACACCACAAATAAATAAGGAAAAAAAGTTGATATAGTCTTAAGGAAAATAACAATACTTGTTCACTCGTATTAAATACAGAAACCACAATGAAATCTTCCTTTCAACTTAGCTCCACTCCACTTATTTTGATAGAGATACGTACAAATACTAAACAAATAAAATTGGCCACCTTCTTATGGTAGTTCACTTTTTAAAAAGCCTTTTACTATAACCTTTACCTAAGTACAGGCTTACCTAGTGAAATAAACTATCACTCTCTTTCAGAGTAAGTTGGACGTAGGGACTTGGAGAAGAGAAACAATGACAGACTCCTTAGCAAAGAAAGGCCTTAGTTTAAAAAAAGAGAGAAAATGAAAGTAACTTAACCCTTAAGGCAACAGTGAAGCTTCAGAACACAGAAACTGGACAAGGATCGGGGAAGATCTAGGAGATAATGGAGAAATACCCACCAACCACCCTCAAATTCGTTGTCACATTTTCTGGTATTTACATCCAATTTTCACTTTCTCGAAGAGTCACCCTCCACTCTATCTGCCTAATAGCACCATAGAGAGGAGCACAGTAGAAGATGGAAAAGGCGGTAGTGGTAGTAGAGGCAGCAGCAGCTGCTGCTGCTGTCAAAACACAAGGGCAGCTGGAACAAAACACTTCTGGTCCAGGAAAAAGCAAGCCCTAAGATCATCAACATTTGCCTTTACTTCTAAATCTTTTTAAGGTGTTCCACACATTTTAGATCACTTTCTGTCCTCATCTTTCTGTTTCTAATCCTCTACAAACGCTACCTGTTATTCTTTTCAATGTGCTTTATGCTCCAACCTTGCTACCAGCTCTAGCTTAAAATATCACATTTACTCCAATCCCTGCCCCTCTGCTCTGCTACAGAACAGCACAAGGAAAAAAAGGATGGTTGGTCGAATCCATTCAATAAAGATGACAGTAAGAGAGGCGGGGGAGAAAAGACGAGGGTCTGCTGGTTTGCAAGAACAAAACCTGCCACCTCAGAAGTGCCTCTCCCACCCCCACTCCCTTCCTCCGACTTGTCAATTCTAGACCTCTTGCCTTAGCTCCGCATAAACATTACCAGCCCGTTCCCGACCCGATCCTCTCTTTTTGCCGAAGACCAATACCACTTTTTCTTTCTTTTTCTAAAGGCATGAGCCTGTGATATACGCACCCACCCCGTACCCTTGGCCTCTCTTCTCCCCTCTTCTTCTTCCATCCATCACTGAGGGGGAGGAACTGCAGGCACTGCACTCTCCCCTCCCCAGGAGACGCCCTCCACCTCCAACATAAAACAGTCTAACGGTGCACCAAGAAGCATCTCCAGGGTTCAAGTTCTCAGCGGGGGGTGGGGGTAACGCTCGCGCGCACACATGCAAATATGCACTCACGAATACACGCGCGGACATACATGCACATGTACACGCATGCACACACCCATACACACACGCGCAGGGAGGAGGCCCGTACCTGGAGCCCGGGTGCCCCACGCCGCTGCCTCCCTGCTCGCGATCGCTGAGCGCGGCGGTGTAGATCCTCCGGTAGCGGTCAGCCAGGGCCCGGCCCGACAGCAGCAGCTGGTAGTGGCTCCGTGAGTCGGAAAGTGTCAATCCGAGCCCCAGCGCGGCGGCGGCTGCAGCTGCGGCTGCCGCGGAGCCCTCGGGGCCCGACATCAGCAGCGCCCCCGGCGCCGGGCAGGACACGGCGAAGAAGCCTCCCTCCAAGCCGAGACCCGAGGAGGCGGCGGCGGCTGGGGAGGCGGTCGCTGCACACATCATCCTCCTCCTCCTCCGCCTTCTCCTCCTCCTCCGCCTCCTCCCCGCCTCAGCCGCTGCCGCCTCCTCCCCGCCTCGGCGGCCGAGGCCCGCCGGGGCCCGGCTGCCCCTGCACAGGCGCTCACACGCACACGCAAGTCCTTGCCCAACGGCGGCGGCGGCGGCGGCAGCGGCTCTGCGAGGGCGCTGACCGCGGCCTCTTCACTCCCTACCAGAGGGAAACGGAGACAACGACGACGACCTTCTCCTCCTCCTCCTCCTTCTCCTCCTCCCCCCCGCGCCTCCGTCGCCGCTACCGGAGCCGCTCATCTAACCCCGCCGCGCCGGGGAGTGAGAGGAGGAGGCACCGCCGCTCTGCCTGTTTCTGCTACAACCGCTGCCACCCCGGCCGTGGCTGGGAGCAACTGCTGCTGCGGCTGCTGCTGCTACTGGCGCTGGCGCTGCCACTGCCACTGCCCGCATCGGGAAGCAGCTCGATGCCAGGAGCATGCGCAAGGCCTTCGCACATGCTCAGTAACACTAACGCGTCTCCTCTCCCTTCCCCAGTGGAGGGAGCAAGGAGCTGGTGGCTACGAAAGGAATCCACTTCTCCGGGTTTTAGAGGCAGCTCGTGGACCGGAATATGGAAAGTGCCGGCGAACTACGGAAGGGTTAGCTGTCAGTGTGTTAGCATGGGGAAAGGGGTGGAGGCGCCAAAAGCTGGGAGGAGGCAAAGGTGACCATCTCCCCAGCTCCTGGAGCAGCTTTGTGCTTTGCAAATAATGCGTGCCACATTTAAGTGAATGAATATCAACTGTGTTAATTCCACCTTAGGTCCAAAGGCTCTCCTTTACTATAGACCAGGGACCATCTGAAAGCCTGTTTGAGGTTCAAATATTGTTAGAGCTGGAAAAAAAAATTAAATCTCATCGATTTCTGTCATTTTACAGGCGAAGCTACTGAGGCCCAGAGAGTTGAATAGGATCTTCGCAACTCAAAGTCAAGAATGAGATGGGGGACATCTGGAGCTCAGTCTCTTGACTACCAGTCCAGTCCTTTATTCATTGCACCATATTATCCCAGATCAGATTTGGTCTTCCGAAAGCTTTGGAATTTATTGGTATTAGTCTCTGAATGTGTGTGTTGTGTATACACACCCATATACATACATATATATATATACACACACACATACATACACACGAACACATAGAAGGTTGGGTTTATTTGGGGGGTGGGGGTGGTCCACATTCATCTACTTCACCTTCAAGGCTTCCTAACAACTGCCTTTATGACCCTATCCCATCCCCTTATCTCTCTGGCCCTATTTCTTATTTTTTTTATTTACAAATGCTTTATTAACTTCTGGTTTACATCATTCATTTCCACCAGATTATGAGTTACATTTTTCCCCCATTTTTTCCCTACCCACCACCCCAGAATAGCAGTCCCACTAGATATCTCCTCATCCAATCTGCTCTCTCCCATATCTTCTCCCATACCCCCTTCGACTTTGCCATTAGGGCAAGGTGAATCTCTGGGCCCCACTGCCTGGACATCTTATGAAACATTTAATTTTAAAACTTCGATTTTCAGATCCATTCCCTTTCTCCCTTGTCACCTACTCCCTCTGAGAAGATAAGCAATTCAGTATGTGTTGTACATGTACATCTATGCAAAACATTACCATAGTAGATATATTGTAAAAGACTGCTTATATTTCCCTCCCACCTGTCTCACCTCCCACCTGGTCCATTCCCTACTTTGATCCTGTCCCTCTTTGATAGTGGGTACTTCTAACCTCCCCTCTCCCCAGAATGCCCTCCCCTCCATCATCCCCTCTCATCCCCCTTTCCCCTACTCAGGAGAGTGAGTGAGGGTAAGATATTCCATTTAGTATGTATGTGTTTCTCTCCTTGAGCCAACTTCAATGAGAATATGCTTTTGCCTTTTTGCCTTCCTGTTCTTCCCCTCCCCTGCAACTACTTCCCCTTGCCTCTTCTACATGAGATAGTTTGCCCTACCCTGTCTCTCTCCATCTCCTCTTGCCACTTTCTTCTCTCACCTCTTGACTTCACCCCTTAAGAATCATCCCCTCCTTGGGGCGGCTAGGTGGCGCAGCAAGCAGAGAGCCAGCCCTGGAGCCAGAAGGATCCGGCCCCAGACACCCAACACACAAACAAAAACCCAGCCACGTGAACCTGGGCAAGTCACCCAACCCCAACTGCCCTCCAAAATAAATAAATAAATAAATGATCATCCCTTCCCATCAAATTCAACCTGTGCCCTCTATCCATGTATACCTGTGAACATATGCCATGTACCCTTCTTCAATTATTTTCATAATGAGAAAGGTTTCATCAAACACAGTTATTGTTTTTCCATGTAGGACTGTAAATAGTCCAACTTTGATAAGTTCCTTTTGATTTCTTTTCCTTGATTACCTTCTTAAGCATCTCTTGCTTCTTGTGTCTGAATGTCAAATTTTCTATTCAACTCTGGTTTTTTCATCAAGAATGCTTGAAAGTCCTCTATTCCACTGAATGACCATATTTTCCCCTGAAACAAAATACTCAGTTTTGCTGGGTAGGTGACCCTTGGGTTCATTCCCAGTTCTTTTGCCCTCTGGAATATCATATTCCATGCCCTTCGATCCCTCAGTGTAGAAGCTGCCAGGTCCTGGGCTATTCTGATTGTGTTTCCACAATATTGAAATTGTTTCTTCCTGGCTGCTTGTAGTATTTTCTCCTTGATCTGGGGATTCTGGAACCTGGCTATAATATTCCTGGGAGTTTTCTTTTTGGGATCTTTTTCAGGAGGTGATCTGTAGATTCTTTCAACCTCTATTTTGCCCTCTGGATCTAAAACATCAGGGCAATTTTCCTTGAGAATTTCTTGAAGGGTGATTTCTAGGTTCTTTCTTTGATCATGGCTTTCAGGTAGTCCAATAATTTTTAAATTGTCTCTCCTGGATCTATTTTCCAGGTCAGTGGTTTTTCCCATGAGATATTTCACATTGCCTTCTATTCTTTCATTTGTTTGGATCTGTTTAATAGTATCTTGATTTCTCATAAAGTCACTAGCTTCCATTTGCTCCAGTCTAACTCTGAAGGAATGAATCTCCTCAGTGAGCTTTTGAGATTCTTTTTCCATCTGGCAAATTCGACTTTTTAAGGCATTCTTCTCCTCATTGCCTTTCTGAGCCTCTTTTGCCATTTGAGTTAGTCTATTTTTTAAGGTGTTATTTTCCTCAGTCAGGCTGTTGACTGTCATTTCGTACTTTTCTTGCATCTTTTTCATTTCTCTTCCCAAATTATCCCCCACTTCTCTTATCTGCTTCTTAAGGTCCTCTATGGCCTGTAGCCAGCTTGTATTTTCATTTGGGGCTTTTGGTGCAGGAGTTCTGATCTCACAGTCCTCCTCCATGCTTTGAGCCTCTTTGCCCCTAAAATAGGAGTCCAATGTTGAACTTTTCTATTTATTTTGTTTCATTTGCCTAGGCATGTTGCCACTTAATTACTTGATTTTGGGGCTTGTTGCCACAGTAGGACTCTGCCACCAGACAGGGGAGCTTCCGCCCAAACGTGGGGTCTTCACAACTTCCGCCAGTTGGGTGGCCTCTGTAAAGCCTCCACCCACTCTGGCAAGTTGGATACCCACCCCAAACTTCCCCCCAGACCACAATCCAGATCCAGGCAGTTTAAAGCAAAAGCGATTAACCCCCAGACTGATTGCTGGATCTTCCTACAGTTTGCAGACCAGGAGCTAGAGCCACTACTGATGCTGCAAAATGGCTTCTGTGCAGCTGTTTCTTCAGCAGCTTTTTGCCCCCAGGGGAGGAAGCCACATGTTCCCCAAATACTGGTCCCAAAGTCCATAGGGCACTAACCTCTCACTTTGTCCTAGGCATATCTGTGCTGATAATTCTGGAATTGCCACAGTTGTTGGTGTTCTGGGGTTCCACCAGCTGGCTGAAGGCCCGGCCGCCCTGGGGCTAAAACTGCGGACCTGGGCTTGGCTCTGCGGGCTGCGCTGTTGGTTCACAGCGAGCTGTGCTGCCTGCTCTCAGAGTGCTGCGCTGGCTGCTCCCTGCAGGGCTGCTGGGCTGTCCTCAGCAGGAGGTTAGCTTCTCTGTGCCGTTCTGTGGGTGCTGTGGCTCCAGAAGTTGTTCGGAGCTCCCTTTCACATTGTTTTGACCCTATTTCTTATTAATCCCTAACTTGCACTCTCCATTTCGATCAAGCTACAAGTTTGTGGGAAACCTGCTAAATAAATCTCTGTTCCCTCACTGCAAATGTTCTCCCTCTTATAGTGAATCACTGTCCCTCCCTTAGTTTAAGACTAGGACAATCTCATCTCTTTCAAGAAGCCTTTGAAGATTACCTACCTATGCGACTTAGGGCATTAAAACTTATCTGAGCCTCAGTTTCATCATCATTAAAATATGACAGTTAAATGATCTCTGACGTTCTTTCCAGCTCAGATCTTACGACCATGTCATCTATCTTCTATGTATTTAGTTAACTCACCCATAGGACAGTATCCTATAGTTGAGAGATCAGTTAGACTGATGATTGATCCTCTTTCCATGATCAAGAGTATATCCTCTTTCACCTATGGTCTTAGCTATGGAAATCATAGCTAAAAGAATTAAAGGTTAAACAACAGTCCCTCCAGAAAACTTCATTTATTTCCCTATATTGAATAAATAAGGGGCAGCTAGGTGATGAAGTGGAAAGAGCACCCCACTTGGAGTCAGGAAGACCTGAGCTCAAATTAGACCTCAGACACTTAGTAGCTGTGTGTGATCCTGGGCAAGTTGCTTAGCCCTGTTTGCCTCAGTTTCCTCATTTGTAAAATGAGCTGGAGAAGGAAATGGCAAACCACTTTATCTTTGCCAAGAAAATCTCAAACGGTGTCACAAAGAGTCAGACATGACTGAACAACAACAAAAATGGATAAACAAGGCTAGAATGGTGGGTTAAGGTCAGAGAAAGGACCCAAATCAAAGACTTCAAATCATGTCAGTTCAATAATAAGGCAAGAAATTGTGGACATATCAACTCTGTACTGAATTATTCCATCTGTGATTTTGGTAAAAATACTCATACTTTACTCTCTAATTGTCATAGTTATTTCTTGCCTGACTTACTTACAACCATCAGCTTTCTCTATAATTATTTCCTGGCTTTCAACTAAATATCCCTCTTAGTTATGCTTTTTTTGATAGGGAGAGAGAAATGTTTGAAGATTAAATCATTCAGGATCTAAGATCTGTTTTCATCTTTGTTTTAAATGGGTATGGGTTTGTTCAGTGGGGCAAGGTAAGAAAAGGCTCTCCTGCCTTATTTTTACCATTAAAATTAGAAAGGAGGGAGGAGGCTGCATGGCAAAGTGAATAGAGCACCAGACCTGGAGTCAGGAGGACCTGAGTTCAAATCTGGCCTCAGACACTTAACAGTTACTAGCCTTGTGACCTTGGGTAAGTCACTTAACCCCAATTGCCCTGTCCCCTCCCCCCCTCCAAAAAGGAAAAATAAAAATAAAATTAGAAAGGAGGGTTTTCATTTGTATGTAAGCAACCACTAGGCAGGCCTCTGGCATGATGGGAAAGAAAATACCACAAATAATGCAGTAGGTCTTAGCACCCCACACACAAAACAGTGGGTATGTTTCTTCACAGATAGGTTAGAGAAGCTTATGTGACAGTATACAGCTGAAAAGAGAAAATAAATTCCAGGGGCCTTTTTGAAAGACAGTGCTCTAAGTTTTATGAAGAATAAGTAGACATGCCAATTTGTGAACTGTTTTGACTTCATTAATTCAAACATTTATTAAGCTTTTACTATATGCAAAGTGCTGTGTTCTATGCTGGAAGAGATCTACAAAATGGCACCTTCCCTTGTAATGCCAAGCAAAGGCAACTTCCAAAGGTTCAAAATGCCAGCATGGCCACTCTCCATTTTATTCAGCGACAAATTAAGAACAAAGGAAATCAAAATACAGCATTCACCAAGTGTAATTCAATAATTTCCAAGCATTATTCACCCCTAGGTAATACATTCTTTTAGTGAATCACAAAGTCCATCTTCCAAGTACTACTCTACCTCTGGGTAAGTTATTAAGTCATTAAGTCAATCCCAAAAACCCTCTTCTCAAATGGAGATTAGTTTCCAATCATAAACAAATACATTCATTTGGTCAGTCTCAGAGCACAAAAAGTCAAAAGTTTCCCACTGCTGGATCACAGCTAAAAAGGCCATCTACCCCTGAGCTACAACAAGGTTAAGTTATCATCACAGCATTTAATACCCAAAGAGAGGTCTTTTCTTCATCTTGACCTGAGGCAAGTTCTCAGCAATCTCTCTTTCTGGGGAGACAAAGCTTAACAAGGCCACAAGGTACATTGCCAGTGTCCTCATTAATTCATTCTCTGTCTGCAGGGCAGTTCTAGGACCCCTGAAAACATTAGCAAGACCCTCTTCCAGGATTTCTGTAAACATACAACAAGAAAATCCTTCTTCAGGGCTTTTGAACCAACAGAAGGGTTCCAGGACCTCTGCAACAACAGCACTGGCCTTCACTAGTGGATGCAATTCACTCTCTGTCTGCAGAACAGTCTCAGGATCCCTGAACCAACAGCAAGGTTCCAGGACCTCTGCAACAATAGCCCTGTCCTTCACCAGTGGACAAATCTGGCAAAACAACGTCAAAACAGACAAAGTACCAGCATCACAGCCATGTCTCCTCAGTCCTTGGCATTTCTGGGTGACAGCTCTCAAAAGTCCTGGGCAGCTTGAACTAGCCCTCAGCAATTTTCTCTCTCTCTTTCTCTCTCTCTTCTGCCTCCACAACGCTGCTTCCAAAAATTCTTCTGCCTCTCTTCCTCTGCTCATGCCTCTCTAAATCCACAGCACCAGCTCCTCCCAGTTCAGCCCCCTCTTTTCAAGTCAACAAGTCCATCCCACAAGTGGGATTCACAAGCTCTGGGTTTTAACATAATCCAAAAACCAAGCCAATACAGGGGGATCTTTAAATTCCATTACTATTACAGTCCACCCCTCCAGGATCCTTGGCCTTACAATCTCAATCTAAATGGTCATGGATCCTGGAACAAATAGAGTCACTATGCTTTGTAATCCTGCTGACTACACCATAATGTAATTTGTAGCAGCAAGCACCCCAGCATCCCCAGGGTGGCTACCAACACAGGTTGTTAGATCTGCTTTTCTAAAGGAAAGCAACTCAGAATGGGTTAACAATCTTGCCTTAATCAACCAAACATATCATTTACCTAGTTCAGGGGGGAAAGTCAGCACCCTGAACTTCAGAGTATACAGAGGTTACAAGAAGAAATTACAAGAAGATAGAGAAACAAACATATCCAGCAGACAGGCCTCCAACTGTCTTGACCATTACATCCATACCTAGTCAGTTACCAGAGATGAAGCATCAACATCTGGGTTTTCAAAGCCAGGGGGCTCTCAATGGCTACCCAGAGTCTCATCTGGTCAAATCACACATCACTTCTGAAAGTGAGCCCCAAAACAAAGTCTCAGATCAGGATTTATATAGCCTTCTCCTGGGTCAGAGAATGTAACAACCCTCTTTACCCATTGCCCAAGCAAAAAGTATCTCATAAAAAACAAGCCTCCCGGGGCGGCTAGGTGGCGCAGTGAATAGAGCGTCGGCCCTGGAATCAGAAGGACCTGAGTTCGGAGCCGGCCTCCGACACTTAATCCGCACAAACAAAAACCTAGCCGTGTAACCTTGGGCAAGTTACTTAACCCCAATTGCCTAAAGGGGCGGCTAGGTGGCGCAGTGAGTAAGAGCGCCGGCCTCGGAGTTTGGATGACCCGAGATCAGATCCGGCCTCAGAAAATGAGCACCCACGCATAAATCAAATGACTAGCCGTGTAACCTTGAGCAAGTTACTTAACCCCAATTGCTTTAAAAAAAAAAAAAAAAAAAAAAAAAAAAACAAGCGTCCCACCATGGGCTCCAGGCACACTTAACCTAGGGGCAGGGAAGATCTTAAAAATTTGCATTCCCATTACATACCTCAAGGGGGCTTTATTAATCCCCATATTAATGGGAGACTTTGTTTTTGTCATTTGTGTGCCCACTAGTTAAAAATGAAATTCATTAACTTTTTATAAATTTTCAACATCTTTAGTTATTTTAAATGAATTATATATACACATGTATGTGTGAAGAATAGAGTTGAGCATGTAGTATGTATGGAGAAGGGAACAAATTCATGTATTCTAAGACTAAAATGCTCAACTCAAACATTGGAGTGAGGGCTTATGTCCACTCATGTAGACCTAAATTCTGGAGATAGAAGCTAAATTTTTCATGGGAACTACAAGATGCAATTCTTCCAGGGATTCCAGGATCATATGTATTTGTTCAATTCAATATCAAGCACCTACAAGATACAAAGCATTGTGCTAGATGCTGTTGTTGTTCAACATAGTATACAAGTTGTTGAATTGTTTCAGTTGTGTCAGACTCTTAATGACCCCATTTAGAGTTTTCTTGGCACAGATATAGCAGTGGTTTGCCATTTCTTTCTCTAGCTCATCTTACAGATGAGAATCTAAGGGAAACAGAGTTAAGTGACTTGCCCAGGATCACACAGCTAGTAATTGTCTGAGGCCAGATTTGAATTTAGGAAGATTAGTTTTCCTGACTCCAGGCTCTTATCAACTCTTATCAACTTCATTACCTAGCTGTCCATGCTAGATTGTGAGTTCAAAGATGAAAAACAATACAGTGCCCTCAAAGACCTTGCAGTATACCAGAAGGATAAGAAATAAACACAGATAACAGTATATTGCAAGTTAGAAAATGGTTAAATGCATAGGAGAGCCCAAAAAGGCTTCCTTTCAGGGAAGATAAGGGATCACTTTTTAGCTAGACAAGGGAGACCAAGGTAAAAGGTTACACTTTCACTGGTCCTTGAATGACAAGGAATTAAATGTGCAAAGATTAGGGAAGGTTGATTCTGCTGCGGGGGGAGGGGGGAGTTGTGCACAAAAACAGGGAGATAGGAAAGGACAAGGTAAGATCTGGACGCAAGAAGTAGTCTAGTTGGGCTGCAGATCAGGCAGACTAGTTAGAAAGCTCTTCCGATAATCCAGGTGAGAATAATTAGCATTGGTCCCTGGATGGTGGCAATAAAACTGGAAAAGGGGATGGAGAGAAGGGAGCTTTGAGAGACTAGATAGAACAGATTTGACTGCATGTGGGAGGATGAAAGAGAAGGAAGTGAGGAAGATTACTCCAATCAATCAATAAACATGAAGCGCCTACTTTGTGCCAAGTACTGGTCTACTAACGACACTATTCGTATCTCTTGAATAGAAGTGCTAACTAAAACCAAGGAAATGGATGATTGTCTGTGAACCAGGGTACTGAGATTCATGTGTCAGCAACCAGCCCATCCCAGGGATGAAGGTTGGCCTGTTACACGACTCAGGTGGACTAATCAAGAACAGAAACATTTAACCCAGAGTTTTTCCTAGCCTCCTTGCTTCTTGCCCCCCCCCCCCTTTTTTTAAATAGCCACTTCAGTCACTGATGGGTGCTTTTTTGAGTCTTCTGCGTACAACTAAAACCCGGTAAGTGGAGTTATCCCAGCGAAAACCGCTGGGACGTAGGAGACCTTCCTGAGCATGCGTGCACTCTAGCACACATGCTCCCTTTGCTGGGCATCCCCCTGGTCCGTGTTGCGGTTGGCAAGGTTTCATACTACAGCAGCGGCAGTAGTTGATGTAAACTGGGAGCCGATGCAGCCTTTTCTTCCCTCCCCCTCTTCCTGCCCCCGCACTGCTCTTGCTTTCGGTTATAACCGTAGCAGCAGGGCACCTTGAAAGACTTCCCACCGGGAAAGGCGAGGAGGTGCGAGAAAACCTTGCAAGAATAAGAGAGTGAAAGAGGGAGGGAGAGGAGAGAAAGGGAGAGGGAGAGAGAGAATGATCTGTGTCACCCCACACCCTTCTCAAGGGACATCCGAGCGTCGCAAGAATCAGGAGCCATGCACCCGAGTGCTCCTAGGACAAGAGACAGCTGACGCTGCTGGGAGTATCCCTGTATGTTCCAGACTGCAGCTGCTGCAGTCTAGGGGTGTGTTTCTCGTAATGTCTCAGTTACATTCACCAACCAAACCTCCTTACCCCCACCCCCCAGCTCTTGCTGCTGCTGCTGCTGCTGCCGCTGCTGCTGCTCCCGCATGCCTGGCCACTATGTATACTGATTGCTGTTACTTCAGGAAAGGTGGGAAACGGCAGGATGGAGCCCGCTTTGCTTTAATTTTTCCAAACCCAATGAAAGCTGCTGCTGCAGCAATCGCAGTGCTGCCATCTTAGCTTTATTATCTTCCAGGCTCTTGTTTAAATATGTGTGTGCGTGTGTGGGCCTATGTCTGTTTGCACTGAAAGAGCAGGGGTACATAGGAGTAGTGGAGTAACCTGAACGGATAGGATGATAGAGAATGGGTTAGGCATGGTTTAGGAATGATTTCCCTCTATGTACTCCCTTAAGGGATAACCCTGCTCAAAAGCAGATTTCTTCTCAATCTGCAAGTGGCACAAGGTATGTTGTTTTTAAATCTTTTTAGGTTGCTCTTGAGATCAAGCCTACTCCCAAGAGATTTCTAATCTGTGATCATCTGATCACACTGTGTGTGCCTTTAAAGTCATTTGACATTACACACCCCCTTGCTCACATTTCTGAAATCCTAGTGTCTCATTATATACACCTCGTTACAATTCAGTAATGTGGTTATCTATCTCTCCACTTAAGATTACATAATAGCTCATTAATACTGATATATTAAGTACCACGGGGCAGAAGCTACAATGTATAAAGAGTCAGATTAGGTAAATAAGTAGGTAGAGACAGAGCACTATATGCCATCAACTGTGCTAAACTAAAGAAACACTAAAGTTGATGTTATTTCATTTGGTGAAAAACTTTAATACTGTAGCAAGGGCTGGATGAATACATACATTAACAAACAGGATACTATCAAATGGATACTATCAAATGTTCAAGGACACCTAGAAATGTTTTCTATGTTTGAATCGGTTACAGATTTATCTACCTAGCACAGCTCCTGGCATATAGTGGGCCCTCAATAAATAATTGTTGAATTGAATGTCCATTTATATGATAGTTTATTATAGCACTTAAAAAGCAAACTAGAATAATTCAACTTTGTAGCTAAAAACAGTGAACAAGAAACATGCCCTGTCATGTGAAGTGGAGGAGGAACTTCAAGTCACCCTCCAGTGACCCACAATAGTTATTCTAAGGGCTATAAAAAAACTACATTGTAGAATGACAATTATAACAAATTGTTTCAAAATAAAAGAAAACCGTGTTGTAGGAGGCAGCGGGGAAAATTATCAACATGACATTTGAAGTTCTGATACTTTTGGGCTTTTATCCACTTCATACAAAACACTTCAAAACATCTCTCAATCCCAATAAACTACACATTTGATATTTTGTCATCAATTAAGCACCATCCCCTTCATTTAGAATTATTACTTTAGGAAGATGCTAAATGTGATGTTACTATATAAAATGTTTTAAGTGTTGTATTTGGACTGACACTAAACTTGAAAGAATTAGTCATGAAAAAATTAATCCTTTTTTTAAAAAAAAAGACATTTTGTAGTTCACAACTATATGCTCTATAAAAAAGGGTAAACGACAGCAAAAAATTACTATTCATGTTTATGATAAATTTTATAGAATAAGAAATAGGCAAAATGAAGTGCTCCTTATTTTCAAGTATTTAACTGAAAATTCTAACAGTATTTTAACCCATAGAATAACAACATTATATATGAAGGTATACTTTGAATCTAATTACAACAAACTCCAAATATCATTAAAATTCATTTTCTTTACTGGAATTTTAGGATGGACTTTATAAAACATTAAAAGAAGTTTCAGTAAACTATAACCTCCTGAAGGTCAGGGACTGCTTTTCATTTTTGTCTTTGTATGCCCAGCCCCTCTGTCACGGGAACCACCATTTTCCCAGTCATCCAGGTTTACAGCCTTAGAATTTTCTTCAACTCTTCACTCTTGTCTATCACTCATATCTATTCCATTCATTTGTCAGTCTTGTCAATTCAACCTCTACAACATCTTTTGCATCTATCTCCTTTCTACTAAAAAACATAAGTACTTGAATAATGATACTGATACCAGTAATGGCTAGCATTTATATAGTATTTTAAGGTTTATAAAGAACTTTTCAGATGTCATCTCATCATCATCACAACAACCTTGGGAGGAAGGTGCTATTATTATCCTCATTTTATATATATGGGAACCAAGGCATAAGGTTAAGTGACTTGCCCAGAATTAAACAGCAAGAAAGTATGAGGGAGGATTTAAACTCAGGACTTCCTCACCCCATGGCCAGTGCTCTGTGCATTGTGACATGTTGCTGCCTATACCATTGCAGTAGACCCCCAACTGGTTTCTCTGTCTATAGGATCTTCCTTTCCAGTCCATCCTCCACACAGCTGCCAAAAACAATATCCCTAAAACATATATCTTACCGTATTACTCCCTTGCTCAAAAGGATTCATTATCTCTAATTGTCTTTATGATAAAGTCCTCTTTGTAACATTTATAACCTGCCCCTCCCATTTTTTCTAATCTGATTTGTTACCTATCAATCCTCCTCAGAGTTTCTTTGTTCTAAACAAACTCACTACTTCTGGTTTGTTTTTTTTCTGCACATGGCATTCTATCTTCCACCTCCACACCTTTTCACAGTCTGTTCCCTAAGCCTGGAATGCTCCCCCTCTTCAACTCCACCTCAGAGAAACCCCAACTCCCTCGAGTGTTCTATTCAACTGGATATACTTCAAGAGACCTTTCTTGATTCATTGTGTAGTTAATGCTCTCCCCGTTGTTGGGAATTTATTTGTCTGTGGACTTCTTTGAATTAACTTAGAATCTAAGCTCTTTTTTGTTGTTCAATTGTGTCCAATTCTCTGTGAACCCATTTGGTGTTTTCTTAGCAAAGACACTGGAATGGTTCGCCATTTCCTTCTCTGGTTTATTTTACAGATGAGGAAACTGAGGCAAACAGGGTTAAGTGACTTGCCCACAGCTAGTAAGTGTCTAAGACCATGTCTGAACTCATGAAAATGAGTCTTCCTGATTCCAAGCCCAGTGCTCTATCCACTGCATCACCTAGCTGCCCCTAAGCTCCTACAGGCCAGGAACTATTTTGCTTTTATGTGTGTGTGTGTGTGTGTGTGTGTGTGTTTCACACATATATGTATATGTGTATATATATGTGTTATATTATATATGTGTGTGTGTGTTTCACACATATATGTATATGTGTATATATATGTGTTATATTATATATGTGTGTATATAATATATATACAAATATATATAATACACACACACACACACACACACACACACACACACACACACTGTACTGTGTTACAATGAAATCCAGAAATCAGCATGTATTTAGAGGCATCAGAGGAAAAGGAAAATGTGTTTGAGTAGTTCATGATATTGTACTATGAAAAACAAGTGGTACAATGGAAAGAGCTTTTCATCTGAAGTAAGACCTGGTTTCTAATTTTACCCGTACCATTGATTCCCCAACTACTTTGGACAAATCTGTTGACCTTCTGAGCCCCAGTTTTCTCATCTATAAAATGGAGTAATACAAAATGATGTCTCAGGTCCTTATAGAACTTAGAATCTTACAAATGATATAGTCTTCCCAGAGCATATTGAGAGAGAGAGAGAGAGAGAGAGAGAGAGAGAGAGAGAGAGAGAGAGAGAGAGAGGGCTCTTAATGTACTGATATAAGTTTCATCATCTTCCTGTAACAAATATAAAAGGATGCAATTATACTATGGGTGACCTGGAAATAATATATTATTCTGCTACCACCACCCATTTCCTGCAAATTCTACAACTTCTAGTCAGTTAGTAATACGAGTGCATAGTGTAACTTTGAAAAGTGTAGTACATTTAGTGAATTTTAGATTTTCTTTTGTTTTCAGTTCATATAAACTATTCATTTTTGGCAGGGCAAGAGTCAAGTTTCTGAAACAACCGAGGACTAGAGAACAGATGCCAGACTTCATCAATTAATTTCTCATTAACATAAAAATGTATTACAATGCCCACACTGCCTGATTTGAGATTTTTTTAACTTCCTGTTTTCATAACTATCTTTTTTTTGTTCTTTAATGTAGTTGGTTTGTTAATTTCTAATTTTTAGAATACATGATTCTTAAAGAATACTTTGTGCCCTTTTTCTTCTCTTCCTATATTTACCAAAAGAGTTATGAATTGTTTCTAGTTCTTAAAAATATATAATTGTTAGAAAATATTTTATATTTGCTTCTAAAGGACTTGCTGCAGGTAATTGAATTATGAGCCTTTCCCTAGCTCATAAAATTGATAGTTTTCTATTTGTATTTAATACTATTTTCATTCTAATTAACTTGTTAAAACCAAAGTAGTTCTATATGATTTCCTAGGTTTTCTTATACCTGAGTGGGCATGTACCCAAATTTAGCACTATTTAATTTGTGCAAATATAACTAGACATGACCAGTTTTTTCATTTATCTAAAATGGAATTTTATTTGCAGTAGAATTTCACCTGTGCCATAGTGTATCACAGATTGAAAATACTTTATCATAGGATAACTAACATATACTTAAATGTATTTTATAATAGCTTTCAAATAATTTTAATTTAAATATAAAAAATTTAAATATAGCAAAAGTGTGACTATATAACCATTTCTGCATTTTGATATTGCAGAGCACCTCATCTCTAATTCAAATATGTCTTGGTAAGCCAGTGTCTGCAAAAGTATTGACTATGTGAATAGGCCATACTGTCTATCTAAAAAAATAGGATTATAAATTTAGCATATAAACTTATAAATCTGTTAACTTGGACTAATGATGACATTATATTTTTATGAAATCTTCCTGTTTTCCATGAAAGCACATTTTATTCATGTATTTTAAAAAACATTCTCATTATATGTTTAGCATATTATATAGTATCTTGATTATTAAACCATAGATAGGCATTGTCCACAATCATTTTTCCAAAAGAGACAACTGTAGAAAAATCAGAACCAAAGTCAGACAAAAATTTAATTTCCCTGGGGGCACTGGCCCCTTTAGAAAGCTAATTTCAGGCCCCTAGAGATAGTTGGTTCAGAGGCGTGAACTTTTTTTGAACTTTTTTTTTCTTATGGGATATATTTATTTTTTGTTACATTTTGAGTTCTGAATTGTCTTGCTCTTTCCCTCCCAACCCCACATTAGAGAAGGCCAACATTTGATGTAGATATATATGTGGAACCATTCAATACTTCTATATATCATTCTTTCTCTGTAGGCAGACAGCACATTTTTTAAGTCTTTTATAGTTGATATGAACATTCATGTTACTCAGAATAGCTTAGTCATTCATAGTTATTCTTTGAACACTATTGCTGTTATATATATAACATTCTCTTGGTTTTGCTTGTTTTACTTTACATTATTTCATACAAGTCTTTCATTTTTTTCTAAAATCAACCTGCTCATCATTTCTTACAGCACAGTAATATTCCATCATAATCTTTATAGCACAATTTATTCAACCATTCTAATTGATGGTCATCCTTTCAATTTTCAATTCTTTGCCAACACAAAGAGAGCTGCTATAAACATTTTAGAACACATAGGTTCTTTTCCTTTTTCTATGAACACCTTGGGAAAGAGACCTAAAAGGAGTATTGCTGGGTGAAGAGATAGACACAGTTTTATAATTCTTTGGGCATAATTCCAGATTGCTTTCCAAAATGGTTGGATTACTTCACAACTCCACCAGTGTATTAGTGTTCCAATTTTTCCACACTTCCCTCTGGCATTTGTTCTTTCCTTCTTCTATAATATTAGCCAATCTGATAGGTGTGAGGCAGTACCTCAGAGTTGTTTTACTTTGCATTTCTCTAATCAATAATGATTTAGAGCATTTTTTCATATGACTATTTATAGCTTTGATTTCTTCTTTCAAAAACTGCCTGTCCTTGGGGCGGCTAGGTGGCGCAGTGAGTAGAGCGCCAACCCTGGAGTCAGAAGGACCCGAGTTCGGATCTGGCCTCAGACACTTAACGCACACACAAATGAAGACCTAGCCATGTGACTTTGGGCAAGTTACTTAACCCCAATTGCCCTCCAAAAAAAAAAACAAACAAACAAACAAAAAAAACTGCCTGTCCATGTCTTTTGAGACTATCTATCTATCAGTTGGGAATGACATATTCTTACAAATTTGACTCAGTCCTCAATATATTTGAGATATGAGGCCTTTATCTAAGAAACTGTCTAAAAAATTCACCCCCCTCCCTGATTTTCTCCTTTTTTTTTAGTTTTGGCTACGTTGGTTTTGTTTGTATAAAACCTTTTTAATTTAATGTAATCAAAATAATCTATTTATATGCCACAGGGCTCTCTCTTATTTGTTCATGATTTCTTCTGTCCACAAATCTGATCGATAATAAGCTCCACACTCTTCTAATTTACTTATGACATCTCCTGTTATGTCTAGATTATGTATTCAGTTTAACTTTATCTTGGTAAATGGTATAAGATATTTCTTGGTAAATGGTATAAGATAGTTTCTATCAGTTTTCAAGTTTTTGCTTCAATTTTTACCAAATAATGAGTTCTCTTCCCAAAACCTTACATCTTTATGGTTATAAAGTACAAAGTTACTATAATTTACCACTATGTATCGTATGTATACTCTGTTTTAATGAGTCACTTTTCTATTTCTTAGCTAATACCAGATTTTTAAAAAAAATTACCAGCTTATAATAGTGTTTAAGATCTGGTACTGCTAGGTCTCCTTCCTTTATTTTTTTTCCCATTAATTCTTTGATATCCTTGGCTTTTTTTTTTTCTTTTTGGAGGGGGAACGGCAGGGTAATTGGGGTTAAGTGACTTGCCCAAGGTTACACAGCTAGTAAGTATTAAGTGCCTGAGGCCAAATTTGAACTCAGGTCCTCCTGACTCCAGAATCCGTGCTCTATTTACTGCACCACCTAGCTACCCCATCCTTGACCTTTTGTTCTCCCAAATGAATTTTGTCATTTATTTTCTAGCTTAATAAAATAGATTTTTTTGTAGACTAATTGGGATGGCTCTGAACAAATAGTTTAGTTAGAATTATCATTTTTATCATATTGCTTCAGCCCAGTGATGAATAATGAATATTTTTCTAAATATTTAAATCTGACTTTATTTGCATAAAAATTATTTTATAATTATGTTCATTATAGTTCCTGAGTTTGTCTTGGTGGGTATATTCCCAGGTATTTTATATTGCCCATGGTTATTTTAAATGAAACATCTCTTACTATCTCTTCTTGCTGGGTGATGTTGCTATATAGAAATGCTGGTGATTTATCTAAGTTAATTTTATATCCTGCTACTTTGCTAAAATTATCAATTATTTCAACTAATTTTTAGTTGAATCTCTAGAATTTTCCAAGTACACCATCATATAATCTGCAAAAAAGAGATAGTTCTATCTTCTCATTGCCCATTTTGATTCCTTCAATTTCTTTTTCTCCTCATTGCTATTGCTAACATTTCTAATCTCTAATACATTATTGAATAATACTGGTAATAATGGGCATCCTTGTTTCACTCCTAATCTTATTGAGAAGGCTTCTAGCTTATCCCCATTACAGATAATGTTTGCTGATTGTTTTAGGTAGATGCTTCTTATTTTAAGGAAAGATCCATTTATACATATGTTTTCAAGTGTTTTTAAGGAATGGGTGTTATGTTTTGTCAAGAGCTTTTTTTGCATCTATTGATATGATCACATTATTTTTGTTGGTTTTTGTTATTGATATAATCAATTATGTTAGTTTTCCTTATATTGAACTAACTCTACAATTCTTGGTATAAATACTATGTGGTTGCAATGTATAATCTTTGTGACATATGGTTACTTAGCTAATATTTTATTTAAAATTTTTGCATCCATATTCATTAGTGAAATTGGACTATAATTTTCTTTATCTGTTTTTGCTCTTTCTAGTTTAGGTATCGACACCATATTTGTTTCATAAAAGGAGTTTCATAGCACTCCCCTTTTTTGCCTATTATTCCAAATAATTTATTTAATATTGGAATTAATTTATCTTTAAGTCTTTGGTAGAATTCACTTATAAGTCCATCTGATCCTGATGCTTTTTTTCTTAGAAAGCTCATTTATATCCTGTTCAACTCCTCCTTTCCCCCCAGATTTATTTAGATGCTTTATTTCTTCTTCTGTTAATCTGGCAGTTTGTATTTTTTGTGAATATTGTTCTATTTCACTTAGACTATTAGATTTATTGGAACGTAATTTAGAAAATAACTTCTAATAATTGCTTTAAGTGGTATATTAACACTTTTCTTCTTTTATACTAGTGATTTGGTTTTCTCTCTTTTAAAAATTATATTAACTGGGGCAGCTAGGTGGCGCAGTGAGTAAGGGCGCCGGCCTCGGAGTTGGGATGACCCAAGATCGAATCTGGCCTCAGAAAATGAGCACCCGCACATAAATAATGACTAGCCGTGTAACCTTGAGTAAGTTACTTAACCCCAACTGCTTTTAAAAAATTATATTAACTGATGATTTATCTATTTTGTTGACTTTTTCATAAAACCAGCTTCTACTTTTATTTTTTAGTTCAATGGTTTCCTTACATTCAATTTTATTAATCTCACCTTTTATTTTCAGGATTTCCAATTTTGTATTTATTTGAGTAACTTTTAAATTGGAGGGTCTTGATCTTCTATTAGTGAATCAAACAGCTCAGGAAGCCAAAGTAAATGCCTCTCCAACTGCTTGGATGAAGGGTAAAAAAAAAGGAATCACTAGAGAAGATATATGTAGGGACAAAATAAATGATAATTAATGCAAAAGTGAATAGAAATGGACATGTATGTACTTCCTCATTCATTCAATAATATTCATTCAATGAACACTTAAGTTCCTTCTATATATACATTGTAATGCTGCAGAAGGTAATACAATTATAGAACCTACAGGTCCTTTTCTTTAAGATGTTTACATTCTAGTTGAGAAGATCAACTTTTATACAAATAATTATAACAGAACAAAAGTACATTAAAATGATACAAAGGATTGTAAAAGATTCTTGTTTGTGATATGTCTTAGTACTATTTGACGAAGCAGAAAAGATTCTTAGTTTCATGCCACCTTTTGACTCACCCCTCCAACCCCCATCAACCTCTTTACTTCTAAAAGTTGATATTGAAACACTTCAAATGGTATTTAGCAATGGGACAATCCTTTTTCTTTGACCCAACTACTCTTCTTACTTAGGTTCTAGTATTGGAAAGTAGGTCAGCCACAGGAGTAGTGTGACAAAGAGAAAAGTAGTTATGGGTAATCTTGCTGTAGAGATGGGAACTGTCAAATAATAGTTTGAATAGATAGGAACTGTCAAAAAATAGTTTGGAAAAAAAACAAAAACCACCAACCCTCCACACCACTTTTTTCTATTCCTTTAGTTGGGTTACAAGTTATGCTTCTAAAAAAACACCTCAGGAAAATAAGAGAAAGCATGGCATGGTGCAGAGGTGTTATAGACCTTCCCTTTTTCCTTCCCTTTTTCCTCCCCATCCCACCTAAACCACACACTGCAGTCTGTAACACTCCAGAGAACAGCAGAACCAGAATAAAATCTAATTGGGAAATATTTTTTAAAAATAAATAAAAATCTAAAAGAACACAGATATTTTTTAATATTGGGGTTTTTTGTGACAGGGATTCTTAAAGGTTTAGTGGCCCCCACTTCTTTTTGAATTTGATTCCACTGGCAAAGTGAATAGAAAGGCAGTAAGATCTAGGTTCATATTCTGCCTGTAACACGTACTGGCCATATGACTTTGAGCAAGTCCCTTTATGACTCAGTGTTCCCGGCAACTCTTTAAAATGACAAGTTGTAGAGCAAGTGCCTACCGGTGTCAGTAAAAGGAGTTTCCTTATGTGAGAGCTCTCCACTCCAGTGAAATCACAGGTTCAGTCCCTATCACTAACTAGGAAAATAACAGGAACAACTAAAAATGTATCTATTAAACAGTTCAGCAATATCAATTTCCCATCCAACATGGTAAATGTGGCATACTGAGTAGAGTAAGAAGGCCATGGGGTGCAGTAGAAAGTACAAAGATCTTTGTAATATTCCTAGTCTAATACTTCCTAGTCATGAATCAAAGCAAGGTAACCTCTCTGGAATCTTGGTTTACTCAGTTGTAAGTGAGGATATTGTTACCATCACCACAAAGTTGTAATGAGGAAAGTGATATGTAAAGTGATAGGTTAAAAAAATTCACTATTATTTGTGGTTCAAGTTCAAATTAAAAGTTATTTAGTATAATCCACTAATTAAACCTCTCTTTTATGTGAAGAGTAGATTGGTGCAAATATACATTAGTTTTGCCAAAGCATGTTTACATGATAGAAGGGGAAAATAGCTCACCCAAAACACAACCTGGGGCTCCTCATGGTCATAATGTTGACTCAGTTTTGTATTAGGGATGACTGATAACAGAGTTAAGATGCATTCAAGACAAGTCTTTATACTTTCCTGTATCTTCACATTTGGCTTTTTGTATCTGACATGCTGATATAGAGAAAACTCTGGTAGGTAACCATTCTCACCTAGTCAAGAGCCAGAGTCTAGGGTAAATTCTCCTTTCTCACCTTGGCATATGACAGGGCCTAATGAGGAATCAACCTGCCTGTGCCTAGAAACTATTCGGCATACAGTAAACATTTCTTAAATGTTTATATAGCTAAATTGAACTGAACACCTTTATATTAAATATAGTGTGACCAATAGAAAATAATATTCTTATCAATCATCAATAAAATATTTTTCATTTAAAAATAGCATTAACAATAAATATTGGTCATAACCATGAATTCTACAAGGGTGTGACAGTGAAACAATGATGCTGGCAGATCCTAGCAAGCTAGAAAGGGAGATCTACTGATGAATTTTGTCTATTTTCTGAGTAGTTTAGGTAAGTTTGGAGAAATACATAACCGTATGATAGGTTTTTGATCATTGCAATTATTGAAGACTATTAAGTTATAGAGGGGTTACAATCTCCATTGATAGAATAAGTACTCATACTGAAAAAAAAATTATAGCTTGTTGAAGTATTACAGAATGTTAGTTACTATTTCTAAGAATGTATCTAGGGGGCAGAGCCAAGATGGCGGAGTAGAAACAGCTCATCCAAGCCACTCTGCCCCCAGATTACCTCAAACTATGTAAAAGGGGACTCTGAACAACTTCTGGAGCCCCAGCACCCACAGAACGACACAGAGAAGCTAACATCCCGCTGAGGACAGCCCAGCAGCCCTGCAGGAAGAACCAGTACAGCGGTCTGGGAGCCGGCAGCGCGCAGCACGCAGAGCACAGGAAGCCAAGCCGAGCTGGAGCTGAGGTCCCCGTGAGCCGAGGTTTTAGCCCCAGGGCGCCAGGACCAACAGCTGGCTGGAGGAACCCCAGAACACCAGTAGCTGTGGCGAATCCAGAATTATCAACATAGACATGCCTAGGACAAAGTAAGAGGTTAGTGTCCTATGGACTTTGGGACCTGTATTTGGGGAATGCGTCAGCTTTCCTCCCCTGGGGGCTAGAAGCCACTGAGGAGACATGCCATTTTGTAGTTTTCAGACGCAGCTCCAGCTCCTGGCCTGCAGAACGGTAGGGAGATCCAGCGATCAGTCTTGGGGGGTAATCTTGCTTTAACCTCCCTGGATCTGGATTGTGATCTAGGGTGGAAGTCGTGGGTGGGTTTACAGCTTGCCAGAAACAGAAGTTGCCCCCCACACGTTCGGGATGAAAATTCCTCTATCTGGCCTTAAAGCCATAGTGTGGCAACAAGCCCAAAAGTCAAGCAATTAAGTGGCAACATGCCAAGGCAAAGGAAACAGAAAAATGCAACCCTAGACTCCTATTTTGGGGGCATAGAACAGGAAAAGGACTGTGAGGTCAGAAGTCCTGCTCCAAAAGCCCCAGGGGAAACATGAGCGGGTTGCAGGCCATAGAGGACCTTAAGAAGGACTTTAAAAATCAAATAAGAGAAGTGGAGGAAAAATTGGAAAGAGAAATGAGAAGGATGCAGGAAAAGTATGAAATGAGGGTCAACAGCCTGACTGAGGAAAACAACACCTTAAAAAATTGACTAACTCAAATGGCAAAGGAGGCCCAAAAAGGCAATGAGGAGAAGAATGCTTAAAAAGTCAAATTTGCCAGATGGAAAAAGAATCTCAAAAGCTCACTGAGGAGATTCATTCCTTCAGAGTTAGACTGGAGCAAATGGAAGCTAATGACTTTATGAGAAATCAAGATGCTGCTAAGCAGATCCAAACAAATGAAAGAATAGAAGGCAATGTGAAATATCTCATGGGAAAAACCACTGACCTGCAAAATAGATCCAGGAGAGACAATTTAAAAATTATTGGACTACCTGAAAGCCATGATCAAGGAAAGAACCTAGAAATCACCCTTCAAGAAATTCTCAAGGAAAACTGCCCTGATGTTTTAGATCCAGAGGGCAAAATAGAGGTTGAAAGAATCCACCGACCACCTCCTGAAAAAGATCCCAAAAAGAAAACTCCCAGGAATATTATAGCCAGGTTCCAGAATCCCCACATCAAGGAGAAAATACTACAAGCAGCCAGGAAGAAACAATTTCAATATTGTGGAAACACAATCAGAATAGCACAGGACCTGGCAGCTTCTACACTGAGGGATTGAAGGCCATGGAATATGATATTCCAGAGGGCAAAAGAGCTGGGAATGAACCCAAGGGTCACCTATCCAGCAAAACTGAGTATTTTGTTTCAGGGGAAAATATGGTCATTCAGTGGAATAGAGGACTTTCAAGCATTCTTGAGGAAAAAACCAGAATTGAATAGAAAATTTGACATCCAGACTCAAGAAGGAAGAGATGCCTGAGAAGGTAATCAGTGAAAGGAAATCAAAAGGAACTTATCAGAGTTGAACTATTTACATTCCTATATGGAAAGGCAATAACTGTGACTGATGATATCTTTCTCACTATGAAAATAATGGAGGAAGGGTGTGTGGTCATGTGAGTACATATGTGAATGTGTGTGTAGATGGTAGCAGTTATGTATGGATAGAGGGCATAGGTTGAATTTGTTGGGAAGGGAGAATACTCGGGGGATGAAATTATGATGTGAGAGAGGAAGGTGGCAGGGGGAGATGGGGAGAGACAGGGTAGGGTGAACTGTCTTATGTGGAAGAGGCAAGGGGAAGTGATTGTAACGGGGGGGGAGGAATAGGAAGGCAAAGGGGCAGGGCCGCATTCTCATTGAATTTGGTTCAGGGAGAGAATGACATACATACTAAATGGGATGTCTCAACCTGCAGCAGAATAGGGGGAAGGGAGATGAGAGGAGGGAGGATGGATGGGAGGGCATCTTTGGGGGGAGGGGTGGTTGGAAGTACCCACTACAGAAGAGGGACAGGATCATGTGGGGAGTGGACCAGGTGGGGGGTGGGATGAGTGGGAGGGAATTGTAGGCAGCCTTGTACAGTATATCTACTATGGTGGTGTTTTGCATGGCTAGACATGTACAACATATACTGAATTGCTTATCTCCCCAGAGGGAATGGGTGACAAGGGAGGAAGGAAATGGATCTGAAAGTCGAGGTCTTGACATTAAATGTTTCAAATATATACAAATACTATTATTAATACTCTTTTGCTTATAATTGGGAGATAAGATGTGCAGGCATTGGGACACAGATTCACCTTCCTCTAATGGAAAAGTCTAGGGGGGGATGGAAGAAGGTATGGGAGAGAGCAGATTGGAGGAAGCGATATCTTGTGGGACTGCTATTCTGGGAGGTTGGGTAGGGGAATAATGGGGGGAAAATGATTGTAACTCAAAATCTGATGGAAATGAATGATGTAAAACAGAAGTTAATAAAGCATTTGTTTAATAAAAAAAAATGAGCTTGGACTAGTCTAGAGGAGAGGTTCTTTAATCTAGGGTCCATGAACTCATTTTAAAAAATGAAAAAAAAAAAGAATGTATCTAATTCAAAATAGTAGCAATATTCTGTGGGTTCTCCCTTGCTGATATTATTTTTCTTTTTGGTGCCATGAAAATTACAGCTAAAATGCCATTATTAGAATCCCCAACTTGTAACATATCATAATATATATATCTTGGATCCCATTGTAAAGATTCCATACTCCGCAGCATATTTCCTGTATTTGGGAACTGTCAGAAACTGTTGTAAACTTCCAAATGTTAGCCGTTCTAGAATACAAAACTGATGTGCCACAATGGAAGCCATTGTAGATTTTTATAATAAATAGCTAATGGCTTCATTACCCATTGTTTACCTATTTTGATCACTTAGATATTAACCTGCTAATTTTCGAAGAGCACAAAATCTTGACCATCAAGGGAAGCTAATGGGCTGGAGTAAGAAAATAAAAGGAAAAGGCAGATATAAGTGTAATCAGTTGTTCAGTACAGTATATAGGTGACCTATTCTATTCTATTCTATTCTATTCTATTCTATTCTATTCTATTCTATTCTATTCTATTCTATTCTATTCTATTCACTTTCATTCTATTCCATGGAGAGGTCATCACCATGGCACCTCTATGCTATGATAATGATACATTTAAAATCTAGAACATCAACAAGTTATTTCAGGATACTTTATTCCCTTCACAAATAGTAATGAAAAGGAGGCAAAACTAAAAATAAACAACTCCCCACACACATTACATTTGGTAACTTATGATATATGCTTTGGCATTGAAAAAAAAGTTTGATGTAAGAGAATTTGAAGTTAATTGACTAAAATAACATTTGAAGACTAAACATGAATTTACTTTATTAGTCTGATAACTGAGATCTTTATATATGCAGTTATATAAATATATATATATATTTTTTTCCTTTTGTGTGGGTTATCCCTGGATGTGGCATCTTTTATTCTTTATAGTCAAAGACTAAAAACAGCTATATATAACTTACAATTCTTTCCATACTATGTACTCAGCATAGAATCATAGGATCTTACAACTGTAAAGGACCTCAAATATTACCTAGATATTTGTAGAATTTCATAACTGGAAGGGACATTAGAAATAATTTAGTCCAACCTCTTACTTGTATAGATAAGGAAGGTGAGGCTCAGAATGGCAAAGATATACAACTTGTCAATGGACAAAGCAAAAGCAGAACCCAGGCCAGCGGATTTATAGTCTCTCTCTATATGGCATTGCCCAAACCCTTAATTTTACAGATGAGGAAACAGAAATCAAGAGAAGTTACAAGATAGGGGTGGCTAGGTGGTGCAGTGAGTAAGAGCACTGGCCCCGGAGTTGGGAGGACCCAGGATCGGTTCTGGCTTCAGATACTCAACACCCACACAAAAATAACTGCCTGTGTAACCTTGGGCAAGTTACTTAACCCCAATTGCTTAAAAAAAAAGTTGTTACAAGACTAATTTTATGTTTAGTATTTGCCCAAGTCTGGTATCCAGGCATTGTTTGACCCTGTTTTTCTTATCCCATGGTATAAGTAATGCCTTTACTCTAAATAAATCATACTATCTATGATAGCTTAGAAGCCAATTTTTAAATCTCCTGCTTTATTTCTAAAAATCTTTTAATTTTTTAAAAAAATTTTTTGAGGGGGTCTGCTAGGTGGTGCAGTGAATAAAGCACTGGCCCTAGAGTCAGGAGGACCTGAGTTCAAATTCAGCCTCAGACACTTAACACACACAAAAAAACTAGCTGTGTGACCTTGGGCAAGTCATTTAACCCTAATTGCCCCTCCAAAAAAAAAAAGAATATAATATTTTTTATTTTTTTATCCTGAACTTACCAAATGCCAAACAAAATTGCCATGTCTGTATACATAGTAGGGCAGAAAAAGAGGATTACACATGAAGCTACAGCTCTCTAATATGTATAACTTACTTTTCCTTTAAAATATGTATCAAAGCCTTTGGCTTTGAAAACTGGCCTACCTATCTGTGATGCTCCCTTCCTTCTTTCCTTCCTTCCTCCCTCCCTTCCTTTTTTTCCTTTCTCCCTCTTGATCTTACTCCCTTCTGCCATTCTTTCTTTCCTTCCTTCCATCCTTCCTTCCTTCCTTCCTTCCTTCCTTCCTTCCTTCCTTCCTTCCTTCCTTCCTTCCTTCTGTGAAGCTGCATAGCAAAAAATATTACTTCACTTCTGTTAGAGCTTATTTTATCTGAAGACAATATCTTTGGTATTTCCCCAAGGCTAAGATCTAAAGGAAAGGAAGTTATGGTCTTATAGTAAAAGAAAGATTTTAAGTAAATTGGAAAGGAAGATAATATTCTTGGTACTATAATTGGATGAACCAAAAGCATAGTTAAATTTAAGCTTTTTTTTTTTTTAAAGAACCCCATTAATGCTATTAAACAGGAAAGTTACCAGTTGTTAAATCACAGATTAATAATAAATCTGGAAGTCTAGAAATAAGTGACTAGTGAGAAGGGGCTTAACTTGTCTCTCTCTGAGTATGTTTACTTTATAAGACCTTTGAGATAGCTTTTCACTGGTTTTGTACATTAAAATAAAATTTCAAAAAACAAACCTTGAGTGAGCATTAAAACACACACACACACCTAAATAATATCTAGTTGGAATTGAAAAAAATTTTAAAACAATTTCTTCTTATAATTAAGATTTGGCAACTCATAACTATTGCATGTTTTGTCCGTCGTAGTAAAATTTAAACTTGAAAGATTAAATCTCATATTCTATAAGCCACTTCCTCTTCTTATTTCCTCTTTATATGGGCTCTGAATCCTGAAACTAACATCTTCATCCTTTATTCTGGGATCTTTGCTGTTGTTAATTACCCAGTTTTTTGCCTGACTCATTAACCTTTCTTCCACAAAACTTCTTCGCTTATGTTTGAGCAACTGGCCCTTTAAGAATTACCCTTGAAGAATATCAGTATTCTCATTTTCTGTCTATTTATTCATTCCTGAGAACAGGGAGTTCAGTTTCAATTCTGGTTCCTAAAACCATTTTTTTCTTTCCCCAAATAGCAAATAAGTCTATTAGAATACTGGGACAGACATTAGTCTTAAACTGCTTCCTGTATTTTTGTAAATATTTTTATTTCAAAGATAATGAGACATTTAATCTAGGATAATGTTGATCCTTTGTTATAGAGTAGTATTATCAGGTAGTTTTAATCTGATATTGGAACAAAATGAGACATAGATCTTTTCAACAGTTAACAAAAGGAGGCTTACTCAGCCATAGTAAGGGAAAGATACTCAACAAGAATATTGAGGACTCCGCATTGATTTACCTGAGCACAGTTTTTCAGAATTGCTCATACCAAGAACAATGAAATGATTTTTCCAATATCACACAGATCCAGGATTTGAAGCTAGGTTTTCTGATCCTAAATCCAGTATTCTTTTTTTCTTCACCCACTTAATAGTATTTTATTTTTTCCAATTACATGTAAGATAGTTTCAGCATTCATTTTATAAGATTTTGAGTTCCAAATTTTTTCTCCCTCCCCCTTCTCCTCAAGACGGCCTACAATCTGATATAAACTATACATGTATGATCCTGTTAGACATATTTCCACACTAGTCATGTTGTGAAGGAAGAACCATAACAAAAGGGAAAAACCACAGCAAGGGGAAAAAAAGAAAGAAAATAGCGTGCTGTGATCTGTATTCAGACTCCATGTACCATATACTACATGGTAGTACAAAGAGCACTACATGATACCCTTTATACCATGCAACCTATTTAATAATAATATTCAGCTAAACGTAAAAGAAAAATTTTTGTGTCTAAATATCTTACCTCCATACCATTTGATACTGTCCCTCCCCATCCAAATCCCCTTGCAACAAGGCAGCTTTCTCAGATTCATACTCAAAATTTTAGAAGCTGGGAAATATTCAACATCTTCTCTTTTATACACATTAATGATCATAGGCAACATATTGTCATCTGTTATCCATCATCAAAAGCCTCCTCCTCAGTACCCCTTCTATCCCTCAATGGCCTTTTCCCCTAGGTGCCATTTCCTATGTTGTGGGACTTCTTATTTCTTTTTTTTCTCCTATAATTTTTGGTTAATATTAACCACATCTAACCAAAACCTGTCTGATGAGGTGTGAAAATTTACTTTAGAGTCTTAATATTCCTTAGATAAGAAGCCAGAGAAGGAACCTCAACTTTCCTTGATTCCTTGGTGACATGTAAATCCTCTTCTTCAAACAGCCTATTGTGAATTTTCTAAATATAGTTTAATATGTGACCTTAGTTTACCTATAGAGTTTGTTTGACAAGGTTTGTTTTCTTAGGGGATGTATAAAATTATGATTTTGTTTAGTTAGTTTTTTCAACTTTTATAGCATTGAAGAAAGGATGGGATTATGGATCTCTCTTTAATTTTGATGGCCTAAAAGGATGTGTAAGATTGCAATACATAAATGAATTATTTCTTTCTCACTTGTATATAATTTTTCCTATGAGAAACTTATTAAAATCCGAATAAAGGCCCAGATTTTCTCTGAGACCTGAAACTATGCTCACCCATAATGATAAAACCTAAATTTTTACCTCTATAATTATTACATTGTAGTAAATATATATTTGGCAGCAGTTATCCATCACAAGAACTGAGAGGAGATATTTCTCCCATAACACCCAGCATTCTGGGCAACATACTGCTCTCCACAGCCCTATTATAACTTTTATTCCTTTTTCCATATTATAAAACATTTAATTATCTACCTTTTTGGGGTAACATTCCTGAAATCATAGTAAGAAATCAAGTAACACACCAATATTCATTCTAAATTCTGCATGCAGTGACTTACTACCGTACAGCTAACTGTTGATTTCTTTTCAGTTCCTTCAGAGAGTTGGTTTGGTGTATAACAGTAACAAACTATCCTAAATCCCACCCCTTTGAAAGTGGGAACTTCCAAATCAGAATTTCACCATGTAAATAGACACTTATTGCCACTTATGTATAGAATTCTTCCCATGCAAGGACAGAACAGAACTAAGGAGCAAAAAGACAGGAAATTCATATCTGCAACTCTCAAGTTTGCCAGGAGAGTATCAGAGAGTTTCTATCTCAGAAAGGCAGCCTAAGTTATCTCAGAAAGACTTTGTTATCACAGATTTTCCCCTTCAAGGCTGACGCACTGCAATCACCAGGGAGGTACCACGTGGTAGTCACAGCACACAAATGTCCAGAGGGAAGGAAAATGTTAATGTCACACATAGTTCCCTGTGCCTCTTCCCCAGGGGTCAGCATATCAGGGGAGAAGTATAGCAGCACTGCCATCAGAAATTTCTCTTAGGAATTCCAAATAGTGCAACCAGGCATTTCTCATGCCCTAGTGGCTCACCTGGGTTTCTACCATTCTCTACACATAAACAAGTCTGTCACAAAACTCCATGATAGCAGCCAGTCTAATAACTATTGGCAACAGTGCCAACACCATCCTTTCACCTTAAATCTCTCTGGATGTCTTTTGCATACACATCATGGAATTACAATGCAGACCGGTTTTAGCTGCCTGAACAAATTATGGTATTTGAATGTAATGACTACACACTTTCCATGGCCATGGTGCTGACCTAGCTAGGCCTTACTCCATTCTCTGCTATTCCAGGGAATGGTGATGATTATGTTCCCTTTCTTCTCTGTCTTGGAGCAACTAGTTCAAATCCTCAAAATTAGTTCAAAGTTCATTGCATTAATAGATTTAGAACTGGGAATGACCTTAGAGGCCATTTGTTCAACCCTCCATTTTACAGATGATATATCACATACATAAAGGTTAAGTAATTTGCTTTAGGTTATATAGGTAGTAAGTAGCAGCCTAGATTTAAACACAGGTTCTCTCTCAATTCAGTTTTGTTTCTTTTATTGTACCATATTGACTCCCACAGGTAGTCAAAGTCAACCTTGCTGTAGGGTGAGCAACAACTAAGTTATTCATTTCTTTTTAAGTCTTTGCTGGAACTTGGCTATAAACTGGAGCCCTACTATCTGAGGCAACTTGAAAAGGAAGCCTATGTTCCTTTAAAATGGCCCCCTTCTAAAAATGTCAATAGTGTATGTGTGGCAGACAGCCTGTTTGAACAAATGACCAAGTGGAGTTTTCTTGACAAATCAAGTACTTCTAGTAAAGTTTGTAAATCACTTTTTAAGGTTAAGGAGGTACCACTGATGACTGTAAGTAGTCCCCATTTCTTATACTGTAGTACTTTCATGAGTTAACACAAATTATAGCCTTGAATATATATATATATATATATATATATATATATATATATATATATATATATATATATATATATGCCCAATCAGTCACCAGTTTTCAGTGAGATTAAACTTTTGGATCTCACCTCCTGTTTCAGGCCAGATCCCAAATACAGGGTTGGGATTTGGTAAATTTGATGATATGGTTTTTATTGATTGCTTGTTAATGAAGCATATGGAGAAGAAAAGACCTAAGCCCTTTACCTCTTTTACTAGATAACATCATATGCATATTCAGTAAGGAAACAAAAGGCATTGAGAAATGCAGCTCTCTAGTTCCCCAGTTTCCCACTGAAATCCAACCAGGGAAGCACAGAAATAATCAGGTCTGAAAGACTATGTCCCTTTCTTGGTGCTTAGCCAATCAGTGAAGTGTGTAGGGTTCTATTATAGTGCTACCCATATTCTTGCTGCAGATCTCTATTATATAACCACGACTAGGTACTGCATATGTGCCTTGAATTTTTAAGTGAACCATGTATCCTATTCTTCTTCTTATGACCCAAGACCTGGGGAGTGTGATTCCCACTAGATGGCCCACAGTCCTTTTACAAGGCTTCCTCTCAAAGGGCAATGGAACTATGATCTCTTCCTTGAAGAAATTCAGCTGGATTGTTTCTGTTTCCTTACTACTTTACCACATACCCAGGAAGATCTATAACAACTTTACCTCAGATCCTTGTGATAGCAAGAGAGTTTCTTGTGAATCACTTGGAGAAAAGAAAACATGTTTTGATGAGCTCTGTTAGTCAGTCAACAAGCATTTATTGTTTATTTTTTGCCAGACACTGTGCTAAGCACTGAGCTCCCTGAAATAAACTAAGTTATTATGGTCCATTAAGACCAAGACTGGGCACATAACTTAGCTTCCTCATAGTTGTGCAACCATATACCCATTACAGCCTTGATAGGAAACCCTGTCAATCACAGAGTAATTCTTTTGTGCTGAATTCAACTGACGGAAATAATATGTAACCTCAAGGTATATGAACTCAGATTGTACTCTCTCTTCCTTTTCTAACAGACTCTAAGTAAAAAATGAGCCCTGAGGCATGCCCATCAATTGGGGAATGGCTAAACAAGTTGTGCTATATGAATGTAATGGAATACTACCGTGCTATAAGAAATGAGGAGCAGATAGACTTTATAATAACATGGAGAGACTTATATGAACTGATGTTGAGTGAGAGGAGCAGAACCAGGAGAACTTTGTACACAATTACAGACACATTGTATGTGTGACGATTAACTTTGACAGACTGGACTCCTTTCAGCAATGCAAGGTCAGAAGACAACTCCAAAAGATTCATGTTGGAAAGGGATATCCACATCCAGAGAAAGAAATAGAGTCTGAATGCAGATTGAAATAAACTACTTGCTCCATCTCTTTTGTGTTTTGTTTTGTTTCATTCCTTCTTTCTCATTGTTCACTCCATTGGTTATAATTCTTCTATACAAGTTGACCAATGTTTAATGTGAAGGTATTTGTAGAACCTATATCAGATTGCATGCCACCATGGTGGGATGGGGGGGAAAGAAGGGGTAAGGAGAGGAAGGGGAAGAAAATTTGGAACTCAAGGGATTGTGAAACTGATTGTTGTAAACTAAAAGTAAATAAATAAAATTAAAATTTTTAAAAATGAGCCCTGAGGTATCTATATTGAATGGGAGTAGATTTCTTTGTAAGAATGGAAAACTTAGGCTTGTAATTTATGGCAAGGACACAGTCATGTAAATTTCAAAAAGGCCCTCTCTGGTTCAGTGCCCTATTTGTATGAGATCCCTATCCTTAACAGGCATGGAAGGGTCAACCATAGCCCTGAGTACTTTAGAATGAATTGTTTATAAAAGTCTGCCATCCCTTAACTGAGACCTTTACCCTGGTTGGTAAACTCTAGCCGGTAGATACTTTGGATTCATTTATAATTTATTTGACCCAGCACAAATCCCTGTTTGTGATGAAAAAATATACTTTTCCAGCTACAATATAAGTTGTGATGAGGCAGCCAGGTGAGTACAACTTGAATCATGTGTTCCTGTTCACAACATGGGAAAAAAAATCAGAGTGACATTGAATTAGTCAATCAAGAAAGTCTAATAAAACTTTATTAATCAAATGTTGTTAAGGTATATACCTTAAGGGAATAAACACATTTATGTTATATAAATTAGATCTGAAAGGCTACCTTCTTCTAATCTCCTCATCTATTAAAAAGCTTAGATAATCCTCCCAAGTCCAGCTTGGTATAGTTAGGTATTTGGCTCTAGCCAAAATATCTAAGATCAACAGGAGATGGTAGTGGTTACAAAAGTTATTTCATCTAGGCATAAGAAGTAGTTGGAAGAAATATTAACAACCACATGAAAGAATGTTCCAAATGACTAATAATAAGAGAAATTCCAAGGAGACAACTCTCAAGTTTTTCCTCGTACTAAGCAAATTGGCGATGATAAAAGTTGAAGAAGCTCCAGAAAGACATGCATATTAATGACCTGTTGTACTTTTGAATTGGTATAACCATTTCGGAAAACAGTTGTGAATTATCCTAATGAAATAACTATAATGATTATACTCATTGACCCAGAGATCCTACTACTAGAAATATATTCCTCAGGAGGTCAATGATAGGAAGAAAGGTAGCAAATAGGACAAAATGCTTATAGCAGCACATTTTTTTTTTGCTTGTTTGTTTTTTAGCAATTGAGGTTAAGTAACTTGCTCAAGGTTACATGGCTAGTTATTTATTTATGTGTGGGTGCTCATTTTCTGAGGCCGGAACTCATCCAAGGTCCTCCTGACTCTGGGGCCCCGCTCTTACTCACTGCGCCACCTAGCTGCCCCAGCAGCACATCTTCTAATAGTAAAGAACTGGAAGCAAAATTCCCTTTGATTGGGAAATGGCTAAAGAAATTGTGGTTCAGGGCCGGCTAGGTGGTGCAGTGAGTAAGAGCTCTGGCCTCAGAGTTGGGATGACCCGAGATCGAATCCGGCCTCAGAAAATGAGCACCCACACATAAATAATGACTGGCCGTGTAACCTTGAGCAAGTTACTTAACCCCAATTGCTCTAAAAAAAAAATTGTGGTTCAGTTCAAATGAGATAAGGTGTAAAGTACTTTGCAATCCCCTGGAAAAATGATATTAATATTCATGAATGGAATGAATATTATTAGATAAAAAAACAGTAAATTTGAAGAAATTATAGAAGTACAGGAAACCATCTGAACTGAGGGAGAGTAAACCTGAAAGAGAATCAGGAAAGCATACACATAGTGACTACAGCTAGGTGCAAATAAGGAATCCCCTAAAGCAGTCACATGGGTCACATGTATTCAAATTTATGCTATTTGAAATTGTAATTGAAGTAAGATATGGTCATTGGTTGATCTAGAACCAATGAATATATGCAATGCAATTTTGAAAAATGTGACTACTTCAGGGAATTTATTATTCACAGAAATGGAGACCTATCTGTACAATAATGTAAATGTAACAACAAAAAACTAAAAGTGGATATTGTAATGATCAGCTAGGCCCTAGAAAAGAGATTTTAAAAAGCATCTTCCTCACCTTTTGGCAGATGTGGAGGACTATGGGTATGAAACACTACACTTACTGTCCGACTTAGTTTATATGTTGATTTATCATGCAGAGTTGGCTTTCTTGACTTTTTAAAAAATTCCTTATTATGAGGGATAACTGTGGGGAAGTAGGGAGGGATATTTTTGGAAATGTTATAAAAAAAGATCAATTAATATCATTTATAGACTTTTAAAAAGTAGATACAGGGGTACAACTTGCCTCACTTCTTGAAAAAAACAACAAAAATAGATGTTATTCCACTGTGTTTGGGATGGTCAAATGAACTTTTCATTATTATCTACCAGGGAACCTATTCTCATAAAGCTTGTAACTCTTGTTTATTAAATATGTGAATTCATCTACATGGTGAGAAAGCTCTAGGCAGGATATCTGTGGGACAATTCCTAAACATGGGATGGGGGCTAAAGATCTCCAGTAACTTCCATCTTCAGGAGAAATTTCTTCCTTCTTCCCTGTTAGGGAAGCAAAATATTTAGTGCCTTCTGGGTCTACCTAGGCAGTTATTGCTTAAGAAACTTAAAATGACTAGAGTTAAGATTTTATAGTCTGCCCCAGAGCAATTCAAGTACTGCCTATGCCATAGCTATGTTTAATGTGCCCATACCCACCTTCCCCATGTGGACCTTGTCTGATGTGTTTGGAGAAATTGTTTGTTACCATGACCACCCCCTTCTTAGACAGCAACTTTCTAATGTAAACTACCCTCTCTACTTTGCCTTATATCAAAGATGACTCCCATTTTCTGACCTGACTCTGGGAAGTATAATTACCTGAGACTCCAGTATCAATACCTCTTTTGCTTTTGGTAGGGGCTTTAAGTCATCCCAATTGCAAGAATACCATGAGAAGATAATTTCCTCTTCCTCTCTCATTCCCATCCTGCATTTCAATGGGTGTCTACTAAGTAGAAATTACTACCTCTTCTCTGGTTAGCTTTGCTACCCAAAGTCTAAAAAGGATATCCCAAATTTAAGGGTTCCTGTTCATGCTGCTTAGTTGAGATACTGGGGATACTACAATGGGAACAAGGACTATAACATACCTAGTAATCCCAAGGACTTGGAGACTATAGAACCATCCATATTTGTCTTCAATTGAACTGGTTAAGTTTATTCTTTTTTGCAATTGTTTCTTCCTTATCCTTTAGGACCAAAAACTAGCTGATTGAGTGGTAAGATTTATTCTTTTGATCAGATTTTCAGGATGTGAGTGTTCTACTAATTAATTCTTTAGATCAAGATTTCTTCTTTATTTAAAAATTTATTTTATTTATTTTTTTGTCACATTTTAAGTTTTGAATTGTCTTTCTCCCCCAAATACCACACTAGAGAAGGCCACTATTTGACACACACACACACACACACACACACACACATGCACACATACATACATGTACATACATATATGTGTAAAATGCATAATATGCATACTTCTATTTACCAGTTCTTTCTCTGGAGGTGGATATTATCTTCCTTCATAAGTCTTATGTAATTTATATGAGTATTAATAACACTTAGAATTACTTAGTCATTTACAGTTATTCTTCAAACAATATTGCTGTTACTGCATGCAGCATTCTCTTGGTTCTGCTTATTTTATCCTTCATTATTTCATGTAAATTTTTCAACATTTTTCTAAAATCAACCTGTTTATCATTTCTTATAGCACAGCAGTACTCTATCACAATGATATACCACAACTGGTTTAGCTATTCCCCAACTGATGGCCATACCCTCAATTTCCAGTTCTTTGCCACCACCAAGAAAGGTGCTATAAATATTTTAGAATGTATAGGTTCTTTTCCTTTTTCCCTGGCCACCTTGGGAAACAGACCTAATAGTGGTATTGCTTGGTCAAAGGGTAGACACAGTTTTATAACTCTTTGGCCATAGTTCCAAATTGCTCTCCAGAATTGTTGGATCAATTGACAGTTCCACCAAGTTTCATAAAGACTTGGAAAGACTTACATGTTCCAATTTTTCAATATCCTCTAGGTCAAATTTTTTTTAAACTTCTTTGTGCCATGGACCTCTTTGGCAGTCTGGGAAGTTTGTAGTTATCTTCTCATGATAATGTTTTAAAATGCATAAAATAAAATACATATGACTACCAAAAAAACAAACTATATTGTCACAATTATCAAAATAGTTTAAACAATAATTTCAAAGACTCTGGGTTAAGATTTACAATGCAACCAAGATTAGTAGGAAAGTAGAACAATGGGAAATAATTTTTATAGCAAGTGCTCTGATAAAGGCCTCATTTCTCAAATATATAGAGAATTGAGTCAAATTCATAAAAATACAAGTCATTCCCCAATTAATAAATGGTCAAAGGATATAAATAGGCAGTTTTCAGATGAAGAAATTAAAGCTATATATAGTCATATGAAAAAAATGCTCTAAATCACCATTGATTAGAGAGATGCAAATTAAAACAACTCTGAGGTACCACCTCACTTCTATCAGATTGGTTAACTTGACAGAAAAGGAAAATGATAAATGTTGGAGAAGATATAGGAAAATTGGAACACAAATACATTGTTGGTGGAGTTGCACACTGATTCAACAATTCTGGAGAAGAATTTGGAACTATGACTGAAGGGCAATCAAATGGTGTATACCCTTTGATCCGACAATATCACTACTAGGTCTATATCTCAAAGAGATCATTAAAAAGGGAAAATGACCTGCATGTACAAAAATATTTATATCTTGTGTTGGCAAAGAATTAGAAATTGAGGGAATGCCCAGTCAATTGGGGAATGACTAAACAAGCTATGGTATATGAATGTAATGGAATACTATTGTGCTATAAGAAATGTGAGCAGATGGATTTCACAAAATCTTGGAAAGACTTACATGAATTGATGCTAAGTGAAGTGAGCAGAACCAGGAGAACATTGTATACAGTAATAGGAACATTGTGCAATAGTCAATTGATTTATAACTGATTTAGCTCTTCTCAGCAATACAATGATTCAAGACAATTCCAAAAGACTCATGATGGAAAATGCTATCCACATCTGGAGAAAGAACTACAGAGTCTGCATGCAGATCAAAGTATATTATTTTCATTTTTTTTGTTTTCCTTTTTTTGTGGTTTTCCCTTTTTGTTCTGTTTTTTCTTTAAAAACATGACTAATATGGAAATATGTTTCCATGATTGCACATGTATAACCTATATCACATTACTTGCCATCTTGGGAAGGGGAAAGGGAAAGGAAGGACAGAGAAAAATTTGGAACTCAAAGTGTTATAAAAATGAATGTTGAACACTATATTTACATGTAATTGGAAGAAATAAATACCATTTACCAAAAAAAAAAAGAATCCTTGGTTTAGATCCTTTGCAGTTATTTATACTTGTACTGCCTCTTTCCAACCCTATCTGCTGGAATTCATTTATAGAGACTTCTAGTAGCATCTGGTCTTATAATGTTTCTATTTTTTATTTTCCAAATGCTTTATTAACTTCTGTTTTACTTCATTCATTTCCACCAGATTTTGTGTTACAAATTTTCTCCCCATTTTCCCCCTACCTACCTCCCCAAAATAGCCATCTCCCAGGATATCCTCTCCTCTTATTTCCCAATTACATGTAAAATAGTATTTATAATAGTATGTATATATTTTTAAACATTTGGTTTTAAAACTTTGAATTACAAGTTCATTCCCTTCCTCCCTTGTCACCCACCCTTACTGGGAAGATAAGTAATTCAATATAGGTTGTACATGTGTAGCTATGCAAAACATTACCATAGTAGATATATTGTAGAAGACTAATTATATTTCCCTCCCTCCTATCCCACCTCCCACTTGTTCTATTCTCTACTTTGGTCCTGTCCCTTTTCAAAAGTGGATGCTTCCAACTTCCCTCCCCTGCCAGCCTGCCCTCCCTTCCGTCATCCCTCCTTTTCCTTCCCTTCCCCCCCACTCTCCTGTAGGGTGTGATACCCATTTCATGTGTATGTCATTCCCTCCCTGAGCTAAATTCAATGATTATAAGGTTGACCCATTCCCTTATGCCTTCCTGTTCTTTTCCTCCATTGTACCCATTTTCCCTTGACTCTTCTATCAGAGATAGTTTGCCCCATTCTCTCTCCATCTCCTCTCATTATATTCCTCTCTCACCTCTTAATTTCACCCTTTTCACATGCAGCACACCACCAACACATAACAAATGTTTATTGAATGAGTGATGATATAATATTGATAACTGGGCATTTATTTCCTTTTTCAAATTCTTTAATGACTATGCATATGTTTATTGAACTCCTAGAGTATGTATAGCAAGGTCCTAGTATTAAGAATTAAGGTGATTTTATTACTAACCAAACTAAATTTGGCAAGTATTTATTAATTTATTATTGTTCCTATCACTGTCCTAGGCACTGAGTATTCAAATATTATTAAAACCACAGGCCCTACTAACAACAAACTTGCATTTTACTAGCCAATATTTTACTATCTGGTAGCATCTTCTTTATGGTACTTTTCAAGTGGTATATTGGATGCAATCAATTATCAAATGTCAGTGAACTATAGAATTATACAGTTAGAAAGAATCTTGAGATCATTTAGTGAAAAATCCTCTTTTATAGGTTTGAAACAAAGACCAGAGAGTGATTTACTGGAGGTCTCATCTCCACTGAAGTGGAGTAGGCTTCTGCCTTTTTCTCCAGTACATTATACAGCACATAATGAATTTATCAAACCAAAAAAGAAAATTAACAAAACCAGAGATATCATGAACAACATTACCCAGTAATTACAAATTTTTAATTTGCTAAACCTTCCATTTTTAGACTAGCCAAAGCTAGTATTTGGACTTCAGGGTTGATTGTGTAGTTATAATTGCTATATTTTTTAAAAGACAATCAATAAGTTAAATTATTTTATACAATGTATCTAGATGAAGATTTCTGGGAAGAGTAGAAATTTAAAGTTTCAAAAATTTTAAAGTTAATTTAAATTTGAAGTATCAAAAAGCCCCAGGTCATTTTTTTTATTCTTGCCAGATTTTCATCTTAAAAATTAATTTTTTGAAAGTTATCCTGATTGAAATGTTCCTTTTCTTGTTAACTTCCTCAAAATCAAGAAACCCCAGACCTAGTTACCAAATTCCGTGTCAAATGACTTATTGCTACTGTCATTTCTTTTTCACTTCCTGTGAAGTTATTTTATGTTCATCTAGGAAAAACCAACCACTAGAAAAGTTCATCTAAGAAAATCACAATACTTTCTCTTCCTGACCTTTGTCAAGAAAACTAACTCAGATTATCTTGGAACTTCAGTCTCCATGATCTAGTATGCATAGAATCCCCCAGAAAATTTTATAGGAAAAATAATAATCCATGAACTGATGCCATCTTTAAGCATGCCTGGCACCCCCACCTTCACTATCACATAACAGGCAATGAGGTTACAGTAGGTGACCCAAGTATCTGACCCATGGGCTTACAACAAAACTCAAACTACGTCCTGGTCTTCTTTCCTTCTTTTAAGTGCCATGGAGATCTGGTCTCTAGACTGAGAGCTAGGGTTTTGGTGGCCAGTGTCATAACATTCTGTGCTGCAAAAATTTCTGTAAGAAAGTAGAGGAATAGGGAAAGGGGAAAGACACATGTCTAGGCTTGAAATAAAGCTCATCCTTATACTCCAACTTCCTGTGCTCTGTCCCTTCATCTCAAAGCCTTAGAGATTCAAACACCAAATAAGAGAAATCTCTTCCAATTTCAATGGCCTCATTGTGGAACCATTTTGAACTGCCAGGCCAGAGAACTAAGGGACCAAGGTAACACTGTGTGTGTGTGTGTGTGTGTGTGTGTGTGTGTGTGTGTGTGTGTGATGTAAGGCTATGTGGCACTCCACCAAACCTAAGGGAAAAAACTCAGAATCAAATTTGGGCTGATTCTACCACCTCAAAAAGTCAGAGGTCAGAGGCTTAGACTACTAGTGATTTGTGAATTTCCCAGTGTGGGAAGAGGCTGAGAGGGTTTGAAAACTAGTCCCCAGAGAAACTATCATCAGAGAGGGGGAGTCAGAAAGTGAGTAATAGGGGGAAATAAGGGGGGAAACCTGAAAGACTGAAATTACCAAAAATCTCAGGAGGAAGAAAACAAAAGACCTTGAACATAAACTGACAAACCAACAGGGAAAACATTAATAATAGAAGGGAATATAACATCAATATCTAGTAAATGAGCTCAGCATCCATGATTAAAAGAAAATGGTTCAACAATTGATGAGACAGAAGATTCTTTCAAATTGGAGAACATGAAACTAACAGCATTCTATTCTTGAGTGGTTTAAAAGAAAAAAATGAGAATTATGAGAGCAGAATTTTTGGCATGCAAAGCAAAATAATGAGCAGAGTAGAAAAACAACATGTGATGACAAGTTTCACCAAAGGAACAAAAGAGAGCAGGACAATCTAGAAGAAGAAAAAGCAAAAAAAAAAAAAAAGATAACATTAAAAGTATGCTCTCTATCCAAGTAAAACATATTGATTTCAAAGACAGGATGCATAGAGACAAACTAAGGAATTCTGATCTCCCAAAAGAGCATGCCAAGTAAAAAGCAAACAAACAAAACAAAACCTAAACACCATTATAGAGATTTTTCTAAGTTTACACAGGGAGAACAAGGCAAAGAGGCACAAGTCAGGTGGATTAAACAATGAAGAGACAGCCCTGGGGCATTATGGAAAAGACCTTTGATACCCTACCTAGAGGTGAATCTTTTTTACTGTAGGACTACATTACAAAATGGGAGGATATATGAAGGGGGGAAAGGAACAAGGGGATGGAGGATATGTGTTTTGTCCCTGGGTCATATCAAATGCTTGCAGTGAGGTGAAGGTAACTCTTATGGCCTCTCAAGAAGAGAAGATCCTGAAGGGGAGTGGGTGAGGAGGAGAGGTGAAGGACTGAGAAGTGGGGGAAGGGAAAGAACAAAGCCTTTGTTCTTTGGTGTTGAGAGGGGGTTCCACTGATGAATGTTATAGATCAAGAGAGATATTCTATAAAGGGATATGGGAACCTTGTGCTTGGTGAGATCTGAGAGATTTGGTCCTTAAAAAGACCACACATTCTACCTTGGGAAGAGGGGGAATTAGAATATCTGGCAGTAATTAGAAGCTAGGGAATAGGGAGGACACATACATCTGTGGGAAGAGAGTTTGTGGCAAATTGGGAAAGAAGGTGACCAGGTAAAATGTATAAATTAGTAGTAAGTTGGTTAATCAGGGATGTGGGGAGAAGGATTTAACCACAGGATAGTGTCCACTTGGTCACATGAAGGAATTGGCATTTTTCTGGGAGTGAGATATAATGAAAAATGGGAATTCACAAGGCAAGCTCAACAAAGCAGTGACAGAAACAACCTAGAAAGGAGATCCCAAAATGGATGTCTCAGTAGTTTTGATTACATGAGAAATGAAAATAATAGAAAGGAACTAGATAATTGTAGGGCTCATGAACCGGAAAGTAAGGGTATAGAGTAGACAGAAAGAGAGGATAGATAAACAAAAGTGGGAGAAATTCTCTTAAGAAAAGGGCACAAAAATAAAACTTAAAAAATGAATGAACAGAACTAGTTTAAAAAGATCAACAGGAGAAGTGGGAATCTGCTTAAATGAGAGTTTTAAAAGAGGGAAAGAAATACTTAGCCAGATAAAATCAAAAAGGAAAAAGAAGATAAAAAGGAAAACTCCAAAGGGAATGGGGTAGCAAATGGCAATGAAGAATGAAGAGAAGAAAGCCAGTGAGAATAGGGCCACCTTTAAAAATAAACTGAAGGAACATAATACTATGTAACAAAAGACAGAAGAAAAAACATCTTGAAAATGAAAGCCAATATGGGAGATAAATGGAAGAAAATATGAGCCTAACTCTCATAATTTTAAATGTGAATAGATAATAACTAACAATACAATAAATGGAAAGAGAGTGACATATTAAATAAGAAAACAAAACCCTACCATCTGCTGCTTACAAGGCACACATTAAAAAAATAAAAAAGACAAACAAAACAAATTTGAAGGACTAGAAAAAAAATTTGTTGTATATAAAGTGAATCCCAAAAAGCAGAAGTTTGCCATCATGCTACCTGACCAAATTTTTTTTTCAAAAATTAAAAGGGGTAAATAAGAAAATTACCTTATGCTGAGTAACCAACCTAAGAAATCAAGAAATCAACATCAGTAATAAACTTAAGTGCTTCAAATAACTTAGGATCAAAATTCATAAAGGAAATATTAATTGAGCTACAAGAAAATATATACAGAAATACAATAGTGATAAGAGCCTCAGTTTTAGATAAATCTAACAGAAAGATAAAAAAAGGGGAAAATATGGAACTGAACAAATTAATGAAGAAAGTAGAGCTAAAAGACTTATGATGTCTTCCAAATTGGACTGCAAAAAAATTTACATGTATCTCAGCACCACGTTTAATTTGTACAAATATATATAACCATATGTATATATGTGTATGTAACCATATGTATAACCACAGAAGCATTGTAAACAGATTCCAAAAGTCTGAAATACTAAATCTTTCTTTTATAGACCTTATAGACCTTTGTGGACCAAGTCATTGACTTGGGGGCCACAGACAAAAGACATAGACCCAAATTGAAACAATAATGAATACTAACTAATTAGTGGGTCAAAGAACAAAACATATAAACAATTAATAATTATGTGAAAGAAAATGATAATGATAAAACAACATACCAAAATTGCTGGGATACAACTAAAGCAGTCCTCAAGGAAAATTATGTACACATAGACATACATTAACAACAGAAAAAGTGAGAATGAATCAAGTATGCATTTACAAAATTAGAAAGCCAACAAATAAACAAACCAAAAATAACCATAAAAGAGAAGATATTTAAAATTGAGGGAATAGATAAATTAGAAACAAATATACATATAAATAAATGGTAAATAAAACTAAATTTTTATACTATAAATAAGTGATAAATAAAAAAAAGCCACTTCTTTGAAAAGACTAATAAAATGGGTAAACTTTAGCTAATTTGATTATGCGAGGATAGAAAATACAATTAACAAAATAGCAAATGAGCAAGCACAACAAAACCAGAAGAAATAAAAAGAACAATCAGAACTTACATGCAGTTATATGCTAACGAAACTGAGAACACAAGAAATAGAATACCTTGAAAAATATAAAAACACAGGGTGTCTTGGTGGTGCAGTGAATAGAACACTGGCCCTGGAGTCAGGAGGACCTGAGTTCAAATCCGACTTCACTTACCACAAAACTAGCCATGTGACCTTGGGCAAGTCACTTAACCCCAATTGCCCTACCTTTTCCTCTCCAAAAAAAAATTATATATATATATATATATATATATATGTATATATATATATATATATATATAACTTATTATTTAATCCCATAGAATAATTCTCTGTATTTATTGGAACTTAACTAGAATTTTGCATTAAAGACTTAGAGACAATATAATGGAAAGCAACACAAATAATTAAAGGTTAAGTTCCATCACATTACATATATATATATATATATATATATGTGTGTGTGTATATATATATATATATGTATATATATATATATATGTAAACACTAGTGAAGTTGAATCTGTAATTATGCATCACAGAATCATACGCCAATGATTCATAGTCCTAATGTCCCAACTAAATTCTATCAGTTGTTGTTTAAGGTAATTCTTTCTTTTCTCACATGAGAGAGCACAGTTGCTTTCTATGCAAGAGTCTTCACACTTGACACTGTGATCAAATCTTTCCTTCTTTGGGTCATCAAAACTTAGTTTCTTTACTTTCAAGGCTTATCACTTAAACCTTTAATTATTTGTGTTGCTTTCCATTATATTGTCTCTAAGTCTTTAATGCAAAATTCTAGTAAAGTTCCAATAAATACAGAGAATTATTCTATGGGATTAAATAATAAGTTTTGTTGTGTTCGGTCTTGTCTGACTCTGCATGGCCCCATTTGGGTTTGTTGTTGTTGTTGTTGTTGTTGTTGTTGTTGTTGTTGTTGCTTTTTTTGGCAAGACAGGAGTGATTTGCCATTTCCTCCTGCAGCTTATTTTATAGATGAGGGACTGAGGCAAACAGGGTTAAGTGACTTGCCCAGGCTCACACAACTAGTAAGTGTCTGAGGCCAAATTTGAATTCAGAAAGATGAGTCTTCCTGACTTCAGGACTGGTACTCTATCCATTGTAATAGCTAGCAGTTCCAAACAGTCAGGATATTTGTGGTATCTAGAGCTTCAATATTTTACCATAGTTCCTATGTTAATTTCAAAACCTTGAATATAAGCATACACATGGGCGTAAAGGAAATCAGGAAGAGTCTAAGAAATATCAGGTAATTTTGCTTTTTTTTGTGAGGCAATCAGGGTTAAATGACTTGCCCAGGATCATACAGTTAGTAAGTGTCAAGTATCTGAGGTGGCATTTGAACTCAGGTCCTCCTGACTCCAAGGCTAGTGCTCTATCCACTGAACTACCTTGCTGCCCCAATAAAGTAATTTTCCTAAAGAAAAGCAGAGAGATGAACTAGAGATCTCAATGATATATTGAATTTTGAAACTGGAATGCTGCTCCTGACCTCCTTGGGTACTTCCAAAAGAAAGGTACAATCTTCCTCTAAAATGTCCTATCCCAGCTTTCTCTATTCTGCTACAGTATGTATACATGTGAGGGTCACAAATTGAGGTTTTTGGAAGCAGTGCAATTTAAGGCTGGATTGCTCCACATTAATTCCAGACATCATTCTCTATTAGTAAGGCTCTAACACTCCTATGAGAGCTCTTGAGGATTTATTACTGCTAATTGACTAGGTATCATGTGTTTGATATCATGGACAAATTTATTCCCCTTGAACACTAATTGACTGGGACACATATACCTAATTCATTGATAATCTTTTTCATGCTCATGACTGGTCTTTCACCCTAAGCAGACTCAGGTATAAGGACCTGTCATTTAGGGGAATACAGACAGTTCTTGATTACTATAAGTGGACTTTTTACAGACTTCCCTTTCCCCTCTGGCAGCTCACTGTGGCTCTACCCCTGGTTTTGCCATATCCTCAGCTCTATGCCCCAGCATCCTGAACTACTTCAGTGCCTCTCTTCACCCCCAAAATGAGCAGTTTCAGTGTCTGGAGCAGAGGGCTCCTGACTTGGGGCTGCAGTTGTGTTGGTGTTAGTGTTGCTGCTGCCACCACAGCCAGTGCCATTGCTACAGCCCCTGCCACCACCTTCCAGAGGCAGAGCACAGCTTGCCCACAGGTGAGTCAAATTTGTATAATATGAACTCACGGAAAGAGAGAACCGTCTTTATCCATGATTTGCCTTAATTATGATCCTCATAATTAGACTAAGAATGATATTGTTTAGTCATTTCAATTGTGTCCAACTCTTTGTGACCCCATTTGAGGTTTTCTTGGCAAAGGTACTGGAGTGGTTTGTTATTTCCTTCTCTAGTTCATTTTATAGATGAGGAACTAAGGCAAACACAGTTAAGTGACTTACCTAGGGTCACATAACTAGTAAGTCACACAACTTCAAGCCCAGCCCTCTCGACATTGTGCCACCTAGCCACCCAAGAATGATACAAATACATCCTTTATAGATCATAATACAGCAAACCATAACCACCACCTTTTGCTACACTGACTAATGGCAATGGGAGGTGATAATTATCTTAGGATGTACAGTCTGCTTGGTATGGATACTAATAAACATCCTGAAAATTACCTTGATAAAGCTACTATTAGACTAAATTGCAGATAGGGAAAAGGCAAAACCTTTTTCAGATGTTAGAAGAAAAAAAATTGTACCTTTGACACTCAAATTTTCAAAATTAAATTTTCTGTAAATATCTTGTAAAGTTGTGAAGTTATGATTTAAATAAAACTATTAATTCAATTTGTAAGAAAAAGAAATATAATAAACCATATTTAATAAAAATGTTTTTGCTTAGAAAAAGAGTCTTCCAAAATGCAGTTTAGGCATATAATAAATAGTAATAATATTAAGAACAACACTAATTTGGTCAAATTAGTCTCACCTAATAACACTTCTAGTAGGATTTCACGTGTAAGTAATACCTTGCATTGTGATGTTCACAGCCATCAAAGTACAGCACTCTCCAATGAAAATAAAGGTTCCCTGACATAAATGCTCATGTTCCTTTGCTCTTGTCATAAGGACAGCATGAAAAACATGCAAAAATGGCTCTTCTAAATACAGGTTGTAGTAAAGAAAAGTTTGAAAATTGGATCCCTCCCCCTCCCAAAAAATTAGCTTGTTTCTAGTGTGCTCTCAGATTTAAATGACATTTCAGTTAGTGAACTAGGTTAATCCTATATCTAGTGCAAAGTGTTTTGTTATAAAGACAGTTTAGGAGACAGAGCCAAGATAGTGAAGTACAGGCAGGAACTCACCTGAACTCTTCCAAATTCTCTTCCAAACTACTTTAAAATAGTGCCTCAAATAGAATTCTGGAATTGCAGAACTGATAAGAGATTGGAGTGAGAAAAATTTCCAGCCCAAGACAATGTAGGAGTCAGAAGGAAAAGCCTTTCACATTGAAGTGGTGGTTAACTCTGTAGTGAAGTACAGGCCTTGGAAGTGTCTGCATCACTGGCAGAAGCAGCAGTAGCTTCAGGAGCTCACAAATGGTAAGGAGGCTGGACAAACTGATCAAAAAAATATTATAAGAGACTCTTTGCTGGTGCTGAGTTCATGATTCTGCTGTATTGCCCATAATGCAGTTCTGGGCTGCAGTCCCAGGGCAAAAAGGATCACTAGTGTACTTGTGGCCACAGGGAAGTGGGGGTCCTAGTCATAGTTCCAGGGCAGAGAAGAGTGCTTGTGATCATTCCCAAGGGAGTTTCAAGACAGAAAGGAGGATTAACCCTTGTGGTTACTGGAGAGCAGGGACCTGGTCACAGTTCCAGAGCCAAGAGGAGCACCAGCACTTGTGGCTACAGGGGAACAAGGTCTTTTCCCACAAAAACCAGAGCACAGGTCAGGAGAGCAGTGACCACACCTTGACTTAGATCATACCACCTTGGAAGCACCAAAAACTTACATAACCCCAGAATTAACTCTGAAAACAGAAACGCAAAAACCCTGAAGCTTGGGACAGTGCTGCCTCCACCCCAGGAGCAGAGGTGAACTTGAACTTAAAGTTTAAAGTCAAGAAATGGACTGGAAAATGAGCAATTAAAAAAAGAACCTGACCATAAAAAGTTACTATGGTGACAGAGAAGCTCAAGACACAAACTCAGAAGAAGACAATGAAGGCAAAACAGCTATAAACAAAGCTTCAAAGAAAAACGTGAATTGGACACAAACCCAACAAAAATTCTTGGAAGCACCCAAAAAGGATTTATAAAATCAAATAAGAGAGGTAGAGGAAAAAAATGAGAAAAGAAATGAGAATGATCCAAGAAAATTATGAAAAGAAAATCAACAGCTTGGTAAAAGAGGCACAAAAAAATACTGAAAAAAATAACACTTTAATAAATAGAATTGTTAAATGCAAAAGGATATTAAAAAAAACACTGAAGAAAAGAACTACTTAAAAACATAACTGATCAAATAGGAAAATAGGTACATAAACTTACTAAAGAAAAGAATTCCTTAAAAATTAGGACTGGGCAAGTGGAAACTAATGACTTTATGAGACATCAAGAAACAAAGTCAAAAGAATGAAAAATTAGAAGAAAATGTGAAATATTTCATTGTAAAAACAATAGACCTGGAAAATAGATTGCAGAGATAATTTAAAAATTATTGTGCTACCTGAAAGCCATAATCAAAGAAAAAACCCAAGTTTATCATATTTCAAGAAATTTTCAAGGAAAACTGCTCTGATATCACAGAATCAGAGGATGGAAGAGAAATTGAAGGAGCCCACCAATCACCATCTGAAAGAAATACCAAAATGAAAACTCCCTGGAATATCATGGCAAAATTCCAGAAATTCCAGGTCAAGGAGAAAATATATGCAGCTAGAAAGAAACAATTCATACATTTTGGACCTACAGTTAGGATATGTAATGGAAATGCAGATTTGAAGATCTTCCCTGCCCATAGGCCCTTTGATTGGCTTAAGAGACTTTGATTGACTTAAGTGACTCTGAGAATCTTCCTTGATTTGAAAATATACTCTGCCCCCTAATAGGCTGAATGTGGTCACATGGAGCCTGTGGTAGGAGGCTTGGTTTTCAGGAATGACCACACCTTGATGCTGTGTGATTGGGCAGTGGGTCAAGAGGGTGGTTACATTCTCTGACCCAGGAGAAGGCTATATAATCCCTGATTTGAGGCTTTGCTTTGGGGCTCACTTTGAGAAGTGTTGTGTGATTTGACCAGATGAGATTCTGGGAAGCCATTGTCGAGAGCCCCCCTGGCTTTGAAAACCCAGATGTTGATGCTTCCCTCTCTGGTAACTGTGATTTGGTATTGATATAATGGTTGGACAGTTTGGAAGCCTGTCTGTTTGATCTGTAAGTTCTGTAATTCTGAAGTTCAGGGTGCTGACCTTTTCCCCCTGAACTAGGTAATATATGTTTGTTTGATTAAAGTAAGCTTGTTAACTGATTTTGAGTTGCTTTCCTTTAGAAAAGCAGATCTAAGAACCTGTGTTGGCAGTCACCCTGGGGACATTGGGGTGCTTGCTGCTACAGGATAACACAAGATTTAGCAGCTTCTACATTAAAGGATCAGAGGGATTGGGATATGATATTCTGGAGGGTAAAGGAACTAGGATTACAATTAAGAATAACCTATGCAGTGCAATTGGGAAGTGAAATATAGATGAAAATAGAAGGAAAGTGGATAAGAGAAGGGAGTGAGGAGGGGGGGATGATAGAAGGGAAGGCAGATTGGGGGAAGGGATAATCAGAATGCAAGCCATCTTGGGGTGGGGGGAGGGGAGAGGTGGGGAGAAAATTTGAAACTCAAAATATTGTGGATGTGAATGTTGAAAACTAAAAATAAATCAATTTATATAAAAAAATACCCTCCTCCCCCCAAAGAAGAACCTATTGAGGAGTGGCTGAGCCAGGCAGGCCACATCCAGGTAACTTAGGGAGGAGGAGCTGTGAGTGAAAGGAACCTGCTATTCCCTAATATGGCCTAACATAAGGAAGCCTGGTCAGGTGGGAGCCTGCTGTGATATCAGAGATGAAAACAGATTCCACTATACCAACCTGGTAGAACAAATCACATGAGTCTGTTCAAAAAGTAGTAAGGAGGATTGGGACTAACCTGCCCTTGAGGTTACATCCTTAGGCATACTTGCAGTCACTACCCAAAATCTCCAAGCTATATCTGAATGATGTGCCCCTCTCCCTAGTTTGGCTGCTTAGATGGCAGCAGATGAAGAGGAAACCTATGCTCAAACCAGGAATTATACCCAACCCTTAAGGCATAAGGTGAAGTGTAGCACCAACGCAATATTCATAGTGCCCACAAGCACTATAAATATACTTGCATGGTGCTCGATTGCAAAATATAACAGACTCTCTACATAGAAGACAGAAACAAAACATTTATTCAGACACCAGAAAACTAAATCCCAAAACCAGTAAGCCAATTCTATCATAGTAGAAGAGAAGTTAATAACAGAACAGAGAGCCACAGCATCCTTTAGCCTTCCCACAAACTAATATTTTTACTCACAAGTCTGACTGACTCCCTGGGATATGTGCTCTCCTCCTCCTAGTCTAGCTAACTCTGACTCCCAGCTTCCTATGGACTCTGTTCCATCCTTCAGCAAACTCCTCCCGTCATAGGCTCCATGTGACTACATTCAGCCTATTAGGGTGTAGAGTTTTGAGAGTAGAGTTTGATGTTAAAAACTAACAACATGGGGGGGCAGAGCCAAGATGGCAGAGTAGAAACAGCACGTCCAAGCCACTCTGCCCCCAGATTTCCTCCAAACTATGTAAAAGGGGACTCTGAACAACTTCTGGAGCCCCAGCACGCACAGAATGACACAGAGAAGCTAACCTCCCACTGAGGACAGCCCAGCAGCCCTGCAGGAAGGACCAATGCAGCGCTCTGGGAGCCAGCAGCACAGTGCAGAGAGCTGAGCCCAGGTCCGCCTGAGCTGTGGTTTTAGCCCCAGGGCGGCCAGGCCAGCAGCTGGCTGGAGGGACCCCAGAACACCAGCAGCTGTGGCGATTCCAGAACGGTCAACACAGACATGCCTAGGACAAAGTGAGAGGTTAGTGCCCTATGGACTTTGGGACCAGTATTTGGGGAACGCGTTGGCTTCCTCCCCTGGGGGCTAGAAACCACTGAGGAGACACACCATTTTGCAGTTTTCAGTGATGGCTCCAGCTTCTGGCCTGTGAACTGTAGGGAGATCCAGAGATCAGTCTTGGGGGGTAATCGCTCTTGCTTTAACCTCCCTGGATCTGGATTGTGGTCTGGGGGGGAGGTCGTGGGGCGGGTTTCCAGCTTGCCAGAAACGGAAGTTGTCCCCCCACATGTTTGGGATGGAAGCTCTCCTGTCTGGGGGCAGAGTCCTACTGTGGCAACAAGCCCAAAAGTCAAGTATTTAAGTGGCAACATGCCATGGCAAAGGAAACAAAATAAACAGAAAAATGAAACATTAGACTCCTATTTTGGGGGCAAAGAGGATCAAAGCATTGGAACAGTCAGAGGACTGTGAGGTCAGAAATTCTGCTCCAAAAGCCCCAAAGGAAAATATGAGCGGGTTACAGGCCATAGAGGACCTTAAGAAGGACTTTAAAAATCAAATAAGAGAAGTGGAGGAAAAATTGGGAAGAGAAATGAGAAGGATGCAGGAAAAGTATGAAATGAGGGTCAACAGCCTGACTGAGGAAAACAACACCTTAAAAAGTAGACTAACTCAAATGGCAAAGGAGACCCAAAAGGGCAATGAGGAAAAGAATGCCTTAAAAAGCCAAATTTTCCAGATGGGAAAAGAATCTCAAAAGTTCACTGAGGAGATTCATTCCTTCAGAGTTAGACTGGAGCAAATGGAAGCTAGTGACTTTATGAGAAATCAAGATGCTGTTAAGCAGATCCAAACAAATGAAAGATTAGAAGGCAATGTGAAATATCTTATGGGAAAAACCACTGACCTGGAAAATAGATCCAGGAGAGACAATTTAAAAATTATTGGACTACCTGAAAGCCATGATCAAAGAAAGAACCTAGAAATCACCCTTCAAGAAATTCTCAAGGAAAATTGCCCTGATGTTTTAGATCCAGAGGGCAAAATAGAGGTTGAAAGAATCCACAGATCACCTCCTGAAAAAGATCCCAAAAAGAAAACTCCCAGGAATATTATAGCCAGGTTCCAGAATCCCCAGATCAAGGAGAAAATACTACAAGCAGCCAGGAAGAAACAATTTCAATATTGTGGAAACACAATCAGAATAGTACAGGACCTGGCAGCTTCTACACTGAGGGATTGAAGGGCATGGAATATGATATTCCAGAGGGCAAAAGAGCTGGGAATGAACCCAAGGGTCACCTACCCAGCAAAACTGAGTATTTTGTTTCAGGGAAAATATGGTCATTCAGTGGAATAGAGGACTTTCAAGCATTCTTGAGGAAAAAAACAGAGTTGAATAGAAAATTTGACATCCAGACACAAGAAGTAAGAGATACCTGAGAAGGTAATCAGGGAAAAGAAATCAAAAGGAACTTATCAAAGTTAACCTATTTACATTCCTACATGGAAAAACAATAACTGTGACTGATGAAACTTTTCTCAGTATGAAAATAATGGAAGAAGGGTATATAGTCACGTGAATACATATATATGAATGTGTGTATATATGTTTACAGTTATACATGGATAGAGGGTATAGGTTGAATTTGTTGGGAAGGGATGATACCTAAGGGGTGAAATTATGAGGTGAGAGAGGAAAGTGGCAAGAGGAAATGGGAAGAGACAGGGTAGGGTAAACTATCTCATGTAGAAGAAGCAAGGGGAAGTGGCTGCAGAGGAGGGGAAGAATAGGAAGGTAAAAAGGCAAAACCACATTCTCATTGAATTTGGTTCAGGGAGAGAATGACATACATACTAAATGGGATATCTCAACCTGCAGCAGAATAGGGGGAAGGGGGATGAGAGGAGGGATGATGGATGGGAGGGCATTCTTGGGGGGAGGGGAGGTTGGAAGTACCCACTATAGAAGAGGGACAGGATCATGTAGGGAATGGACCAGGTGGGGGTGTGGGATGGGTGGGAGGGAATTATAAGCATCCTTGTACGATATATCTACTATGGCAATATTTTGCATAGCTATACGTGTACAACACATACTGAATTACTTCTCTTCCCAGAGGGAATGGCTGACAAGGGAGGAAGGAAATGGATCTGAAATTCGAGGTCTTAAAATTAAGTGTTTCAAATATATATAAATACTACTATTAATACTCTTTTGCATGTAATTGGGAGATAAGATGTACAGGCATCGGGGTACAGAGATTCACCCTGCTCTAATGGAAAAGTCAAAGGGGGTAAGGGAGAAGATATGGGAGAGAGCAGGATGGAGGAAGTGATATCTTGTGGGACTGCTATTCTGGGAGGGTGGGTAGGGGAAAAATGCGGAAAAATTGTAACTCAAAATCTGGTGGAAATGAATGATGTAAAACAGGAGTTAATAAAGCATTTGTTTAAATAAAAAAAAAATAATCAGTAGACAAATTTAGCCTAAAGAAAAGGCATTTACTTTGGTAAGCAAATAGTAAAGAGTAAGAATGATAATGAAAGTAGATACAGTACAATATCCTTCAAAATTTTGGGGTTTATTCTCCAACATTGTCCATGGAGAAAGGGCAAAATTTTAAAGTACAATAGTAGTGAGGCAAACATGTGGTTAACACACGTGACCGAGGCAACTCATTTCTCTGATACTGATGGCCTTTACAGTCTTTCTCTACTGTGGAGTCTTCACAAAGACTCTTCTTATTGATAGAGATTATTCAATGATCCATGTCTGCATGAAGCGTACAGATGGTAAGAGCCTAGGTGAGCAGAGATCCTTGTTCTTCTGGTTCTAATTTCAAGAGAGGAGATAATTTGGTTCTACATTCTCTTCAGAGAGAGATCCCTTCGCCCTTGTTAAATCAGGACCACAAACAGCTCCAGATTGCTCATGATACTTCAAGTAGCTTATTCTCCTGCTTGATCAAAATGATTAGTAATTTATGCTAAGTCAAAATACCCATTACTGATTGGTTTTATGACTTGTGTCATTCTAGGAGCACAATATTTGGGTAGGACAGAGATAGTACATTTTTAATTAAAGACTGTCATTTAACACCAAAATTCCTAAACGTAATCTCTTTTCCTGAGGAAACTCTGACTATACCTTGCAGAGAAGATGCCAGTTTGCTTTGGTAAATATCCTAAGTACTAAGTAAAATAAGTATTTGTTAATTCATTTTCTGGACAAACTTCTTATCTTTGTGTTTGCTAGCTCTTCTTAGTACTTTACAGTGATAAAAGAGTACAGGCTTTACCTAGTTTATAATCTTACACATTAGATAAGATCATACTGGCTCTTTGTTCTTCAGGATATGACTGAGTAAACAGGTGGTAATTTAAGAAAGGGAACTTTACTGGCAGACTCAATTCTAATTAAACTAACCTTGAATAAGTTCTTATCAATGACCATGGCCTCTCAGCAATCTGATTGGCTCATATTAATCTTCCCAACTTCAATTATAGTAACCCAAAGAGTAGGCAGTGTAGTGCAGTGGAAAGAATACTAGAGTTGGAACCAGAAAACATGGATTTGAATTCTTCTGTCACTTTCTATCATCTTATAGATAGATATGTTATTCCAAGGCAACTGAAAAGAATGTATTGATTATAGACACAACAAATGTGTGACAACCAACTTTGATAGACTGGACTCTTCTCAGCAATACAGGGTTATAAGTCAATTCCAAAAGACTCATGATGGAGAGAGATGTCTACATTCAGAGAAAGAACTAGAAAGAACAGAGTCTGAATGCAGATGGAAGCAAACTACCTGCTCTCTGTCTTTTTCTTGTTTGGTTTTGTTTCCTCTTTCCCATTGTTCTTCCATCCAATACAATCCTTCTTTATAACCTGACTAACGTCTAATATGAAACTATTTGCAGATCCTATACTTGATTGTATGCCACCATGGGGGGCGGGGAGAAGGAAGGAAGAGGGAGAAAATTTGAAACTCAAGGAATTGTGGAATTGAATCCTATAAACTAAAAGTAAACAAACACATTAATAAAGACCAAAAAAATTTTAAAAAAGAAAAGAGTGTATCAATACAAAGGTGGAACAATGAAAAAGATCCTGCAATCATATAACTCAAGAGTGCACTAACTGATGGATGAGTTAGTAGCATTATTTTCACATGCAAAATAATGCATTTAAATGTAGGATTCATCTAAGAAACATCAGGCCCATCTTTGCTATATTCATGATACTTTCAGCTTGCTATGCACCTGTACTTTGGCGCCCCTGGTTATTTTCAGTAGTGAAGGCTAGACCATTGGAAGGTAACTAATTGATGGGTATTGTTTTATCTGAGTGGGTGAAGGCCTATTTATATTCTGTCAAGTGTCAGTACTCTTGAGCTCCATTGTATTTTTGTCATAGGGCTGCCTCGGTCATCAGCTGTATAAAGTCTGAGTCACTAGTCTGTAACACAAACTTCATCTATAGGCACCTATGTTTTCCCCACTGAAGTTTGTGTTACAGACTAGTGACTCAGATTGCAGCTTACTTGATCTACTAAGACCTGGACTGTAGGACCACTAAGACATTCATTCATTCATTTCACAAATGTTTATTGAATACCTATTGTTGTCAACTCAGACTTTATACTTCAATGAAAACCTTTCACAAACAATATTCTTGGACACCTCAGTAGGCCACATAGATTTTTTTAAATTACAGATTTAGATGATTTATAGGCCAAACCAATTTTCTTATTGTGTAACACTCTTACAAGCTTTTTCATTTTAACAAAGAACCTTTCCTCTCAATGATTCATCCATTTGTCATCAATCATTAACTTAGAGTCTTTTGAGTCCAACACCTTATTTTAATAATTTAAGTGAATCAGTTTTCCCATACATGATAAAACTTGCTTAAGCATCTCCCTAATTACATAGCATATACATGAAGATAAAGAGTGGCATATTTTATAATATCTGTAGACAGCCCAGAAAGTTTCAGGCAATAGTAATTCTCAACATTTTTTTCTGAAGTGGAACATTCATAAGGAAATATTCATTTGCAAAGTGCTTTACATACCTTGCACCATAAGGTCACCAACACTACCGAACACACAGAACAATCATTGGAATGAGTGGGTGATTCTAGAGAGAATCTGGAGAGGGACATGAATAGCAAACATATTCAGGGAACAAATGTGTCTAAAATGCACGCATATGTGTGGAGAAGCACCTCTTGCCTTTAATGCCACAGGGTTGCAGATACCTTCTGGTGATATCTTTCTGCTAGGCCTGCTTCTGGATGATCTAGTTTCTGCTCTGTGTGTGGGAGTGGCATCTCATTTCTGCTGGACATTTCTCCTGGCTTGATTTTCATGGCCTTTGATGAATGATGCCCTGCTCTTCCTGGGCTTGCTTTCAGATTTGCTTTAACTAGACTTGTGGAACTTTTCCATGCATGCAGTTTCTGGCTTAAGGTATAGTCTGGAGTTGATGTGCTAGCTCTTTCCCATAAGAGGAAGAGTGGGTAATTCCAGGCCTCCTTTTTATTAACACTCCAAAGCGTTGTCTTAAGTTCTTTTAGAGAGTCAGGCCCTATATAGACAGTATCAAACTAAGAAAAAAAACCCTTTAGTTTCTTGCTCCCATGAAAGGACTCTCTCTGTAGCAAGAGACTTTGCTAAGACAGGCTTTTCTTCTCCAAAGAGAGAGGGAGAAAGAGAGGGTGAGAGAGACAGACAGACAGACAGAAAGACAGAGAGCTTTCCACAGGGGCCAAGTCCTCTTAGAACATAGAACAGCCAGCAGCTAGCTAATGTCCACAGACATTAAACTTATTTCTGAATCTTAATTTCCTGCTTATGATGCATAGGTTCAGTGCCCCAAACCCCTACCTAAGAGTGATAAAAAAGTTCTTATAATTTCTTCCTTCAATACATTTCTAGAAGAGGCTCTGCCAAAGAGAAGCTAGAATTCCCCTTTCCCCTCCCCCACTGAGATCATTGGGTCTTACCACACATATAAATCTTAACAGGGTTGTCCAATAGCAAGTTCCTTCAGGCTACAATCCCTCCTTTATTATATATATGCCTCTGACAACAAGGTACCCTACACATGTATAGTTGAACAGAAATAATCATGGAAGGCAGTTTGGATGGGGCATTTTTAGCACCCTTCTGTCAGGGGAAATGGGTGGAACTGAGCACACCTATCTCCACCTGGAAGCCAGCTCAGGGTGTGGCCTCTAGAGATCTTTACTTCTTTCTCAACTGGCAGTGGAGTAGAAGTGAAGAAAACCCAAAAGTTCTGCTGGGTCCACCCATGAAAAGCACCTATTTCCTTAGAAAGATTAGTTTGTGAGGGTTTTATTACCTGTTCTATATGGTTTCCTTCCTCTGAAAAAATAAAAACATTTAAAAATATGGAATATAAATAAAATTAATTTGCTTTCCAAACCCCCAGATAATCTACTGATTGACAAGCTGGAAGAGTAGTGTCCTACCCAGTTGAATTTTGTGTGATCAATTATCCACAGGTGGGGCAGCTAGGTGGCGCAGTGAGTATAGTGCCGGCCCTGGAGTCAGAAGGACCTGAGTTCAGAGCCGGCCTCAGACACTTAATCCACACAAACAAAAACCTAGCCGTGTGACCTTGGGCAAGTTACTTAACCCCAATTGCCCTAAAGGGGTGGCTAGGTGGCGCAGTGAGTAAGAGCCCCGGCCTCGGAGGAGTTGGGATGACCCGAGATCAGATCCGGCCTCAGAAAATGAGCACCCACACATAAATAATGACTAGCCGTGTAACCTTGAGCAAGTTACTTAACCCCAATTGCTTAAAAAAAAAAAAAAATTATCCACAGGTTCCTGTACTCCTCCCTACAGTACTCTCTATAGAAAACAAACAACTTCATGTTTCACATGGGGATTTGCTACCCAGGCTTCTTTCGCAGTCTTGATCTCCTGACCTGACCTGACCCTCACTACTCTAAGTCTTTCTCTTAATGGGATCAGGCCACTTATGGGGAATATGAATGAAATGACTGAATGTTACACATTTCTGTGACTGTGAAAACTTTCTTCCAGTATTAATCTTGAGAGAGCTTTCCTCAAATATGCTTATGAGAACTTCTGTATTAAAGAACAAACTTCCTGAAGTAATGATTCATTATCTTTTTGCCATTTTATTTTTAAAAATCAAAACTTATACTTAATTGTAGACAGTGGCAAGTCTTATTACTTAAGTTAACTTTAAAATAGGAAAGACTATTCTTACTGAAGAGATTAATCAGTGGTATCCTTGTCAGTGGTATCCAATTTACCCATTTCTGACTCTTGTACTCTGTAGCCCAGGGACATCATGGCAGCTGTATCATATTCCACTTCTTGAGTTTGTATTTCTTTTTTTTTTTTAAAGCAATTGGGGTTAAGTAACTTGCCCAAGGTTACACGGCTAGGTTTTTGTTTGTGTGGATTAAGTGTCTGAGGCCGGCTCTGAACTCAGGTCCTTCTGATTCCAGGGCCGGCGCTCTATTCACTGCGCCACCTAGCGGCCCCTTGAGTTTGTATTTCTATTTTGGCTTTATTCAAACCAGTACACCACAAATTCCCGTAAGATGTTCACTCTAATAAATCACTCAACGTGTATTTATTGATAAGTACCTACTATGTGCTAAGCACTTGGGATACAAATGTAAAGAATGAAATAATTCCTATTCAACATTTTAATGGGGGAAACAAAAATATAAATGTAAGTATATATGAAATAGGTGTTCTGCACACAGAATATGTATTTTGAAGAGAATACACACAAATACATGCAAGGCAGTTTGGGAGGAAGCAAACCAGATGTTGAGAAGACCAGAGAAAGTTTGATGTTGAAGATGGTGCTTGAGTTGCTTCTTGAAATAAAAACCCTCTTTTCTATGAGGCAGGGATGAGAAGGAAGTACAGGGTGTCCCTAAACTCTGGGCACATAGGGAATCTCATTAACTATGCATATTTTCAAGAAATGAAATGAATGAAATATTCAACAACATTTTATTTAATTAATATAAATTTTAGCCATGACAATATCATATATAATAAAAAGTTTCATTAGCTATTGGGGACTGTTTTCCATATTAATGAGATTAATTTAATTTAATTAATGAATGAGATTTCCTATGTGTCTCCTATGTCTTCTTATGAAATCTCATTTATGCTAATTAAATAAAATGTTGAAAATTTCATTCATTCCATGTCTTGAAAATATGCATAGTTTTGGGCATCTAGGTGGCCTAGTGAATAGAGCACTGATCCTGAAGTCAGAAGGAACTGAGTTCAAACCCAGCCTCAGACACTTGACACTTAACTAGATGTGTGACTTTGGGCAAGTCACTTAACCCCAATTGCCTTCCTTCCTACAAAAAAAAAATATGCATAGTTAATGAGATTTTCTATGTGTCCAAACTTTAGGGACACCCTGTACATTTCAGGCACAGAGAATATATTGTCCTAGAACTACTTGAGACACAGAAATTCAATAAAATGTTAAGATAAAAATGTAAAGCAAGGAAAATAACAAAGGAAGAATGTCATATAGTCATTGTATGCAGCACCTGAATACAAAAGGCTCCCACCTCCTCATAGAACCCCAGGGCAACTGGCAAATAAGAGTAGCATCTAATACCCAGGCTTGCCAAAACCTTGGGAGATGCAAAGAGCTCATTTAAACTCATGGATTGATATCAAGATGCTAGAGAGAAGCACCCCTAAACAAGTTGCTCACCTTTGCCCTCAGTTTCAGAACAGCAGCTAGCACATGTCACGCCCTTAGGCACCAAGACTGTCAATATGCAGGCCAGATTGCCCTCCTTTTCTTTTTCCCCTGATCTTTCTCTGACCACTCTGTCCCATGGTTTTCTACTATGCTATTAGCTTTCTTCCCTGAACTACTCGCTTCCCTTATTGCACCTTCACTTTTCTTTAGATGTTTTCCTCCTTTGATATTTCTGTTAATTATATAAATGAACCCAAACATAGAATACTTGGGGATGTACTTCCGGGGATAATCAATGTATCTGTACCTCATACCCAACCCCTTATAATTCTCCTAAGTTTGAAGTGAGTGATGAGAACAAATAGTTACATTCTTATGAAGTAATGATGAACAACCAAGTCCAGATATGAAATGGTTTTCATGACCGTGTAGATGGCTCATAGTATGTTCTTAATTATTTTATATAAAAAAGTAATTACTCTGGTCTCCATTAATGGAACAGCCTTCTCTATAATGCAAAAAGAATTTTTAATAAGTCTTTTATTTCATCATCAAGCAATGATTATCCTTCCTACCTCCATCCTTATGTGAAATATCACAAGCATCCTTGATCCAAAATACTTTGTTAACTTTTAAAATGCCTACCAAAAACAGCAATGCAAATATCAGAAAGTTTAGAAAAGAAATGTAAATATGAAGATGGCTTTTCTTTCTTATTTCTGCTCTAATAGATTTTGCTTCCATTTGCTAATATATAACAGAGAGGCTGGTTATTGATTTGGTTTTTTTATCTACAACTTGTATAGATAGTTATTTGTTATAGATCATTAAAAAGTGATGTCCAAAATTAATTTATAAGCAAGTTTCACAATAATCAAATTAATAAACATATATTATTGACCCTATATGGCATGGGGGTGACTTTAAAAGCTATATCAACAAGTTCTCGTAGGTTCTACCTATAAAGACTTTGAGTATGGTGGAATGCAGTATTTTTGCTTTCTGAGAATTAGCCTAGCTAAGTGTAGAAATATCACTAGTATGCTAGCCATATCATGGTTAATTACTTGGTCATGACGACCCACAAAATATAGAAAAATATACAATGCTTCTCAGTTCTTTATAGTCCCCTTGCTACTTTTAGAGGGTGCTAAGAGTGCTACAGTTTTTAGATGGTCTGTAAACATTACTTTGACCACTGGTACTCCAATAATAGCTAATATTAATTTAGCACTTACCATGTGCCAGATGCTGTGCTAAACACATTACAAATACCTCTTTTGATTCTCACAACAACCCTGGGAGGAAGGTGCTACCTATACATTTTACAGATGAAACTAGGCAAATAGGGATTAAGTGACTTATCCAGGGTTATACAGTTAGTAAATATCTGGAGGATGGATTTGAGCTTAGGTTTTCCTAACTCCAAGTCCAGCCTTCTATCCACTGTTCTGTCTAGCTACATGAATACTAATGATGGAATTGGTTCAAAGATCTTGACCAGGGTAAGGGATTTGGGTATAAAGGATGGAATAGAGTCAAACTGGTTCATTATGGGGTCAAGATAGGAAAGGAGCAAAATAATAACAAAGAAAAATAAAGAAAAATATGTAAAAGTATGCATTCAGACTCTACTAGTTCTTTCTTTGGAGGTAGATTGCATTTTTCATTATAAGTCCTTTAGAATTGTCTTGGGCCACTGCATTCTGAGAATAGTGAAGTCATTCACAGTAGAAATGTAAACAGTTTAGCCTATTGAATCCCTTATTATTCTGCTTTCCTGTTTACCTTTGTATGCTGTCCTGGAGTCTCATATTTGAAAGTCAAATTTTGTATTCAACCCTGGTCTTTTCATCAGGAATTCTTGAAAGTCCTCTATTTCATTGAATATCCATTTCCCCCCCAACAGATTATACTCACTTTTGTTGGGCAGGTGATTCTTAGTTGTAATCCTTGTTCCTTTGTCCTCTGAAATATCATATTCCAGGTCCTATGATCCTTTAATGTAGGACATGCTAAATCTTGTGCTATCCCAGCTGTGACTCCACTATATTTGAATTGTTTCTTTCTGGCTGCTTGCAATATTTTCTCCTTGACCTGGGAGCTCTGGAATTTGGCTAGAATATTCTTGGGAGTGTTCATTTTAGGATCTCTTTCAGGAAATGATGCTGATTCTTTCAATATCTACTTTACCCTCTGGTTCTAGAATACTAAGGTAGTTTTCCTTGATAATTTCTTGAAAGATAACATCTAGGCTCTTTAAAAAAATCATGACTTTCAGGTAGTCCAATAATTTTTAAAAATAATATTTTATTTTCCCCCCAATTACAGATAAAAACAAACTTCAACATTCACTTCAAAAAATTTTTGAATTTCAGAGTCTCTTTTATTATCTCTTTCCTCTTCATTAAAAATGCAAGCAAGCAAAAAAAAAAAACAAGAAAAAATGCAAGCAATTTAAACTAGGTTATACATGTGCAGTCATACAAAACAAATTTCCATGTTAGTCACATTGTGAAAGAAAACATGGAAAAAATACTAAGAAACAAAAGAAAATAAAGAGAAAGTATGCTTCAACTTGCATTGAGACTTTAACAGTTTGTTTTTCAGAGACGGATAGCATTTTTTTATCATAAGTTCTGTAGAATTGTCTTGAATCATTGCATTGCTAAGAATAGTCAAGTAATTCATAGTTGATCATCATACAATAGTGTTGTTATTATATGCAATGTTTTCCTGGTTCTGCTCATATCACTTTGCATCAGTTTTTGTAAGTCTTTCCAGATTTTTCTGAGAGCATTGTGTGTCATTTTTTTAATAGCACAATAATATTCTATCACAATCATACAACAATTTGTTTAGTCATTTCCCAATTGATGGACATCCTCTCAGTTTCTAATTCTTTAGACCTGCTATAAATATTTTTGTACATATTTTTATCTCTTTGGAATACAAACCTGGTTTTATATCCCTTTGGATATAGTTCCAAATTACTCTCCAGAATACACAATTTTATAAAAAATGCTCTAGTATCTCAATTTTTTCACATCCCTTCCAACATTTGTCATTTTCTCTCTCTGTCATATTAGCTAATCTGATAGATGTGAGGTGGTAACTCAGAGTTATTTTAATTTGCATTTCTCTAATCTATAGTGATATAGAGCATTTTTCACATGGTTATAGATAGCTTTGATTATTTTGTCTGAAAACTGCTTGTTCATATCCTTTGACCATTTATCAGTTGAGGAATGGCTCTTATTTCTGTAAATTTGACTCAGTTCTCTATTTGAAAAATGAGGTCTTTATCAGGGAAATTTGCTGTAAAATTTTTTCACAGTTATAATTACTATGAATTTCCCTTCATCCTATTTCTTCCATTTATCCTGCTCTCTCTTGCCTTTCACCCTGTACATTTTAAAAATATTTTGCTTCTGACTTTTACCTGCCCCAATCTCTCCTCCCTTCTATCTTTTCCCTTCCCCTCCTACTTTACTATATGATAGGATAGATTACTGTTCCCACTGAGTGTGATGCTATTTCCTCTTTGAAACAGTTCTGTGGAGAGTACCATTCATGTGCTCCCCCCCACCTTCCTTACATTCTCCTCCATTGTAAAAGTTCTTTCATGCCTCTTTTATATCACATAATTTACCACAATCCACTTCTCCCTTTCCATTCTCATAGTGCATTACTTTCTCACCCTTAATTTTATTTTTTTGGATAATCATCCCATCATATTCAAGTCACATCTGTGTCTTCTGTCTATGTATACCCTCTTCTAACTGCCCTAATAGAACTACAAGTGTCATTTTCCTATAAAGGAATGTGAACAGTTTGACCTTATTGAATCCCTTATTATTTCTCTTTCCTATTTGCCTCTGTATGCTGCATTTTAGTCTTATATTTGAAAGTCAAATTTTCTATTCAGCTCTGGTCTTTTCATCAGTAAAACCTGAAAGTTCTCTATTTCATTAAATATCCATTTTCTCCTCCTGAAGAATCATACTCACTTTTCTCGGGTAGGTCATTTTTGGTTGCAATTCTAGCACTTTTGCCCTCTACAATCTCATATTCCAAGCCCTCAGATCCTTTAAAATAGAAATTGCTAAATCTTGTGTTATCCTGACAGAAGTTCCATGATACTTGAATTGTTTCTTTCTGGCTGCTGGCAATATTTTCTCCTTGACCTGGGAGCTCTGGAATTTGGCTAGAATATTACTGGCAGTTCATTTCCCAAAATGAAAATTCTCTTTCAGGAGTTGATGGGCGACTCTTTCAATTTTTATTTTACCCTCTGGTCGTAGAATATCAAGACAGTTTTTCTTGATAACTTCTTGAAAGATGATGTTTAAACTCATTTTTTGATCATGCCTTTCAGGTAACCCAGTAATTCCTAAATTCTCTCTCCTGGATTTATTTTCCAGGTCAGTTGTTTTTCTAATGAAATAATTCACATTTTCTTCTACTTTTTCATTCTTTTAAATTTTTTTTATTATTTCTTGATGTCTTACGGAGTTGTTAGCTTGCCCATTTTGATTTTTAAGGAATTATTTTCTTCAGTGAATTTTTGTACCTCCTTTTCCATTTGGCCAATTTAACATTTCAAAGAGTTATTTTCATCAAGTAAATTTTTGTTGCATCTTGTTTTAATTTAACCAACTCTGCTTTTTAAGGAATTCTTTTCAGTGGATGTTTATTTTTTTTTTTAAACAAATACTTTATTAACTTCTGTTTTACATCATTCATTTCCGCCAGGTTTTGAGTTACAATCATTTTCCCCCCATTATTCCCCTACCCAACCTCCCAGAATAGCAGTCCCACAAGATATCGCTTCCTCCAATCTGCTCTCTCCCATACCTTCTCCCATACCCCCATCGACTTTTCCATTAGAGGAAGATGAATCTTGTGTCCCAATGCCTGCACATCTTATCTCCCTATTATAGGCAAAAGAGTATTAATAATAGTATTTATATATATTTGAAACATTTAATGTTAAGACCTCGAATTTCAGATCCATTTCCTTCCTCCCTTGTCACCCATTCCCTCTTGGGAGATAAGTAATTCAGTATATGTTGTACATGTCTAGCTATGCAAAACATTATCATAGTAGATATATTGTACAAAGCTGCTTATAATTCCCTCCCACTCATCCCACCCCCACCTGGTCCATTCCCTACATGATCCTGTCCCTCTTCTATAGTGGGTACTTCCAACCTCCCCTCACCCCAAGGATGCCCTCCCATCCATCATCCCTCCTCTCATCCCCCTTCCCCTATCCTGCTGCAGGTTGAGATATCCCATTTAGTATGTATGTCATTTTCTCCCTGAACCAAATTCAATGTGAATGTGGTTTTGCCTTTTTAGCCTTCCTTATTCTCCCCCTCCTTTGCAACCACTTCCCCTTGCTTCTTCTACATGAGATAGTTTACCCTACCCTGTCTCTCCCCATCTCCTCTTGCCACTTTCCTCTCTCACCTCATAATTTCATCCCTTGAGTATTCTCCCTTCCCAACAAATTCAACCTATGCCCTCTATCCATATATAACTGTAACCATACACACACACATTCACATATGTATTCATATGACCACACCCCCTTCTTCCATTATTTTCATAGTGAGAAAGATATCATCAGTTACAGATATTGCTTTTCCATATAGGAATGTAAATAGTTCAACTTTGATAAGTTCCTTTTGATTTCTTTTCCCTGATTACCTTCTCAGGCATCTCTTACTTCTTGTGTCTGGATGTCAAATTTTCTATTCAACTCTGGTTTTTTCCTCAAGAATGCTTGAAAGTCCTCTATTCCACTGAATGACCATATTTTCCCTGAAACAAAATACTCAGTTTTGCTGGGTAGGTGACCCTTGGGTTCATTCCCAGCTCTTTTGCCCTCTGGAATATCATATTCCATGCCCTTCGATCCCTCAGTGTAGAAGCTGCCAGGTCCTGTGCTATTCTGATTGTGTTTCCACAATATTGAAATTGTTTCTTCCTGGCTGCTTGTAGTATTTTCTCCTTGATCTGGGGATTCTGGAACCTGGCTATAATATTCCTGGGAGTTTTCTTTTTGGGATCTTTTTCAGGAGGTGATCTGTGGATTCTTTCAACCTCTATTTTGCCCTCTGGATCTAAAACATCAGGGCAGTTTTCCTTGAGAATTTCTTGAAGGGTGATTTCTAGGTTCTTTCTTTGATCATGGCTTTCAGGTAGTCCAATAATTTTTAAATTGTCTCTCCTGGATCTATTTTCCAGGTCAGTGTTTTTCCCATGAGATATTTCACATTGCCTTCTAATCTTTCATTTGTTTGGATCTGCTTAACAGCATCTTGATTTCTCATAAAGTCATTAGCTTCCATTTGCTCCAGTCTAACTCTGAAGGAATGAATCTCCTCAGTGAACTTTTGAGATTCTTTTTCCATCTGGCAAATTCGACTTTTTAAGGCATTCTTCTCCTCATTGCCCTTTTGGGCCTCCTTTGCCATTTGAGTTAGTCTATTTTTTAAGGTGTTGTTTTCCTCAGTCAGGCTGTTGACCCTCATTTCATACTTTTCCTGCATCCTTCTCATTTCTCTTTCCAATTTTTCCTCCACTTCTCTTATTTGATTTTTAAAGTCCTTCTTAAGGTCCTCTATGGCCTGCAACCCGCTCATGTTTTCCCCTGGGGCTTTTGGAGCAGGACTTCTGACCTCACAGTCCTTTTCCCGCTCTATGCCCCCAAAATAGGAGTCTAGGGTTGCATTTTTCTGTTTCCTTTGCCTTGGCATGTTGCCACTTAATTGCTTGACTTTTGGGCTTGTTGCCACACTATGGCTTTAAGGCCAGATAGAGGAATTTTCGTCCCGAACGTGTGGGGGGCAACTTCCGTTTCTGGCAAGCTGTAAACCCACCCACAACTTCCACCCTAGATCACAATCCAGATCCAGGGAGGTTAAAGCAAGAGCGATTACCCCCCAAGACTGATCGCTGGATCTCCCCACGATTTGTAGGCTGGGAGCCGGAAATGCCTATGAAAACTACACAATGGCGTGTCTCCTCAGCGGCTTCTAGCCCCCAGGGGAGGGAGCTGACGCATTCCCCAAATACAGGTCCCAAAGTCCATAGGACACTAACCTCTTACTTTGTCCTAGGCAAGTCTATGTTGATAATTCTGGCGTCTCCACAGTTCCTGGTGTTCTGGGGTTCCTCCAGCCGCTGCTGGCCCTGCCGCCCTGGGGCTAAAACCTCGGCTCACGTGGACCTGGGCTCGGCTCGGTTCCTGCGCTCTGCGCACTGCCGGCTCCCAGACCACTGCGCTGGTCCTTCCTGCAGGGTGCTGGGCTGTCCTCAGCGGGAGGTTAGCTTCTCTGTGTCGTTCTGTGGGTGCTGGGGCTCCAGAAGTTTTTCAGAGTCCTTTTTTACATAGTTTGTGGAGAATCTGGGGGCAGAGAGGCTTGGACTAGCTGTTTCTACTCCGCCATCTTGGCTCCGCCCCCCAGTGGATGTTTTTTAAAAACAAATTTATTTACTTATTTTTTAGTTTTTGACATTCATTTCCACAAGATTTTGAGTTACAAATTTTCTCCCCTTCTCTCCCCTATACCCATCCCAAGATAGCAAGCATACTGAATACCTCTTCCCCAATCTGTTCTCTCTTATGTCCTTCCCCATCATCCCCTTACTTTCTTGTAGGGCAAGATGGATTTCTATACCCCATTGCCTGTATATTTTATTTCCCAGCTGCATGTAAAAAACAATTATAAACATTTGTTTTTAAAACTTTGATTTCCAGATTCATTCCCTTCTTCCTTCCTCACCCACCCCCACTGTGAAGACAAGCAATTCAATATAGGTTGTTCATGTATAGTTATGCAAAACATTTCCATAGTAGTTATATTGTGAAAGACTAACTATATTTCCCTCCATCCTATCCTGCCCCCCACTTATTCTATTTTCTCCTTTGAGCCTGTACCTTTTCAAAAGTGTTTGCTTCTAACTACTCTCTCCCCCAGTCTGCCCTCCTTTCTATTATCCCCCCTCTTATCCGCTTCTCCCTATTTTCCTGTAGGGTAAAATACCCAATTGAGTGTATATATTATTCTCTCCTTAAGCCAAATCCAATGGGAGTAAGGTTGACTCGTTCCCTTTCCCCTTTATTATCTTTGCCTCCATTGTAACAGTTTTCTTTTGCCTCTTTTATATGAGATAATTTACCCTCTTTTATCTCTCCCTTTCTCCTTCTCCCAATATATTCCTCTCTCACCTCTTAATTTTATTTTTTAGATATCATCCCTTCCTATTCAACTGATCCTGTGCCCTCTGTCTATGTATAAATGTACACACATACACACACACACATATATAGACATACATACATATATACACACACATATATACCCACCTATACATACATACATATATATTCCCTTCAACAATCCTCATACTGAGAAAAGTCTCATGAGTTACAATTATCATTTTTCCATGGAGGAATATAAATAGTTCATCTTTAATAAGTTCCTTATGATTTCTTTTTCCTGTTTACCTTCTCATGCTTCTCTTACTTCTTGCATTTGAAAGTCAAATTTTCTGTTCAGCTCTGGTCTTTTCATCAAGAATGCTTGAAAGTCCTCTATTTCATTGAATGTCCATATTTTCCCCTGAAGTATTATACTCAGTTTTGCTGTGTAGGTAATTCTTGGTTTTAATCCTAGCTCCTTTGACCTCTGGAATATCATATTTGAAGCCCTATGATCCCTTAATGCAGAAGTTGCTAGATCTTATGTTATCCTGATTGTGTTTCCACAATACTCCAATTGTTTCTTCCTGACTGCTTGTAATATTTTCTCCTTCACCTGGGAACTCTGGAATTTGGCTATGATATTCCTAGGAGTTTTCTTTTTGGGATCTTTTTCAAGAGGCAATCAGGGAATTCTTTCCATTTCTATTTTGCCCTCTGGTTCTAGAATATCAGGGCAATTTTCCTTGAGAATTTCTTTGAAAGATGATCTCTAGACTCCTTTTTTGATCATGGCTTTCAGGTAGTCCAATATTTTTTTTTTTTTAAAAGCAATTGGGGTTAAGTAACTTGCTCGAGGTTACACGGCTAGTCATTGTTTATGTGTGGGTGCTCATTTTCTGAGGCCGGATCTGATCTTGGGTCATCCCAGCTCTGAGGCCGGCACTCTTACTCACTGCGCCACCTAGCCGCCCCCGTCCAATAATTTTTACATTATCTCTTCTGGACCTATTTTCCAGGTCAGTGGTTTTTCCAATGAGGTATTTCACTTTGTCTTCTATTTTTCTCATTCATTTGGATATGTTTTATAGTATCTTGATTTCTCATAAAGCCATTAGCTTCCATTTGCTCAAATATAATTTTGAAGGAATTATTTTCTTCAGTAAGTTTTTGAAATTCCTTTTCCATCTGACCAATTCTGCTTTTTAAGTCATTCTCCTCATTGGCTTTTTGGACCTCTTTTACCATTTGAATTAATCTATTTTTTAAGGTGTTATTTTCTTCAGTCAGGCTGCTGACTTGTTTTTCATGATCTTCTTGCATCATTCTCATTTCTCTTCCCAGTTTTTCCTCTACTTCTATTTCTTGATTTTCAAAATACTTCTTGAGCTCCTCCATGGCCTGCAACCAGTACATATTTTTCTTGGAGGCTTTTGATGCAGGAGTTTTGACTTTATTGTCTTCTTCTGGTTCTATGTTTTGATCTTTTTTGTCCCCCAAAAAGGATTCTATAGTCTGATTTTGTTTCCTCTGTTTTCTCATCTTGCCAGCCAATTATGTGACTTTTCAGCTCTTTGCCATGGTACAACTCTGCTTCCAGAGTGGAGAGTGCTATGTCCCAAATTGCTGGCATTTTGCACAGCTGTTTTCAGAGGTTTTTTTTCCATTCACCTCCCTCAGAACTGTGAGGAGGACTTTCTATCCACAGCCTCAATAAGCTCTGACATACCAGTGCTCCTCACCCCAGGACCACCACCCAAGACTGTTACCCAGATTCAAGCAGGGCAAAGCAAGAGAATCCTGCCTCAGTGCCAACAGAGATATTCCTGCAAATGCCCTCTGGACAATCACTTGGTTCCCCTACAATTTGTAGGCCTGGAGCTGGAAGCTGCAACAGTGGCAGCAATCACAGCCACCTGTCACCTCTGCTGCCCCAGTGGTGGAGGCCAGGGTGCACTCCTCTGTCACCCATGATCAACAGGGTTCCCTACTGATCTTTTACTTTGTCTTTGGCCTTTATGGGTTGAGAAGTCTGGAAATCACAACAGCTTCCAGTGATTCACTCTCCTGAAATCTCCTCTGACCGGTCTGTGCTGCTGGTCTGGCCCTGCTCATATGGCAGAGCTCTTGGCTCCCAACCCAGTGTGATAGACCCTTTTGGCCTGCCAGGCTGCCTTCAGTGGGAGATTTATTTCTCTCTGTCATTTTGTGGGTTCTGTAGATCTAAAATTTGTTTGAGTCATATTTACAGGTTTGGGAGGTGGTTGGAGTAGGAGTGTAAGCAAGTTCCTGCTTTTATTCCACCACCTTGGCTCTGCCCCCCTCAGTAGATTTTTAAAAATATTTTTCCATTTGGCCAATTCTGTTGCCCCCAATGCTTGCTGCTGGCTTTCTGGGCAGTGGTCTACACTGGACTGCACTACATTCTCATCCTGGTGTGACAGACTTTTTCCGCCAACCTTCTCTTTTCTCTTGGACTGGAATATTATTTCACCCCACTTTTTGTGAGCTCTGCCACTTCATCATTCATTTTGAGGCATTATTTTAAAGTTGTTTGGAAGGTAATTTGGGAGAACTCATGCCATCTTGGTTCTGCCCCTTGAATATATTTTTACTAAATAGATTATTTTTTTAACCTTTGGGCTCTGTATGATTCATGACGTCAGGTGTTAAGCCCAACCTGGGACAAATATCAATGAGGATGAATTGCGGTGGTCCTCTGACTTTTGATTAGAAGCCCAGAAAATGATGAAAGCAGAGACATTTGAATCCCTTTGGCAGCAAAAGGACAGTGGGAAAAGCAGTGGTACCCTTATATGGGAAATAATTGCCCTAGGAGCAATGAAAGTGTGTAAAGCAGCAGGATACTGAGAAATGAGTGACACCCTGGCACCAGTAGTACCTGACTCAGAGAGACACATTAATTTTTGTTGTGATAGCCAGTCTGCAGGAAGTAGCTGTGATAGCACTTATAGTGGAAAGGACAGTAATACCTTGGTTTGCAAATCTCAGCCAACATGGGGATAGTAGCATGGGCTCCAGTCAGTTATAGACAGGATCTTGAAGCAGCCATGGGGTTGTGAACTGAGTGAGGCAGAAGCATCCCTGGATGGGCTTTAGCCAGTTTGCAGTAGGCCTTAGCCAGTTGGGCAGGTTAGAAGCAATGGGAAGTCCATGCAAGCCTTTAAAAAAAACTGTTCTACTGGGTACTGGGTACTCCTTTTGTATAAGGAAGGATAAAAGAGTGAGAGGTTTGTTTTATGGTTGCTGTTTGTGACCTTGGGCACTTATGCTATTTTTGGCCAGAAGATAGGAGGTAAAGTCTTTTGGGTTAAGATACCTGTGGAACAGGGGAGGTATGAATTAACTCATGCCCTTCCCCCCCAACCATTGCCACAATAACGGGTAGGACTGTATTATATAAATGGCCATGGTCATAAACAGCTTCCTAAATTTTCCTTTAACTGACTTTGGGGAAGAGGGGTAGCAAGGGTTTTACATATTTTTTATTAAATATATTGCTTGTTTGAACCTTGGAGTTCTGAGTGATACTTTGTATTAAATGTGAAATTATGATTAAGATATTGATAAGCAGGAAATCATTGTTACCTATGCAGAAATTATTGAGAATGTCAATTACAAAGTCTACATCAGATGGAGATTGCCTATAGATGATGAGAGGTCTTCCAAATGAATCTATTTGCAGAGGACAGGACTGATTGTATCAAGTCCTGAATAACTGTAAAGCTCCACAAATGAGATTTATAATTCCTAATTTCTCAACAACCCACACTGGAAAAACCTAGTAGATAAAAAATGCTTATTGTTCAGACTATGACATTTAGTTAGATGGACAACCCATAGGTGGATCATCAGTATTTGCATTTTGTATTTCAAATGGATAGTGAGTAGACTCTAGAGTCAAACAGGAGTCAAAGAGGGGAGCTAAAGTGCTTTGGGGAAATGACAATTTTTTTTTTTTAACTTTTTGCTTATCTTTGTTTTTTATGACATTCTAGTTTCTGAATGAAAATCTCTTCCTGCCTTAACCTGAGAGTCATTCCTTATAACTCAGAATTTTGAATAAATTAAGAGAAGTAGTCTAGTAAAACCAATAATGAACTGAATTTGCTACTACTTGCAATAGTCTACCCTTATATTTTCCTGTTTCTGCAAAGAGTAGAGAGAAGTATGCTAGGATTATTTTGTTTTTCTCATCTTTAAGGAAGTTTGAGGAAGTGTGGTATGGAGGATATAGAGCTTATCATGAATAATTATGAATACTAATATAATTTTATGATTAATGTTTGGTAGATTATTGCACATTGTAGATTATAAGACTACTGATTTTTATAATTGAATTAAAATATTAATATGTAAACCCATCTTTGGCAGACTTATTGAAAGCCTGTTTGGGACAACTCCACTAGCAGAGAGGATTTCAGGGATATTTTATATTTCTTTCTATTTGTTCATGACCTTGATTTCTTCCAGTAAGATAGTTTTCCCTAAGAAAGATATATTATTACAGATAAGATGTCATGATAACAAAAAAATCATGACCTCCAAGTTACATTGAATAGAAGCTTTCAAAAATACAGAGACCTAGAAGATAGGATAAAAATCGTATGGGAACAAGATTGTCCTATTTGCTACTGAGTTTGTACTGCAGCCACTTTCATTGAGGCTACAAATGAGCTTACATCCTAATGGTTTTATTGAACTACAAAAGGCAGTTATTTTATCCACCTGTGCAATGGTTTAGAGAACATTAAATATAAAAAAAAGAATAGTAGGATGATAACTTGTCCCATGATCATTTCTATCAGAACTCCTTCAAAAAAGATGAACAAGATGATGATGATTTACATTATATAATGTCCAAAGGCTTGCAAAACTCTTACATGTGTTCATTTATTTGATCTTTCAAAAATCTGGTGTAGTGGCTACTATAAGTATGAATACTGCCATTTTAAACAGATGAGGAAACTAAAGTTGAGAGAGGTTAAGAGACACGGTCAAACTGATATAACTGCTTAAGTATCAGGAACTGGACTCAAACTCAGGTCTCTCCTAAGAGTGTATAGATAGATACTAGGAGTAAGCCTTAGGAGCTTAAAAAAAAACACAAACCACATCATTGCACAAGTAGTATCATAAGGATTAATGTTAAATATAAACTATGAAAGTTCTCTTAAATATAATCATACTTAGAGTAAAATAAAGGTCAATATATTCTTTAATGCCATTATATGGATATATTATCCAAGGTCAATGGATACTTTGCCACCTCCATAAATCAACTAACATCCTTGATCTGCTCAGACTAGCAAGGGATGATTCAGCATTTTTCAGACAAAGTAATCAAAGTTATCTATAATCATAAGAAAAAATGCTCTAAATCACTACTGATTAGAGAAATGCAAATTAAAACAATTTGGAGCTACCACCCCACACCTATCAGATTGGCTAATATGATTGAAAAGTAAAATGATGGGGGGGTGGGATATGAGAGAATTAAAAGATGAATGCATTGTTGCATACTTATTCAACCATTCTGGTTTCAACTGTCCCCAAAGAGATATAAAACTATGCATACCCTTTGACCCAACAATATCACTACTAGGTCTGTATCCAAGAGAGATAAAAATTAAAATATGTACAAAAATATTTATAGGATGTTTTCTAGTGTTGGTAAAAAATTGGAAATTGAGGGGATGTTCATCAATCAGGGAATGACTGAACAAAGTGTTGTATATGATCATGATGGAATGCTATTATGCTATAAGAAATGAGCAGAATGCTCTGAGAAAAACCTGGAAAGACTTAGATGAACTGAATGCAAAGTGAAATGAGCAGAACCAGGAGAACATTGTACACAATCACAGCAACATTGTATGATGATCTGCAAATAACTTAGCTATCCTCAGCAATATAATGATCCAAGGCAATTCTGAGGAACTTATGATGAAAAATGCTATTTATCTCTAAAGAAAGAACTGGTAGAGGCTGGATGCAGATTGAAGATATCTTTTCTTTCTTTCTTTTTCTTGTTTTATGTTTTCTTTTATAGCATGACTTACATGGAAATGTGTTTTGCAATACTACACATGTATAACACGTCAAATTGCTTGCCTTCTCAAAGAGGGTGGGAGGGGAAAAAAGGAGAGAACTTGTAACTCAAAATTTGAAAAAAGAATGTTAAAAATATTTTTACATGTAATTGGGAAAAATAAAATATTAAATTAAAAATTTTTTAAATGAACAGAGCAATTGTAGACAGAACATCTTTCATGATACAGTCTTGCTTGTTGTGTAAGTCTTCAGATAAATCTGGATGGTAACTGTAGAGGCAACTTTTGAGATGTCACCTTATTTTTCAGTAGAACTGACTCTTAGTGTTGAACATAAATTAAAGGAGCTTCAGGTTCCTTGAGAGAAAAGAACTTAGATTTTTTTTCAGTTATCTGTCTTTTATTTTTTGTATGATTTTTTAATTAATTAATTAATTTACTTTTAGTTTACCACATTCAGTTCCACAATCCCTTGAGTTTCAAATTTTCTCCCTGTCCTTCTCCTCCCCCTGCCTCCCCAAATATAGGATCTACAAATACCTTCACATTAGACATTAATCAGGTTGTAAAGAAGGATTATAGGGGTGGCTAGGTGGTGCAGTGAATAGAGCGCTAGCCCTGGAGTCAGGAGGACCTGAGTTCAAATCCGGTCTCAGATATTTAACACAAAAAAAACTAGCCAGGTGACCTTGGGCAAGTCACTTAACTCCAATTGCCCTACCTTCCCCCCTCCAAAAAGAAAAAAAAAGGATTATAAGTGATGGAATGAACAATGGGAAAGAGGAAACAAAACAAAACAAAACAAGAAAAAGAAAAAGAGCAGGTAGTTTGCTTCAATCTGCATTCAAACTCTATAGTTCTTTCTCTGGATGTCGACATCTCTTTCCAGTATGAGTCTTTTGGAGTGATCTTATAGCTTTACATTGCTGAAAGAAGCTCAGTCTATCAAAGTTATGTTGTGTCTGTAATTGTGTACAAATTTCTCCTGGTTCTGCTCTTCTCACTCAACATCAGTGTATATAAGTCTCTCCATATTACTGTGAAGTCTGTCTGCTCCTCATTTCTTATAGCAAAATAGTATTCCATTACATTCATATACCACAAGTTGTTCAGCCATTCCCCAATTGAAGGGCATACCCTTGATTTCCAATTCTTTGCCACCACAAAAGCAGCTGCTATAAATATTTTTGTACATATGGGTCCTCTTCCCACTTCTCTGATATCTTTGGGATACAACTCTAGAAGTGGTATTGCTGGGTCGAAGGGTATGAAATTATTTATAGCCCTTTGGGCATGGTTCCAGATTGCCCTCCAGAATGGTTGGGACAGTTCACAACTCCACCAACAATGCATTACTGTTCCAATTTTTCCACATCCTCTCCAGTATTTATCATTTTCCTGTTTTGTCATCTTAGCCAATCTGGCTAGTGAGATGTGGTACCTCAGAGTTGTTTTGATTTGCATTTCTCTAATCAATAGTGATTTAGCGCACTTTTTCATATGCTTATAGATCTTTAATTTCTTCCTCTGAAAACTGCCTGTTCATATCCTTTGACCATTTATCAATTAGGGAATGACTTGTATTCTTATAGATTTGACTCAATTCTCTGTATATTTTAGAAATGAAGCCTTTATCAGAGACACTGGTTGTAAAAATTCTTTCCCAATTTTCTATTTCCCTCTTAATCTTGGTTACTTTGGTTTTATTTGTGCAGAAACCTTTCAATTTAACATAATCAAAATTATTCATTTTGCATTTTATAATGCTCTCTAACTCTTGTTTGGGCACAAAATCTCCCCTTCTCCATAAATCTGACAGGCAAACTATTCCTTGCTCTCCCAGATTGTTTATAGTATCAGCCTTTATACCTAGATTGTACACCCATTTAGACTTGATTTTGGTATATGGTGTTAGATATTGGTCTACACCCAGTTTCTGCCATACTATATTCCAGTTTTCCCAGCAGTGAGTTCTTATCCACAAAACTGGGGTATTTGGGTTTATCAAATAGTAGATTACTACAATCATTGATGGCTGAGTCTTGTGTACCCAATCTATTCCATTGATCCACTACTCTGTTCCTCAGCCAGTACCAAGTAGTTTTAATGACTGCTGCTTTATAATACAGATTAAAATCTGGTATGGCTAGGCCACCTTCCCTAGCATTACTTTTCATTAATTCCCTTGATACTCTGGATCTTTTGTTCTTCCAAATGAATTTTGTTACTATTTTTTCTAGGTCTATAAAATAAAATTTTGGTAGATTGATTGGTATGGCACTAAATATATAATTTAATTTAGGTAAAATTGTCATTTTATTATATTAGCTTGACTCAGTCATGAGTAACTGATGTTTTTCCAATTAGTTAGATATGACTTTATTTGTGTGAAAAGTGTTTTGTAATTGTGTTCATGTAGGTCCTGGGTTTGTTTTGGCAGGTAGAGTCTCAAATATTTTATAATGTCTATAGTAACTTTAAATGGGATTTCACTTTCTATCTCTTGCTGTTGGATTTCGTTAGAAGTATATAGGAATGCTGATGATTTATATGGGTTTATTTTATATCCTGCAAATTTGCCAAATTTATTTATTATCTTGAGTAGATTTTTATTTGATTCTCTAGGATCCTCTAAGTATATCATCATATCATCTGCAAAGAGTGATAGCTTAGTCTCTTCTTTGACTAATTTGATTCTTTCAATTTCTTTTTCTTCTCTTATTGCTACTGCTAACATTTCTAGTACCAGATTGAATAAGAGGGGTCATAGTGGGTGATAGTGGACATCATTGTTTCACCCCAATCTTATTGGAAATGCTTCTAGCTTATCCCCATTACATATAATACTTGATAATGGTTTTAGATAGGTACTACTTATTATGTTAAGGAAGACTCCATTTATTCCTATACTTTCTAGTGTTTTTAATAGGAATGAGTGTTGTATTTTGTAAAAAGCCTTTTCTGCATCTATTGAAATAATCATATGGTTTCTGCTAGTTTTGTTGTTGATATGATCAATTATACTTATAGTTTTCCTAATATTGAACCATCCTTGCATTACTGGAATAAATCCTTCCTGATCAAAGTGTATTATTCTTGTGATGAGTTGCTATAGTCTTTTTGCTAATACTTTATTTAAAATTTTTGCATCCATATTCATGAGGGAAATTGATCTATAATTTTCTTTCTCCATTTTGTCTCTTCCTGATTTAAGTGTCAGTACAATATTTGTGTCATAAAAAGAATTTGGTAGGACTCCTCCAATTTTCCCAAATAGTTTATAAAGTATTAGAATCAATTGTTCTTTAAATGTTTGATAGAATTTGCTAGTAAATCCATCTGGCCCTGGAAATTTTTTCCTAGGGAGTTCATTGATGGCTTGTTCAATTTCTTTTTCTGAGATGGGGGTTTTCAAGTAATTTACTTCCTCTTCAGTTAATCTGGGCAATTTATATTTTTGTAAATATTCATCCACTTCACTAAGATTGTCAAATTTATGTGCATACAATTGGGCAAAATAATTCCTAAATATTGTTTTAATTTCCTCTTCACTGGAGGAAGATTCACTCTTTTCATTTTTGATACTTGTAATTTGGTTTTCTTCTTTCTTTTTTTTTTATCATATTGACTAAAGGTCTATCAATTTTATTGTTTTTTTTTTCCACAAAACCAACTCTTAGTTTTATTTATTAATTCAATAATTTTCTTAATTTCAATTTTATTAATCTCTCCTTTGGTTTTCATTATTTCTAATTTAGTATTTATAGATTGACTATATTGGCTAGTTTCCTCCAGGATTTTCCTTTAGGTTATCCTGAGTAATAAGTATTATAATTTCAGTTAAACTATTTGCTTGAAGGTAATAAGGCAAAATGACAGCTTAGGTAAGTTTGCTGACTTCAGATTCCTGAAACTAAATTGTACAGATCTATTCTTTGAAATGATAGTATCTGGCAATCTGATCTTACAAATATTTGACATGAATATGACTACTACAGCAGATGTTTGATGTACAACAATGTTTAGCATATAGTAGACACAATAAATATTTGTTGAATTGAACTTCATTAATTAAACTAGAAGCAACTTGAGCCAATTCAAACAGTCTAGTATAATTAAGATGTTATTCTTTTGAAATGGTTTATAGAATAAATATGGATTTTAAACCAAGATTCCTTGGACATTTCCCCTGGAAAATGAAGTATACTTTTGGTAGGTCATGACTGGTAGTTATAACTGGCATTTATGTAATATTTTATAGACCTTATCCTATTTGAACTTAATAATAATTACTGTAAGGAAGGTATGACAGGTTTCATAATCCCCATTTTACAGATGAGAAAACCAAATTTCTCAGAGTTGAAATGCTTTGCTCAGGATCACACATCTAGTTAGCCTGAGGTAAGATTTAAATCCAGGCCTTTCTGACTCAATATTTTATCTGCTATATCATACTGTGTCTTTAGGTAGCTTCTTATTTGCTAAATTTCCTTTTCATAGATTTTTAGGATGTGAGAATCAGTGCAAGGTATCCCAGAGTTTGGCAACTATATGGTTGATGTCACACTTGCTTTTGTGTTGTATTCTTTGCCTAATAAATAGCTTGATTAGACATAACCTTTAACCAATGGTTTCATGCAAGCAATTCTTGGATGTAAAATCTGATGTTTCACATTAGATACAATGTTTTGCCATTTGGAGGAGTCTTACATGGTGCTGACAATTTACTCTGGAGTATAGTGTGCTGGCTATGGAAGAAAGGGAAAGAAAGTTTGGCAGAGAGGTCCAGAGAGTATTATTCCTTTCATCATAGAAAAGATTACTCTGTTTGTGTCATACAGCTTTCTAGAAAGGTCAACTGGTATCCAGACACCTTGTTGATAGCCAAACCATGGTTGGTACTTTCAGGAGGTTCCTGGAAAGCCTGGGGTAGTCAATGGTATATTTATATGTGTCCATGGCAGGCTCTGGATAGGCTTTCATCTCTTCCATTGATCAGATGTTTCTGGAGATGTAGCTAAATGCAAGTGTTGGGACAAAGCAAGGGTCAAAGTTGTAGCAGGGATTTTAAAAATGTTAAAGGGGCAGCTAGGTGGCACAGTGAGTAAGAGCGCTGGCCCCGCAGTGGGGAGGACCTGGGATCCATTCCAGCCTCAGAAAATGAGCACCCACACATAAATAATGACTGGCTGTGTAACCTTAAGCAAGTTACTTAACCCCAATTGCTTTAAAAAAATTAAAAAATAAAAATGTTTATTGACTTCCCTTCTTCTATCCATCGTGTATGTTGATCTCCTAGATCTACTTCTTTCACTCTATATTAGCTTATATAAATCTTCCCATGTTCCTCCGAATTAATTATATTTGTCTTTTTTTAACTAGACACTAATATTCCATTATGCGTATATTCCACAGTTCAGCTGTTTCAGAGTCTATGAGCCCCCATATTGTTTATAGTTCTTTGTTACCACAAAAAAAAATTGCTGCTATGAATATTTTGGTATATATAGAAACTTTGAGTTTTTGATCTCCTTGGGGTATTTACTCAGTCATGGGAACCTTTCATCAAAGAGGATCAAGAGTTTAATGAGGGGGCGGCTAGGTGGCGCAGTGAGTAGAGCTTGGCCATGGAGTCAGAAGGACCTAAGTTCAGATCCGGCCTCAGACACTCAATGTACACACAAACAAAAACCTAGCCGTGTGGCCTTGGGCAAATTACTTAACCCCAATTGCCCTCCAAAAAGCAAAAAAAAAAAAGAGTTTAACGAGGTGCTTGTGTAATTCCAAATTTGTTTTCTTGAATGCTTTGATCAATTCATGATTCTAATGAGTCTCATGACTAAATGAATTAATGTATCTATTTCCCTAACCTTTTTAATATTTACTTTTTCTAGTTTGGGGGTGGGTTTTTTTTTTTGGCCAGTTTTCAGGGTATGAGGTTCTTTATTCCATTTATACTGTGCACATAAGAATGCTGGATCTGTCATCAAAGGAGATAGGTTTGAATCTTGGCTTCACCACATAGTACCTATGAGGCCTTTGGCAAACTCTAACTTTTGGGAGCTTTAATTATAAAACGAAAGAGTTGGACTATGATCTCTAAGGTCCCTTGAAAGTCTAATTTTAAAATTTTATATTTAAGTCAACTGAAATAGCCATGAAATACATAGCATAGTGTAAGAAGACCTGTGTTCTATTCAGCTATAGTAGGCAAACAAATGTGGCCTAGTCTAATTAACCAGAATTACCTGTATAATTTAGATCAAAACACTGTGAAGTTAGTAAGAAATTCTTTTCATGTTAAAAATTCTTATCAAATAACTCTTATCACTTCATTACACTTTTCTTGGAGCAGACTTGGTCTGTAATAGCTACACAAATAAATAGCACCTGAAAGAAGGAGTCAAAGCTAAGCAAATTTTGGCAATGGTCAGCATTATGTTTTAATTTTTCAGAGATTGTGTTTGATTCATTTTGTATTACTAAGCTCCTTATTAGAAGCTCCTTAAAAGTGAGAACTGTTTTTGCCTTTTATTTATGTTCCCAGAGTAACTGATTGAATAAAGAATGAATGTGAAGCCTTCAAAAAAATCACAGACTCTTAGAGTAGGAAGGAATTTCAAAAGCTCTCTAGTCTAACTCTTATATAGAGAACTTTCCTCAATGTTCATCAGGTCTTTACCTTCTGAAGGCAGCACGTTGCAGTTTCATGTAACTGCTATCATTAGGAAGTTTCCCCTGACATTTAGACATCAAGTTTAAATCTGCCATTTTGTACACCATCGCCCTCCCCTCCTTTCCACACAACTTCCCTTACTTCAGCCCTCTAGGGCCAAGCAGAACAAGTCTAATCTCTTTGCCATTTGACAGCACTTGAAATATTATAGATATAAATCATGTCCCCATTACATTTTATCCAGAGGAAACATTTTTTTCAACTGATTCTCTTATGGCATATTGACAATTATGAGGCTTATACAAGTAAGCCCTCTACTGTATACTATCCAGTTTATCCATGTTCTTCCTAAAATGTAGCACTCAGAACCAAATAAAATACCCTAGATATAGTCAGACTAGGGAAAAGTACAGTGAGATTAAAGGTACTAAGCCTTTTATTAAAAACTAAGATTATTATCTTAAAGATGATTTAAAGGTTGAAAAGTGAGGACTACTAGAAACATCTTAAAGTGTGTCTTTCTTCTGGAGAAGACTTTCCCAGCTAGGTAGCAACTACTGATGATCAGTGAAGAAAAAGAAGCCAGCATTGAAAGAACTGAGTAGGGGGCAGGCATAGGAATAATCTAAATCTAGGACAGTATCTGGTAACAAGCAGGTGGAGTCAGGAGTTGGGAGCCAAGTGAGTCACAGCGTATACTTTTTCAGAGGCTACTGAATAATTTTCTGGATATAGGATGAGTGAATGGGAAAGACAAAACTAGAAAGGTAAGTCGAAAACATATTTGTAAAGAGCTTTGGAATTTGGACTTTATTTAGAAGGAAATGGGGAGTTGCAGGTTGTTAAAAGTCTATAAAACAATACACAAAGGGGAGATGATCTAGCAGCAGCAGCAGATAGGATAGATACTACAAATGAGAAAATCTGTTGTGAGGCTAGCTTTTCAAACTCATTTCATATTGCTCCCTTTTATGAACACATTGTTCTAGTCAAACTAGCCTACTAGCTGTTCCTCAAATTTGGCATTTCATCTCCTCTTTGAGGCTTCACACAAGCTGTTCTCCATACTTGAAATGCATACCCTCTTCAACTCTATGCCTCAGAACCCCTAGACTCCTGTAAGGTTTAGTTCAGATACTATATCCTATACAGAGCCTTATTGCTCTCTCCCTCCTCAAAGTATTTTGCATTTATTTATCTTCATAAATGTTGTATCCCCACCCCAACCTCAGGAGAATATACACCCTTGATGGCCGGATACACACACACAAACACACACACACACACACACACACACACACACATACACACACACAGTCTTTGTAACTCTTGCACTTAGCACATAGTAGATGCTTAAAACATTTATTGAACAGAATTAAAAAACAGGGACTTTACTGGTTCTAATTAATTTCTTCCCTTTTTCTTCAAGGATCTAGGACCTGGAGTTGGAAAGTAGCTTTGAGATTATGTAATCTAATCCTACATTTTACAGAGGAAAAAATTGAGGTCCAGAATATATTGGGATTTGCCTTGGCAGTAAGGGGTAAAGATAGGATTTAAATCCAGATCTAATGTTATTCCATGCTGCTACCTTGTTTCTGTACTGAAAATAATTTATTAATTATAACCAATCACAAAAAAGTATAAGGGTAAAAGCTCTGTACCTGGGGTCAGGAAGACCTGAGTTTGAATTCTAAATACTTTCTTAATAGCTGTGTGATCCTGGGTAAGTCATTTAACTTTGGTCAATCTCAGCTTCCTCATCTGTAATGTAGAGACAATGAGAATATCTACTTTACAGGGTTATTGTGAGAATCAAATGAGATAATATATGTAAGCACTAGGAAACATTAAAGTTCTATATTAATATATGTTAACATTATGATCTAAAAAATGAGCAGATACTGTCTTATGATTATAGGATCACAGATTTAGAACTATATGGGACATAATGTAGCTCCTTCATTTTACAGATAAGGAAACTGAGACCCAGAGCAGTTAAGTACCTTGTTAAGTATCACATAGTGACAGAAGCAATATTTGAATCCAGACCCACTGACTCTGCATCTAGAACTCCTTAAATAGCTTTGGCTCTAAATCCCTCTTAAACTATGTTTATTCTACCTCCTTTTAGCCAGAAAATCATTCTCCTAGATAAATAGAATTTGAGCAGGACAGCTAGGTGGCACAGTGGAAAGAACACTGGGCCTGCAGTTAAGAAGACCTGGATTTAAATATGGTCTCAGACACTTACTAGCTGACTTACTAGTTACTTAACCATGTTTGCCTCAGTTTCTTCATCTGTTAAATGAGGTGGAGAAGGAAATAGCAAAACTCCAGTATCTTTGCCAAGAAGAACCCAAATGGGGGTTGCAAAGAGGGAGATACAGCTAACAACAAGGATTTGAACAATTCCAATTTCTCTTATACTCCAAGTAGGAGTCACAACCCTTCTTTGTTATTCTTGAACTGCCTCCTCCCTCCCCGCCAAAAAAAGCCTAAAATAGTCCTTTTAAAAAAAAAAAATTAACTTAGTACTCTGCACAGGACTCAGACTAAGAGTCTGATTTCAGGCTATAGGCTCCCTTGTACTTTAAACAGATGGTTCTAGATAAGGCTGAGAAGTCAGCGGCTGAAATAGTATCAAATATCCAAAGGATGTTTCATCTTGTTTCCTCAATATAAACAGTTACTGTCTACTCAGGAATTTGGAGCTGCTTGTCACCCTGTTGCCAAAGGGGAATGTGGCTAAAATAACATCTGTCCAAGTTAGCTATCCAAATGGGTCCCAGTCTTTGTACTCATATGTGGGCATACTGAAAATCAATATTACTTATAATTCAGTGCCCATATAACTTGAGTACACACACACACACACACACACACACACACACACACACACACACAAACACATTTCTAAAAGAAATTCTGTTTTAAAGACTGATTTGATTTTGCTTTCTATTGATATTCTCATTGGTTTATTACAGAGGTGATAGGTTATTCAGTGTATGTTGGGTTGCACAGAGATATTGTAAGGGGTTAATGTTTGTTATTCTTGACCCACCCAAAGCTGAAACAGTCCTCTTTTTGTTGTCCTTAGTATTTAAAATTAATTTCTTAGAATCACACAATGTCATATACTGGTTCTGACTTCAATTCAATCATACAAGTATTTATTATTTGCCTACTACATTACATACAAGGCAGTGTGCTAGGTGCTGGGGCCACAAAGACAATTTTAAAAACCTACCCTCAAGGAACTTCTATTCTTTTGGGAGATACAACATTTATTTATTTTTTATTTTTGCTTTTTGGGGGGCAATTGGGGTTAAGTGACTTGCCCAAAGTCATACAACTAGTAACCATGTCAATTGTCTGAGGCCGGATTTGAACTTAGGTCCTCCTGACTCCAGAGCCAATGCTCTATTCACCTAGCCACCTGAGATACAACATTTAAACAGATTAGTGTATACATGATAATTTGAGGTGATGGGAAAGAATACTGTTGTTGTTTTTCATCCTTCATTTTTTGAACAGTAATTGGATGTAGAACAGAGTTGCACAGTCATCAGCCTCATTCTCTCTTCCTGAGTCACTGAAGTCCAGTAGCAAAACAAAAATCAGAATGACTGGTGATAACTTGGGATGCAGTGTATAACCTTGGCCTCTTTGATATCTAACCAAGCTCTAAGTGTTCCACAGTGCATGCTTCAACCACCTTTGTGGCCATTGGAACAATTGGTTCTCATCTGCCCATTCTGCTGGGGAAAATCTTGGGGTAAACATCCCCCTAACTAACTGATAGGGTTGGTTATCCTCAACCTGGTTTAGCCTGTCCACTAAGATGATTTTACCTGGATGTGGCCGCTGCACACATTACAAATAACACAATCTGATCAAAAGTCTTTTTGGCTTCAGAGAGTCAGAGTTTTGGCACTTGTAGTGAAGACTTAGATACAGAGAAATTGATTGCCTGGGTTGAGTAGCAGGGGTTCTTACAATATCTGTGTGCAACTCAAAATACATTGATAACCAGTCAACTCTGCAATAAATCAATGAGAAGATCAATACAAAGCAAACCCAAACCAGGGAAAAATACTAACTAAATGTATCAGGAAAAGGCTTCCATAGGAGATTGACAAATAAACTGGACCTTGGAAGAAGCTTGGGATGCTAAGAAGCCTAGGGAATCATGTTAAGTATTCATGGAGAGGTAGGCTAGAGACAGTTTGAGAAGGGCTTTAAATTATAAGCCTAGAAACTTGTATTTTATCCTAGAAGTAACAGGGAACTACTGAATACATTTGATTATCACAATTCTGGAGGAGAAGTGAATGATCAATAATAGATCATTGCAGTCAATCCATATCCTAGCTTACTGAACTTTGTGTTCAATATCTTTTTTGGTTCTTTCCATTCACATTGTTGTAGTCATTGTGTATATTGTTTTCCTGGTACTACTTACTTTGTTTTGCATCAGTTCATAAAACTTCTCATGCTTCTCTGTAATCTTACTATTCATTATTTCTTAAGGTGCAGTGATGATCCATTTCATTTATTCAGTCACAACTTGTTTAGTTGTTCCCCAGTTAATAGGTGTTTACTTTGTTTCCAGTCCTTTGCTACTACAAGAAGAACTATAAATAATTTTTGTTTATATAGGACCTTTCTATCTTTGATCTCCTCCTGGTATATACCTAGCAGTGAGATCTCTGGGTCAAAGAGTATGAATACTATATTTTCTAAGAGTTAAAATGTGAAAAAAGAGGAGAGTGAGAGGGAAAAGACAGAGTTAGCAGCATGCATAAAAATGGAGAGGTTTTATGTGGCAGATTTATTATTTTGTACCATATGATGGCACATGCAGCAAAAATGTTACACAAACAGCATAGCTTTTTCTCTTAGGAATTAATAACTGTTTAGAATTAATGGCAAAATTCTGCCCAACCACTTACCTAATCCAATTCTCTACCTATTCTCCCTGCAGCTTCCCTCTCTCCCCCGCAACCCTGCCATTGCTATAAACCTCTGGAGGTATGCCCTTTGTGTTGCTTATGCAGGGGTAGGGAATATTTTCCTTTCACACAGATATAATGAAGTTTGCCTGTGGGCTTATGCCCCAGGGAAACCTCTGAAAAGAGTCCTGGCTGGGGAAGAGGATATAGCTTCCTAAATTTTTCAGGCTGCCACCATGCCTTCTGCTGAGTCCACTTTTCTGGACAGTTGCCAATGGCTACAGAGGCTGCTGGTGGGAAGATGTAAGAGTGGGGTGGTGAGAAATCCCCCCCCCCTCCTCCAGATGGTTTATTATTTGCACCTTACTGACTGCAAAGGGAAAAATAGCTTTACATTTCCTATGAGGGTCCTTAATACTTCAGAGTAATGCCTCATTGTGTCAGAGAACACCAGAAATGAAGATGGACATTTCAACAATGTGGTAGTTTTCTGTATTTTCTACAAGTGCTCATGTTGGCAAAATAAGATGCTGTTATTTTTAAACAAAGAAAAATAATTCAGTGATGTTTTAATGTTTGACTAGAATATTGTATCATATTGGTAATATGCAATTATAGTGTTTTTAATTAAGCTTTTCTAATTAGTATTCATAGATCAATTAAATTTAAAATTGTTCTATGGTCTCAAGTGTATAAATTTGAATTTAGTCAACTAATAGATATAACATTTTAAAGTGAAAACACACATGTGAATTTACTGAAAAAATTCTTTTCTTCTAATTTAATTTAATTTCTTTTCTTTCTTTTTTGAGCCAGTCCCATTATTTCCCAGCATAGGCACTGCTGATATGGAAGTTTCCCTCTACCAAAGCCGTTCACAGAATTATAAGATTTAAGATCATAAAAACAGAGCATGAAGGGGCCATCTAACTCACCCTCCCATTTCATAGAGTAAGATTAGACTGAGCACCACCCCTAAAAGAAATACTTTTCTTCAAAACAGAACATTGATGCAATATAGACATACAGTGAGTACAAGCTTTTCTTTCCATTGCTTTCAAAGAATTTATCCCTGTTCTGAAGTATTGTGAAGGTATATGATATGAGGTTCCCCCCCCCCATATTTAGGTTTATTTTTGGAAATAGTATTATACATGTTTAGTTTTTTGTTGTTATTGTCCTAATTTTATGGCAGAAGAATGTATGGGTTTTTTTTGCTAGTTATTTCATTTGTTCTATTTTTAAAAAAATAAATAATGTTACACAATATTGTGCACATTAGCCTATCTCTGTCTACAGTTGGAGAGGGAGAAACTCCTTAGAACTCGAGAGTAGATCTGCTAGAACTTAGGAGTTCTTTGGTTTAAAGGAACCACTTGTCGCAGAGAGTGTAGCACTTTCTCAGCACCCTGACAAAGGCAGCTATGTCCTAAAAGAGAATATCACAGATTCTTCAGCTCTAGAATAGCAGTGAAACATCTTTGTCCAGCTGGAAAGTTGTGATACTCAGAAGGCCAGCTGATGGCAAAGAAGTAGTTTTTTTCCAGAAGATGATTCATGGTGTAAACTAATCTTTAAAGAGACCAAGGGCATCCAGGCCTTACATCCAAAGCTGGAATAGTCTCAAGCACATGAGTTTTCCTATTTATGCAACACCTTCCTAGGTTTCTGTGTGTTCCCACTCTTCTGCATGGACACTGAATGCATTGGTGGGAAAGTACAACTCATATTTATTTTCATTTTTTCTGTTCTTGATCTAATGAGTAAACGTGATTATTTCTATAATTAAAATGTTATGATTATTCTTGCTTCTGCTTTCTTTTTTTTTTTAAGCAATTGGGGTTAAGTAACTTGCCCAAGGTTACACAGCTAGTCATTATTTATGTGTGGGTGCTCATTTTCTGAGGCCGGATTTGATCCTGGGTCATCCCAACTCCGAGGCCGGCACTCTTACTTACTGCACCACATAGCTGCCCCTTGCTTCTGCTTTCTATAGAATAAATATTAAGGTTAGTCTTTCTCTTGGCCTCTTAAGTAAAGGTTACAATTAATCCTACGCTTGCATTCTAGTAAGTATAGATAATTTTTACTTTTGTCTTATCATTTAGTAAATGTTTACTGGTAGTAATATTATTGTGATGGATTTTTTCAAATGTAAAGCACAGCCACAGGGACTCTGGGCCTACAACTGTGAATAATGGGGATGTGTTACTCTTCCCTACACAAGAATAACACTGAAGACCCTGTAGAGAGTTTGAGTTGTAACTACATAGTCATGGCAGTGGCTGCCTTCCTCCTCCCTCTTTGGGGAACTCTCCCCAGATCTGCCAGCATTAGGGCCAGTTGAGGTGAATGGGCTAGCACTGCAAGGGGATGATCTGAAGCAGAATTTGTTATCTAGTTCGACTTCTTTCCAGCTTCTTGCTACTGTTGATCACCCTCTTCTCCTAGAAATTCTCTCTTCACTAGGCCTCCTTGGCATTGCTCTCCTCCTATGTGTCTGGCTACTCCTCAATTGTTTTTGATAGAGCTTTCTCCAAGTAATACCCTCTCTCTCTCTCTCTCTCTCTCTCTCTCTCTCTCTCTCTCTCTCTCTCTCTTCCTTCTTTCAGTTATTGATTTGATTTTAACATTCATTAAAAATTTTTTAAGTTTCAAATTTTTGCCCTCGTTTTTGCTCTTCCTCCACCCATTGAGAAGGCAAATTAAATTATATCAATTACACATGTGAAGTCAAGCAAAACATATTTCATATTAGCCGTGTTGCACACACACACACACACAAATCAAGAAAAATAAAGAAAGTGAAAAAAGCATGCTTCAGTCTGTACCCAGAGTTCATCAGTTCTCTTTCTGGAGGCAGATAGTATTTTTCATCATGGATCTTTTGGAATTGTCTTGGATCATTGCTTCAATCTGACTAAGTCTTTCACAGTTGATCATTATTACAAGAATGCTATTACTGTGTATAATGTTTTCTTGGTTTTGCTCATTTCACCATGTATCAGTTCATATAAGTTTTCCCAGATTTTTTTGAAACCATCCTGCTCATCATTTCTTATAGCACAATAGTATTCCATCACAATCCCATACCACTACTTGTTCAGCCATTCCCCAATTGATGGGCATCCTCTCAATTTCCAATTCTTTGCCACCAAAAAAAAAAAAAGAAAAGAAATATGTTATGAATAAATTTATACAAATAGGTCCTTTTCCATTTTCTTTGATCTCCTTAGGATGTAGACCTAATAGTGGTATAGCTGGGCCAAGGATATGTATAGTTTTATAGCCATTTGAGTATTGTTCCAAATTGTTCTCCAGAATAGTTCGACCAATTCACAATTCCCCACACACATACACGCACACAGCATTAGAGTTCATATTTTTCCACATCCCCTGCAGCATTTATTATTTTATTTTTCTGTCATGTTAGCCAATCTGAGAGGTGTGAGTTAGTATCTCAAAGCTGTTTTGATTTGCATTTCTCTAATAAATAGTGATTTAGACCATTTTAATGTGGTTATTGGTAACTTTGAATTCTTTTTCTGAAAACTACTTGTTTATATCCTTTGATTATTTATCAATTAAGCAATGGCTCCAATTTTTACAAATATGTGATCTCTCTTGATGATCTCATCAATTCCTATGGGCTCAGTTATCATCTCTATGCAAATGATTCTCAAATATTGTTAGCTAGCTTTTTCTTTTGACTTCCAGTTTCATAGCAGCAACTGTTTATTGGATGTTTTGAACGAATGTTCTTTCTACTTCTCAAACTCAACATATACAAAACAGAACTCAGTATCTCCCCCAACTCATGCTGAACCCTCCCTATTCCAAGCTTATCTATTACTATTAAGGACCCTAAACATCTTCTCAGTCATTCAAGGTCACAACCTTAGAGTCCTCTTCAACTCCTTACTTATAATCACCCCACATATTCAATTTAGTGCCAAGATTTGTCATTTCTACCTTGACAACATCTCTCATATATGTCCCCTTCTCTCCATTCATATAGTCACCATCATGGCACTGTCTCTCATTACATCATAATTGTACTATTACAATAGCCTTTTGGTTGGTTTCCCTGTTTCATTTGTTTCCTTGATTTAGTCCATTCTCCAATGAACTTCCAGAGAGATCTTCCTAAATCACAAATTTGATCTCATCATGCTCCTCACCTCCCCCAACTCAATATACATCAGTGGTTTCTTATTGCTTCCAGGATCAGTTATGAACTCCCTGTTTAACTCTCAAAGTCTTTCATAAACTTGTTCATTCCAACTATACTGTCTTCTTATGCTTTACTCACTTCCATGTACTCTACAATCCTAATCAATTTCTGTTTCTTGTCTAAGACATTCCATATATCTACCCTGTGCATTTTCATTAGCTGCTCCGCATGCCTTGAGGGTTCACCTACCTCACTCCCACCACTTGGCTTTCCTTGCTTCCTTTAAGACTCAACTCAAATCATCTTGCCTTCTTCAAGAGACCTTTCCTGGTTTTCAGCGTTGTTAGTTGCTTCCCTCTGAGATTACCTCCCATTTACACTATACGTAATTGTTTGCAAGTGGTCTCTCCCATTAGAATCGAGTCCCTTAAGGGCAGAGACCATGTTCTTCTCTTTGCATCACCTACACATAGTATAGATAGTGGTACACAATAAATAAGCATTTAATAAACATTTGTTGAATGACTAGTTGGGAAGATGAAGCATAAACTCATGAAACAGCTTAATTTCATCAAGAAGCAATATGTTTCTTGGAGAAAAATACCATAGTCTAAACTGAGTATAAATTTGATTTTAAACTTCAGCTTGTTGGGGTTTTTTTTAACTGCATTTTAGAAGGTGGGTGGGACCTGGATTCAGGGCTTGGACTTGGCTGACACTGACTATTTATGACCCTTGGAGACTAAAAAAGCACAAACCAGCAGAGTAGCCCCGAGACCAGGAAACTCCAAAGGGAAGCAGTTCTATGACTGGAGCCTCACAATAATCCTGAGAGGATCTGATTAAGTGGCCACCATTACCCATGGCTGACCCTGGGCTATCCCTGGAACAAGAAGACAGACCCTTGGTTCCCAAAGAAGTGTGATGACTATATAAATTGTTCAAGATATTCAGTGTTTTGGGGAGCAAGGTGGTACAGTGGATAGAGCACCAGGCTTAGAGTCAGGATGGCTCATTTTCCTGAGTTCAAATCTGGCCTCAGACACTTATTAGCTGTGTTACTCTGGGTAAGTCACTTAACCTTCCAAATGAGGTCCCGAAGAGTTGGACATGACTGAAAATGACTAAACTGTCAAAATATAAATGATAAATTATTATTGTGCTTGAAAAAAAAAAAGAAGGTGGGTGAATTGATCTTATTGCTAAAATGTCCATGGGTGTGAGTTTCTAAGCATAGTCTACATTTTCTTGAGTCATTCCCTTTGGGACTATAATTATACATTGTGGTATAGGACTTTCATTTCTCCAAATGTCCTCTAACTTCCTTGTTCTAGAGTGTATGAATTCCTTATCTTTGAAGATTTTCAAGCAAATAGAGGGTGACTTGTCAGGCACGTTGTAGAGATGATCCACACTCAAATCTGGGTTTGACTAAATGACCATTGAGTTCCTTTCCAGCTTTAGAGTCTGTGATTCTGTGTAATTGTGTACCACATTAGGGAATCTTTTTGTTAAAAATTGGTTACCAGATATATGTATGCAGAGAGACTCTTTTCATTTTTGGACTTGTAACATCCTGTGGCAAACCACATCCTCTCTTAAGATTGACTCTAGCTACAGTCAGGAGTCATGGGCAAAGGAATTAACATTCTAAAAATTCTTTACTAATGTTACTAACGTTCTTTACTAAAATATTGCAGCAAATTCCAGGTATCACAGGACTATGAAAACATCAGGAAACTAACACATTTAGAGAAGAGCAAACCCCAAGTAATTAAGATTTCAGTGAAAATGATTTAGGAAAATGTGAAAAATCGGTAGAGTTGTGCATATAATTGTCTACAAGTATTTGTAAATGCAAATACCAACGAGGAGCACAATTGTTATATTTGACCCAGGGGGAATGTAATTAGCAGTAATGGGATGGAGGGAAAAAACAGCAGATGAGAGCAGGCGCTCAATAGGATATCAAGGAAAATCTAATGGATAGATTGATCAGGCACTGGGGCTCTCCCAAGAGAGTTAGTATTGTGAAAGGGCTGATGTAATTAACTGGACTTGAGAGCACTAGACAGAAGGCTAGACCTAATTTTCTGTTTCTAATTTTATGTACAAACATCCATCAGTGTGTGTTCACTATCTAGTCATCCATCATTAAAAAATACGCAAATGTTATGCTACACTAAAATATTCTTAGTGAAGAAGCATCCGGGAAAACAATATCAACACAGAAACTGGGTGTCCTTTTCTTTCTCCCTGATGATGTCAAGTTATGCCCTACCATAGTTTTTGGGCCACATGGAGTTTTAATTGTTTCTCAGTAGCATACAATCTTAGCTTGTCATAATATTATGAAAATACCACAGAAATACTCAAATAGCATTGTAAGACCATGACACATTTTCCACTGTCTTAAGTGGAAACACTGTCCTAGTTTCAAGATAGAAGAAAAACCCATATTTATTTACACTAAAAATGGACACAAATATGGATAAAACCATGTAGGTTGCCACCATATGTCCTATTGAGATATAGATATTGTCTAATGATCAGTAAGTCATTATGGCCATGAAAACCAGTAAAGGCTAGTAGAGCAGTCCTTTCTTGTCAATATGGTACTAGGGTCCTTGGGCAGCTAAGTGTTGCAGTGGATAGAGCACTGGGTCTGGAGTCAAGAAAACCTGAGTTCAAATCCAGATAAAATCAGATACTTACTAGCTGTGTGACTCTGGGCAAGTCACTTATGCCTGTTTGCTTCAGTTTCCTCATCTGTAAGATGAGCTGGAGAAGGAAATGGCAAATTATTCCAGTATCTTTGCCAAGAAAATACCAAATGGGGTCACAAAAAGTCATACACAAATGAAATGACCGAACACCACTGCCACTACCAGGGTCCTTTCTTACTATGAGGAACCTGCATATAGACATGGCTCAGAAAAGAATATCTCATTATTGTTATGCTTATCTTGGCAAGCCACAGTCAATTCTGGTTTACTAAATCAATTATTCTAATAGCCTTTAGCAGAAAAAAACTATGTTTTCAAGATCTTACTTCATATAAGGACAGAATTAACTCACTCAAGTGGAAAAAGTATTGCACTGGGATTCAGGAAACCTGTTCTTTAGTTTCCACTTTCCTACTAGTTAACTATTATTCTAGGCAAGTCACTACCCCTCTCTGGGCCTCAGTTTCCTCATTTGTAAAAAGAGGGGATTGACTAGGTGATCTAGTTTAGAGTCCCATCTAGTGCTAAAATTCTATGACTAATATGACTTTTAAAATCCTTTTCATTAACACTGGTAATTTTATCATATGAATACAAAATTAAGTTATTTCTAACTTGCATTAACAGAGTAGAAATTTTCTTTGGGGGAAAAAGATGTCCAAATTGGTTCCTTCAGATTCCTAGACCAGATTTATACAGCACACTTCCACTTTTCTGTCTTAATTATTCAGGACGGCAATTATCTATCTCAAATTCACTGAATGATGGCCAACCCTTTACTTCATTCTGGGTTGTGTCTTAACTATGGACTTAAAAATGATTACTTTGTCATTATGTCATTCGTATTTCACTGAAAATCAAAATAAAAAAAAAAACCCATTGCCAAGAAAAACAGAATATCAGACTTTGTATATTCAAGAATGTACTTCATTTCACTTATTCTAGTCATTGAGCTATATTGGTCACTTCTTTTTTGAAAATTCAATGTAGATTTCATTAATTTTAGTTCTCTGATCATGTATTTCATTCTATATCACTAGGCACAGAAAAGGTGTTCAAATACTTAAGATAAATACTCCAAAAATTGATAATTTATTTTTATATATACATTATACTTTATATATTATAAATTTATACCAGAATCTTAATCATATAGAGAGTTTCACCATGTGATTAACTATAACTGAGCCTCAATTCCCTCTCATGTAGAATGGGGATGATACTTCCTCTATGAATCTTAAAGGGTTATTGTGAGGATTAGGTCATATGACAGAAGTAAAATGATTCATAAATTTTTAAGCACTCACATAAATGCAAAATTGTTATTGGTTTTTATTGTTGTTGTTTAGAAATGCACATAGCCTTACTGCAAATAAGCTATGGTGATTAGTTAAAAGGTGTGAGACTAATTGTGATGTGCAGGAAATGAATTATAGAAAATTGCTTATGTTGCATTAATTAAACCTTCATGTCTTTTCTGAAGATTGAGATATAGACATAATTTTAAACATGTCTAGGTTTAGGTTGCAAAATACAGACCTTAGATGCAAATATTTATTATGTAGTCAAGTTTGAAACTTAACCCTAGCTAATCATTATCTCAGTGAATTGTCTAAACAGAGCTAGAAATGAAATCTTGTGATCTCTGTCACCAAGGAAGAGAATTAACAGCTTTTCAAATCCATTCTGGCCAAAGAAAAAGCTAAAAATCACCATCTTTTATATTTTGGAAAGATAAATGGAAGGCAAAATCATTTTTAGTTTGGTAAGCTCACAGCAGGGAGCTGCAGGGTGTCAGGCTGCTCTTTGTATGAGTCATGCACCATATTTGCATATGCCCAAATATTTGATTCATCGGGTGTTGTTCCGGGCATATTACAAGCTCAAACTATGGTCTCATCAGGTGATCTCCACCCTGTGAGAGGCAGAGAAACACATTTGCTATATATTTAGGGCAATGAGTTCTATAATTACAGAGCTACACCACAATTCTCTTTAACAATGTTTATGCTAAATCTTTTCATGAGACAGATATCTCTGCAAGTTAATAGAGAAATAATGTGAATGTCCTAAGGGAAATTGAAAGTAAAAACCTGCTCTTTCTGACTTCCATGGTCAGGTCCTTGAAATGACTGGTTAGCATCTGGGTTGACTTTGTTTATCTGCCTGGCCTGCTGAAATGCACTTTGCTCAGTGCATTGAGCTACAGCTCCATAGGGAATATTCTCAGCCCAGCTGAAAGCCTTGTATGTATTGCTCTGAAAATGGATTCTAGAGGCACAGGTTAAAGATCAGTAATTTAACATTTCACCATCTTACCATTTTACTGAGATACAAACTAAGTAGTCACAATTGAAACCATCAGTCTTTCAGATCTCAATTTTAGTCTTTGTACAGACTTGCACACAAATGATTGTATCTGTATGAACTGTATTTAAAACATCAAGTGATATCTATTAGCCCAAATTGGCATTAAGTATTTCTTTTAAAAATAAATTTTAAAAGGAACAATATTTTTAAAAGAAATCTTTTATTCATAGTCACAAACTAATTATAAAACATCTTCATTTGCATTAGGTGCTAAGGCTTGTAATTTTTTTTGCTTAGAGCAGTTAATATGTAAGTACCCACATGTCTACTGATAGTAGGTTTTATCTCAATGGGACTATCTTAATTCTTACTTGAGTCAATGCACAAGTATACACTGCAATCAATGTCCCTAGGAAGTAGTACTTTTGTAGCAAAAAACATTAATTTTCTTGAAATTAAGTTACATCCTATTTGATGCAACTTGTAATGACAATAAATGGGGGACACTTCAAAATTCTTCATCTGTTCAGTTCATTGTGTCAATATCTTTATAAAGAGAAAGTACTGCCAGTACAGATGAACCAACTGCTGGAATCACATGACCTCCTTGCCACACCTGATCAATATTGAAGACAGAGTCTGATTGCATAGCAAATCTGGCAGCCCATTATCTTGGCATGAAACTTAGTTTATTTGCCATTTGAGTAGTAATTTTGAACACTATCTCAAACATTAAATTTAAATTCATGTTGATAAAAACTGCAAATAAAACAATGTGAGGCAAGATACATGGACTCTAAACCTTTCTCTGGTTTGTGACCTTGGGCAAGTTACCTATTTGGGATTCACATAAGTAAATGAATGTGTAATTTATAAATGAATCAATGCATAAATGAATAAATAAATGAACAGAGAAGCTAGATGGCCCAGTGGGTACAGTCAGGAAGATGTGTTCAAATCCTGCTTCAGATATGTGCTTATTATTTGACCCTTGGTCAGATAAGCATGCTGACTGAATTCAGTCTATGTGTATATTGCCTAATTTCAACTGTCCCTCACTGTGATAAGCCAATCTTTTTATACCTCCCTAACTGACTCACTATCTCACTTGCCACAGTAGCTTTTCTAAACATTTTCATCTATTTTCACACCTCCCATGGCTTCGCTAGCTCCAATCCTTTCAGCTGAGAACTTAGCCTCATACTTCACTGAAAAAATCGAGGCCATTTACCAACAGCTCTCACTTCTCATATTACTCAAATTCTGTCTGCCATTATTTCCTCTTTTGTTCCTGACTCACCTAAAGAGGTGACCTTTCTTCTTGTCAAGGCAAACCCCTCCATTCACATCTTCTCCCACAGATTGTTCTTTCTATCATCTCTGCTCTCATATATCTTCAATCTCTCCCTGACAACAATCCTGATGGCTTCTATCACAGTATATCTCGCCTCCCTTCTGTGACTAGACTCCTTGAGAAGGCCATCTACAACTGCTACCTCTATTTCCATTCCCTCCCCCTTTTCCTTTCTAGAGGGGGGAAGGCAGGGCAATTGGGGTTAAGTGACTTGCCCAAGGTCACACAGCTGGTAAGTGTTAAGTGTCTGAGGCTAGATTTGAACTCAGGTCCTCCTGACTCCAGGGCTGGTACTCTATTCACTGTGCCACTTAGCTGCCCCTCTCACTCTCTTTTTAACTCTCTGAAATCTGGCTTCTGATTTCATTATTCAACCAAAACTATTCTCTCTAAAGTTATCAATGACCTCTTAGTTGCCAAATTTAATGGTCTTTTCTCAATCTTCATCCTCCTTAGATTCTCCAACTTTGGCACTGTCGATGACCCTCTTCTACTTGATACACTTTTTATTCTAAGTTTTTAATGACATTGCTCTATCTTGGTTCTCCTCCTCCAACCTGTCTCCTCATTCTTTCTCAGTCTTCTTTACTGAATCTTCACTCAGACTATTTCTGCTAACTGTGTGTGTCCCCCATGGCTTCTGTCCTGGGCCCTCTTCTCCCTCTGCACTGATGATCTCATCAACTCCCATGGATTCAATGATCATCTCTGTATTAATGACAATCATGTTTACTTTTCCAGCCCTAACCTCTCTCCTACCTTCCACTCACGTATTTATAGCTACCTATTGTACATCTTGAATTGGATGTCCCAGAAACATCTTAAACTTGATGGATCCAAAACTGAACTCGTTATTTTTGCCCCCTCCCCCAAACTCTCTCCTTTTCAGAACTTGCCTATTGTTGCCTATCCAATTGTTGCCTCCCAATTACCTAGGCTTTCAACCTACATTTCGTCCTTGTCTCCTCACTCTCTCACCCCGCCTCCCATATCCAATCTGTTGTTAAATCTTACAGACTTTAACTTTATAATATCTTTCATGTTTGCCCTCTTCTCTCCCTGTCATTGCAATTATATTGGTATAGGTTTTCATCAACTTCATGCCTGGACTACTGGAATAGTTTGCTGGTTGGTCTCTCTGCCTTATGTTTCTCCCTACGTCAGCCCCTCCTCTACTCAGCTGACCCTTGGTCAGACAACCATGCTGACTAAATTCAGTATACGTGTATATTGCATCAAAGTCCTGCAAAGCCTGTCTCCCTTTTACCTTTCCATTCTTCTTAGACCTTATTTTCTCCTCCCTCCCCCCTGCTCCACCACTTCCCCACATGTAGCCTGCAATCCAGTGACAGTGGCCTCCTTTGCTTTTCTTCACAGGCTGTTCCATCTCATGAATCTGGCCATTTTCATTGGTTGTCTTCCATGCTTAGAATTCTCTCTTTTCTCGTCTCTGCCTTCCACATTCCTTCAAGTTTCAACTAAAACCTCACCTTCTACAGGAAACTTTTCCTAGCCCACCATAATGCTGGTACCTTCCTTCTGGTTATTATAACCAATTTATCCTCCTATATATCTTGTTTATATATAGTTTTTTATCTTCTCTCCCTCATTAGACTATAAACTCCTTGGAAGCAGGGACTATATACTTTTTGTTTTTATCCTCAAAGCTTAGCATAGGATCCAAGATATAACAGGTGTTTATTTAATTAATAATTAATGTATCATATAAAATATAATATTTAATATTATATAATTATATAGTACATAATTGTAATGAATTAATTTATACAGAATTAGAATTATTTATAATTACATATTTATAATTTTCTCTCTATAAAAATAATTATGTAATATAATGTGTTGTTAATACAATAATATATAATTAATAAGTGCTTATTGATTTCTCTTCTGCATCTCAGTTTCCTTGTCTATGAAATGGAGATAATAATAATAGAAGCCACTTCACAGTAAACATATAAATGCTTTATAAACCTTACTATATAATGCTAGCCATTATCAGAATTTTTATTTTTATTGTTATTTAGGTTGACTTTCTATACCAATCAGATTCATTGGATAAAATGCCAATTTTTGCTGGGATTATTTTATCTTAAATTTGCCAAATTTAGTTTTCACTCAAATTCTGTAATAGTTGTTGCTTTTGCTCTATTCATTACTCATAGCAATCACCTTTTTTTCAGTTACTTCAGAGGTCCAATGCTTTTTAGTGCTACACATATATAGCAACAGTTAACTATGCCTACATCAGTGCACCAACATGCATTTACCTCAGTTGCCTATATAACAGAAGCGACCAGGAATTGTCTAAATGACTGCCTGACATCCACTTTACCTTGAACAGTGTTGCCCTGTCCTACCATGTAATTTTACTGGTGCTTGAGCCTGGCTTTGGATTTACACAGCCCAAAGTTACTAAATTACAGTCAAATCTTTACATTACTTTAGATTCTATAAATCTAGCTGAGGAGTACAGCAATATTTTTTTTTTTATATAGCTCAGGACATTTTAAGCACATTTTCTTTTCCAATGGAAGTTAGGAGACTGGAGTCACATTATTATCATAGGGGTACCTACAAAAGAACGTGGTTAGTGAATCAGTGTAACCAGGTATGTTTGAAAGGTTCTGTTTTGGATTTAGTATAAATAAATTATGGGAAAGCCCAGAACTGCAATGGAGCAAATGGATTTGGTCAATTCAATGAGCACTTATTAGGTATCTCTTACTTGTAAGGTATAGGCAGCTAGGTGACTCAAAGGGTGGAGACCTGGCTCTAGAGTCAAAAAGACCTGATTTCATATCTGACCTCTGACATTGTAGCTGTGTGACCCTGGGCAAGTCACTTAACCTCTGTTTTCCTAATCCACTGAAAAAACAAATAACAAACCATTCCAGTATCTTTGCTAAGAGAACCCCAAATGGAGTCATGATGAGTCAGACATGACTGAATAACTAAGTGAACAACAACATGGAATATAACATGATAGTCACTTTGCATATGAAAATGAAAAACAAGGGGCTCTTGCTTTGCATAGTAACCATTTCACCTATTATACTTTCTTTTAAATTTATTGTTATTGGTGCAAACTTTGATTGGATTTTTGTTTTTGTTCAGTCATTTTTTTTAGTAATGTTTGACTTTTTGTGACCCTATTTGGGGTTTTCCTGGCAAAGATACTGGAGTGGTTTGTCACTCCATTCCGCAGTTCATTTTACAGATGAGGAAATTGAAGCAAACAGGGTCAAGTGACTTGCCCAGGGTCACACAGAAAGTTAGTGTCTGAAGCCAGATTTGAACTCAAGAAGATGAGTCTTCCTCACTCCAGGCCTGGCACTCTGTCCACTTTTCCACCTAGCTACCCTTGATGGGATTGCTAAGTACTAATTAACTTCATAACACTTATAGTTCTGTAAATGATATAGCCTTTAATAAGGGGAAAAGAGAAGAGGATATACGTTAGATATATTATCTACTTTTAAGTTATGCCAGTTCCTAAAATACAAATTAATGTTTGCACATAATGGATTATTTTTCCATTTATGATTCTTTCCATATTTGTTTTTGATAAGTGAAAAAAAAAGCTACTGACTTGAAAAGCGTAAGCTATCTAAAAGAGATCCTATTTCATTGTTTATTATTACTGTATGGTAGTCTGCAAACATCTAATTGAAAAATATTTCTTTCAGAAGAAAAGCATCTTAATTGAATCATAAAATGTTCAACACTGCCTCAGATGTGCTTCATTTTTTGCCAACAGAATTGAGTACTGCTTTATGGAGAACTTTCTGTTCTAGTTAGACTGAACTATTAGCTGCTGCTAGCACATGGTATTCTATCTTCTTCTACATTTGTGTCTTTTTGAAAGTGGTCCCCCATCCAGAATATACTCTTTCCTCATCTCTGACTTGTAGAACTCAAAGTTTTCATCTAAGTACATCTCAGATTCTTGATCCTAGACTAGGCCTTTTCTGGTGCTAGAATATGAACTTATTGTGGAAGAGAAGAGGTCAGATTTCCCTCACTCATATGTCACCAACTCATGTTTTAAAGGTCTTTGATTTCATCAGAACTTGTAGGTAATTTAAACATTGTCTGAGAGAGGGAACCTGGAGAAATATTAAGCTGATGCTTAAATGTTTTGGATGCAAATCACTAACTGACTTTATCTTGCTGTCATTTCTGTGTCCCTTCTCCATTCCCATATAGGCATTTGACCCCTATCTGCCACATTATTGGTCTTTCCTATGACAGCTGGTTAAAAATCTTTTTTGGTAACTTATGATTGGTGTTACAGCTCCAAAAACATCCTACTGGGGTGTCTTGGTTTTACTTTTTTTTCCCCTGTGAATGCCATTTGTATAACTCAAAACACAAATAGCTTTAGGTGCTAAAAAACAAACAAAAAACTTAACAGCCTCAAATAAAAAAAAAGAAAAGAAGTGAGTTTTTAAGAGTCCTCTTCATCTTGAAATGACTTTGTATTATTTTGTTTCTTTTATTATCTTATCTGTGCACCGTTATATTTCCCAAGTAGATATAGGTTCCTTGGGAGAAAGGACTATTTGAAATTTTTTTTAAATTTATTTACTTTTAGTTTACAACATTCAGTTCCACAAGTTTTTTGAGTTCAAAATATCCTTCCCCTCGCTCTCCTCCCTCCCACCCTCATGGTATGCTATCTGATATAGGTTCTACAAATACCTTCACATTAAACATTAGTCAAGTTGTAAAGAAGGATTATAACCAATGGAGTGAACAATGAGAAAGAAACAAAACAAAACGGAAAAGGGAGAGAGTAAGCAGTTTGCTTTGATCTGCATTCAGGTTCTGTAATTCTTTCTCTGGATGAGGACTATATTTTTGTTTTTATTCCCCAGCACCTAGCCCTTTGCCCATTCTTAATTATATTTTTATTCAATTGAATTGAACTATAGAAATCAGTTCAGGACTCATATTTCATCATTCTCATTCATGCTGTCTTCAAAACATGAGCCAAGTGTCCAATGTTTTTCAGAGGAACCAGAGAAAAATCACTAACATCACTAAAAAGTCATCCTTTTGGCAGAGCTCAGCAGCTTTGATTGACTAAGCTTCTTTCAACAGTAAAATTTCGCATCACATAGGAAATGGATGGGAGTGAGTCTGATTTCATTCATTTAGGGAACTCTTGATAAAGGAACTAATTTCTAGCTCTGAGTCTATGCTTCTTCTATCAATGCAGAGTTGTACCTGCCTTGTAATTTCAAAGTCTTAAAGAGTTGTCTTGAGCATTATGAGGTCAAATGAGTTGCCTTGTGGCACATAATAGTATGTGTTGTCAAAAGTAGAATGTGAACTCATGTCTCCTGGTTCAGTGGCCAATTTTTTTTTTACCTTTTCTTCCATGCTGTCTCTTTCAGGAAATGGCTAAGCCCAAAATTTCAATTTCTAATGGGTCTAGCTAGTGTAATAATGGAAGATGGGAGTGTTTTCCATGTAGGTTATATATATATTTCCATAGATTGTCCAAATGAGGCTTGCAAGGAGGTAACTACAGATATCACTGGAATCTTGCCTACTTCTCTCCAAGGGAGATTTTGATTCCTGCCTAGAAGGAAGCATCGAAAAGGACCATGAGATTGCTTATTCTGTTCTCTGAAAGAGAAATGCACCAGTCTGTAAGTATTAATCTACCCTTAACTATTACTGGTCTAGGGTAACTTTTTTGTTTAAATTCAAGCTGCCTTACTAAGTCACTTTCACTTAAAGGGAAATGGGTAACTCTAAATTACATACTCAGACTTTATCCCTTTCTACCAAAGGAGAGTTGTATAAGAGCCTATCACAAATGGTGAATAGGGGATAAGTCATATATCCAAGGGGATAGGAAACAGAAATTGAAGGAGTTCTACATATTAGAATATGCCAGAAAATATGCAGATTAAATGAGTTCTACTGTGAATGAGATATTTCAGCTTAATTAAGAGAAGTCCCAATCTCATTCTAGGGGACATTTCCTGATGTCTCTAGGGAAGTAAGTTAGGAATCAGGGAAATCTTGCTTCCCAAAGTCTCAGTCTCTCCCTGTCTCTGTCTCTGTCTCTCTCTGTGTGTCTGTCTGAATCTCCCTCTCTCTCTTTCAGTCATTGGAATTTATCCTTAAGGATAGATTGCAATCTCAAGTTTCTCTCAAAGTAGAAGCAGGAACAAAGACAACTGTCTCTACTCTCCAAAGCTCTCATGCCAGTTCTGCTCTGCGTGCAGACATGCAGCATTGGGCCAAAATTCTCTTCACTGAAGAAGGACAGTTTGGTGAGAAATGCCCCAAACTTGAGGTACATGTTACAATAAGAAAAATAGGAATGTTATAGAGACAATCTATGAAAAGGAAAGAATAGATGACCTCCAAATTTCCTTTCAGTTTTAAAATTCTGTGTTTCAAATATAGTTTACAACTTGTTATAATTTACAAGTACCACTTTTCCTAGAACATTTCATTCATTATTTTGATTTCACCTTGCCTATCTCTAAAAGAGAATTACGTTTTGTGTGTGTGTCTATTCTCAGGTATATTTCAATATTTCTTGGGTGTTTTACTGGTATCTCAAACTTGCCTTTTGTCTTTCAGTGTTTGGAGATTTTTTTTGTTTGGAGTTACATGATAGGCAGTATAGGAGAGGGGGCCCTTTATAGCTACAGCTAATTTAGCAGGATGGAGAAGTTGGGGATGCTTTATATGACCAGGCATAAAAACATGCATGTGTCTTCATGCAATACTAGGACAGATAATCAGAGGCTCCACTCCTGAACCAGAGATGTCAGTTTTGAGTCTGGTATTGCCAACTCTGAATATTATGTACTTTCCAGCTGACACCCCGATTCATGAGCTCAGACCCCTCTTGCCTGTTCAACATCCCTTAGGTTGTCAAATGGTACATTGGTTAGAGTTCAGGGTAGCCCTTGCCTCTACAATATATCAAGATGTGTCAGTAATCAGGTAGACACTTTATGAAACTCTGACCTTTGTTATTATTCTAATTATTATAATATTGAAATTTTCATGCTAACCCCTTGAATATATTATAGTTGAAGGGGTTGAACTGTATTGCTAGAATGAGAACTGACTCATATGACATAATATTCTGATATGAACACTATCTTCTTTTTCTGGGCTCTACCTCATTCCCTATTTCTCAGTTCTGTGTGACCATTCTCATGTTTTAAGGAACCTTCTAATTTTTCTTTTCCTTAATCCTTGACCCTAAAGGCATTAGTCTGTCATGAAAAGCTCTTATCCTCAGACCAAGATAGTTTCTAATTCTGGTCCCATCCTGTAAATAACTTGGAAAATCTTGAACAATGGGGAATATAGGGACCCAGGATTCCAGGTTGAGTGTTATAGCCAACCCAGTAAGAAAGACTGGAGAAGTCAGGGTCTTAGTATAACATTCCATTGAGTTTGAAGTTGGACTTGATCAGACTAATGCTATGTAGGAACAGAATTAAGCTGTGAGACTAAATTTTTTCCCTTCCTCAGAGACCAAGGTGGTTAAGCTTCTAACATATTGGCAAAATGTATGTGTGTACATATGTGTGTTTTGCTATATCTTTGAAATAAATATTTCTTTGTAAAAGCAAATCTGGCATTGAGTTGTTAGATAGAACTAGGTGCTACTCACTATGTCCCTAAAATTGAAAAAAACACAGTTGGTGGGGGCATGAGCTAATGGCAGAGAAAAGAGACCCCTCCCTCACCACCCTTAGAATACCAGAGAACCCTGAGGGAGGGGTGGAATACAACACACCTGTCCATCAGGGAGGGAGGCCAGAGTAAACCCATGTTTACTGTAATAAAAATTCTTGGCACTGCATTTAGGAAAATGTGTGGTGCCAATATCTTCATTGAGATCAGTACTTACAAAGTGTTTGTTGGGGTCTTGTGACCTCTGTTTAAGAGGCTCCAGTGACTAGAAATCGGTACACCCAGTAGAATATAGATGGATTTGCAAGATGTCAAGAAAACAGTTGTCACTGACCTTTTCTCATAGAATCATTACTTCCCCTTTACATTCCCTGTGCCTTGGACCTCAGTTCAATCACAGCATAGCTTGGCACACAAGATTGTTCCAGGGACACCCATAATATAGACATACAAAGGGAAAGTCACCAAAGAAAAACAGATCATATGAAGCATATTGCTATCCCATTAAAAAAATATTATCTCATGAAGAAGTCCCATGGGGTTATTGCTATCTCTTCCTCCTTTCAATGTAATGAAGCTTTGCAACCACAGTACATGATATGCCAGCCTAAATAAAACAGGTGCCCAAAGATATGACTTCTGCCTGATTTTATCTACTTCCTGTAGTTGGCCCCAGAATGGGAGGGTGGTTGATGAAGTCCTTACAGCTAGCACAAAGTTATTGCTAACTTACTTTATAGCTTTAGCTGCCCTGACTTCCTTAATGTGGTAACTGTGCTCCTCCTCTCAGACTTGTTCTCCCCCTTTTCTTTTCTAAAAGCAGAGGAGCTAGAGAATGAGTGACTCTGCTGCCCCATATATTCTAGAAGAGGGACCTACTAGCACTTGCAAAGATCTCTTATTACTATTCAGTCTAGGTTAATTCAGGTCAGCTGCCATTTACTAGAGACCAGTGGTTCCACATTTGGAAAGATGTGGATTTTACAGGCCATCTATATGGGTATATCTTAGTTTTTCCCTATTTAGCACGTTCTGAAACTTCTTATTGTAATCTTTCCTCTCTGACCTCTCAAGGATGGCCTATGCTAAGGGGCATACCAGCTATTTATTTAGTGTCTATGATTTCTGCATATGCACAGTTAGTGCATTCACTTTCTCTTCTTTCTATGGCCTCTTTACTAGGGGTAGAGTTGTATTTCCTGAAGGACTTCTTGCCTCTATGATCAAGGTTTCTTGTCCCGATTTGCTCATGGCCAAGATAGAACGCGTCAGCAGTATTCTACTTCAGGACCTCTTCTAGGTTTTAATACCTTATAGCCCCTCCCTGCTACTACATTGGAGACTTGGAGGTATGTAATAGAACTCCCTGTCCTCCCTACCCAAGCTTGATCAAATCAAAGGATTTGAGAGTTGAAGGGATAACAGCATCCATCTAGTCCAACTGATACTTGAAAGAAAACTCTTCTCTGACCACTTGAAAAGTGGTCATCTGGTCTATGCTTGAAGTCCTCCAAGAAGAGGGGAACCATCATCTTGAGGCAACCCATCCTACTTTTGGATAGCTCTATTTGTTAGGAAATATTTCTTGACATCAAGACTAAATTCACCTCTCTGCAACTTCTATCAATTATTCTGGGTTCTGCCCTTTGAGGATAAACAGAATGAATCTAATCCTCTATATATCAGCCCTTCAAATACACAGCCTTCATCTATCCCTTGGGTCTTCTTTTCTCCAGATGAAACACTCCTAGTTTCTTGAACTAATATATATGTGGTATTGGGGTGGCTAGGTGGCTCAGTGAATAGAGCACTGGCCCTGGAGTCAGGAGGACCTGAGTTCACATCCGACCTCAGACACTCGACACCTACTAGCTGTGTGACCTTGGGCAAGTCACCTAACCCCAACTGTCCTGCCCTCCCCCCTCCAAAAAGCAAAAACAAACAAACATGTATATATATATATATATATATATATATATATGTATGTATATATATGGTATGGCCTAAAAGTTAAATAGCACATAGCCAAGCCAAGATCCCTGAGAAGCTGCCCTAGACACCTCCTGTCAAACCAATGTTGAAGCATTAACAGCTACTCTTTTGAATCCAGTTAACTAACTGGTTCCAAAGACATCTGACTGTATTATTGTCTAATCCCTATCTCTCTAACTTGTCTATAAGAATTGTATGAGATACTTTATCAAAACCTGCACTGACAGCATTCCTTTCATCTATTAGTTTAGCAATCCTGTCAAAAAAAGAAATGAGGTTAGTCTTGCATGGCCTGTTCTTGATGAAGCTATCACAGCTCTTTTAAAAAGTCACCCTTTGCCTAGCTGGATGTTCTGAGGGGTGGTATTGTGCTGATCTACAATCACACTGGAGATCCTGCTGCTTGGATATTGGGTCAGGTAACCATGCTGCCACACCAAAATATGCATACTTTTATGAGCCCAGGATAGCTGTTCCCTGGGAACTGAAGTTTCTGGTTCATCCCTAGCCCTAATTCTCTTATTCCTTTTCTAGGAATGACACAACCCTAAGCCCACTGGAAATACTGGGACAGAAAATCAGGGGCTCTACTCCTGAGCCAGAGATGACAATTTTGAGTCTGATATTGCTAACTTGGAAAATTCTGTAATTTCTAGCTGGACCTCCAGATGCATGAGCTCAGACCCTGTTCAACAACCGGTAGGTGGATAAAGTGGGTAAATTGGTTAGAGTTCAGGGTAGCCCTTGCCTCTCTAATATGGAGAATATGGGCTACCCCTATAAGGGGCACTAGAAAGGTTCTTGTCTAAAACCCAGAGATTGGATCATCGGTCACAGATTAAGAGGAGAGAAGGTCCTTAGCCATCTCAATCCCTCATTTCCCAGATGAGGACAATGAGATCCAGAGAGGTTACATCACATGAAAAATGTGTGACCGTTCTTTCCCCTTATCAAAAGCTTCAGTGACCCTTTACTATCACTAGGATTAAATGCAAACTTCTCTCTGCCATTTAAAGCCCTCTCTAATCTGAGTATAGCCCACCTTTGCAGGCTAGTTCCATTCCATTGTTCCCCAATGTGCACTCTGTATTTCAGTCAAACTAACCTACTTGTGGATCTCTGGACAAGACATTTCATCTCTCTCTTTTCTGTCTTTGCACAGAAAATTCCCATAATTGAAATACTTTTTCTCCTCACCTCTGCTTTGCAGGACCTCTAACCTTTAAAGCGTAGCTCTTTTCAATTCTTCCTGCTTTTTACAAACTTGTTTTGATTTTATTTTGCATATATTTGAATCAACTTATGTGAACCCTGTTGTTTCTCTGATAGTAGAATTACCCTGCTTGAGGGTAAGGATTGTCATTTTTTTTTTGTCTTTGTATTCCCAGTATTTAGCACGGTGCAAACACTTTAAGGGCCACTTAACAAATGCTCATTGAAATGAATTGAAACTAGGTGCTCTGGTAGCCACTATTCTTCACTATACAAGACTTCCTACATTGTACTGACATAGAAAAGCCAGTGTCTTCACCTGGGCCTTGAACATGAATCAATGATGAGGTCAAGAAGCAACAAAGCTGCCTCCACCAGAGTCACTGGTAAAGCCATACTTATACGCGGCACTCTTACTACATCACAAGCCAATCAACCTACTCCTATAAATCCTGCAAACATTTATTCAGCCCATATATTCTCTAGGGTTTCAGAGTGCCAAAGGGGAATGGAGGTGAGGGAGAGGAATAAGGTAGACATAAGCATTCATAATACTAATATTACTATTATTCTTGTGACCTCTAAATTGGCACATCTGAGATAGGGAAGACTTCAGAAGTTGTCAGTGCCACAGTTATTGGGGCCTTGTGATGCAAAGTCATTCCCCAAGGCCTATGGTGTTCCTCATGTGCAAGACTTCAGGCATTGTGTAGCATGTTCTGAACATAAGACACACAGAGAGCACCTGGGAAGCTAAGACATGTATAGGGAAAGTCATCCAGAAAAGATTCGATTCATTAGGACTCATGCAACTCTCTCTTCTTTCTGCAAGACCATCAACTCTAGAACCACAGTAGAATAAAGTCAAACACCAACCCAGAAAATCTGATTCTGCCTTAGAGAGAAGAGAAGCTGGTGTGGTCCTCAGGATTATTGCCTAGAACTGCTGCTTCCTGGTGCTAAAACCTAGCTGCCCTGTATTTTCTGATTATTGTAATAGAGGCTATTCCATTTTCCAGAAAGGTACATAAAGTCCTGTCTAAATTTCAAATTTGGAAGCTGTTAGATTTAATGGCTTCCAGGGTACAAGGTAAATTAGAGCCCAATGTTCTTTATCTTTCCTATAATTGAATCATATAGTGGTTGTACTTTTTTTAGTTTCTTTCTTTAAACCTAACCTCTTTAGCTACATCTTTACATTACTGCTAGTTTGAAATTTTTTCCCTTTCTTTTCTGCTGCCAAAAAGATTATGCTTATACTGTGTATTTCCCAGCACCATCTGGCTAACACCAGCTTTGATCTATTACAGTCCAAACTTAAACTAGGTTATAAATTATCCTTGTCTGAATGGATATGGATCGTTTTTATTGTATTTCTGCAAGCCATCTTCAATACCATGATCTGCATAACATATAGAATACTGCACAACCCTTACTTAGGAATTTATTGTAAGCTAGGGAGTACTGCATTGTCCCAGACCCAGCCTTCCTGCCTGTGGCCTCTTAGGTTCTGGGACTTCCCAGGAAGTAGCAGCTGAAGCTGCTCCCATCTGGCCTCTCTGCCTTTGTTATTACCCCAAATCAGGCTAGAATTCAGCCTGCCTACTTGTGGACTCCTCCTCCCCAGGGAGGCTCTCCCCAGGCTACTTAGGACTTAGACCTCTCTCTTCTCTCCAGAGTCTTCTCCAGTGTTTCTGAGTCTACTCTCAGACTACACAGTCTCCTGTTCCAACTCCCTTGGGTTGTGTCTTCCTCTGATCCTGTCTGTTTGGAGTCAGGTCTCTCAGGCCTGACAGGACTAAACCTTACTACCTGAGCAGTATAATCACCTTCCTCCCTCGATGGATTTACATTCAGTCACTGAATAATCAGCTTGAATTTATTCCAAAATGATTAGCATACTCCTACCCCAAATATATACTCTCCCCGTCCTGGCAATTTTGAAACCCTGTCTCTTACAGTACAAACTTCATTCCTCACCTCTCACTACCTACCCCCTTACTTCCTTCCCACATGACTCTACTTCCTCACTATTCCATTTTAGATCTACCCACCTTTTCCACTATGCTTTCTGAAATACCTGCTCTGATGTTAACAAACTTGCTTTTCCTTTCCCATTCATCTTCTGGCTCTCCCCAGCACCTGGCTCACTCTTGATGCTACAGCATCCTTGGCCACCCTTTTCAGGACAGGTTGCACCTTCACTCATGACCCTAACTCACTTGTCATTTTGGAGGATTTGGATTATCCCTTTCTCCACATGACCATTCCTCTCCCTCTATCATCATCACTCAGGAGCCTCTTCTCTTTTGAGATCTATTCAATCCAAATTTGTCATGCATTCAAAATTCTTTTAGCTTTTCTACTTAATCCCAGAATTCTGCCCTTCAATGAGTTCAGTGCCTGGCTCAGTCTTTACACCCCAATGCCTGATTTCATACTAGAAGACTTCAACATACAGGCTAATATTTCCTTAAATGCCATAATCTCTCAGGTCCTACCAGGTATCTATTCTCCAATTGTCCTCATCTACACAGATATAGAATGAACAGAGATGTTCATACCCTCATCATCACTCATGAGTATTCCACTTCAATATTCTTGAACTTTTATAATTTTTTTATCTGCTTATAGTCTTTTTTCACCCCAAATTTCCTCTTCCATATGAATTCAAGCTTGTTCTTCATCCTCAATATCACCTCTAATCTTTCTATCCCTCAGTTCTTTCCCAGGATATGGCCCCTGCACCGTCTTGTATCACTATTTTGAGTTCTTACTGACCACCTGTTGAAGCATTTCAACTCTATACTATTTCCCCTCCTCACCTTCTCTTTTACCCCTGTGTTACATGAAGAAGTGGTCTTTTTCCTTGCCAAAGTGTAATGCCCAGAAACGCAGTACACTTGAAGGCTGCTGTGAATAATTGTAAGGGTCTAATCACAAGGTATAATAAACACTGTTTATTCAAAACCAAGCCTTATTCAAGAAACTAAAGTATATAATTTATAACAACATAACTTATTACCAGAGTGGCCATGTGGCCTTAAACAAAATATATCTTTCAATATGTATGTAACACTCAGTCATTGAATGTTATTTGGCATTGCATTCAGTATATATCATTGCATTCAGGATATCACATAGCATTCCCCAAAATATTTCTTTATACAATCAGGGGGTCACAGGCCAGGTTCTTTCCTAGCACAACACATCCCCAGGAGTAGCAGAAAATATCACACTCTCCCCCTAGGTCACAGTAAGTTACAATCCCCTCAACTTCAATCAAAACAAAATGTCCAAGTAAAGTCCTCTTAGGGGTGTGTCCTTTCCATGCTGCCTCTGCAGGCTCCCACCTGACATTCTCACTGCTTCTGCATTGCTGCAAAGTTTTCATCTTGACTCAGGGCTGACTTATGAGCCCCATAACTCTTCTTCCTGCAGGTCTGTGAATTGACTGCTTCGGCTCCTGCCTGGATCCTGATAGAAGCAGCTCTCTGCTCCTGCTCCTTATCTCAGCTCATGGGAGAAGGGACTGCTCCTGCCTGAGAACAGGATCCAGGGACTCCTGCCCCCAGTTTCTTTCTCTGTGAAAACAAAGCTTAACAGGGCAACAATAATATTTACACATATTACCAGCACCTCCATCTTATTTCACTTTCAAAGCCCAGAGGCTTCTTGATAACACCTCCTCCCTTTAGCTTGTAATGGCAAGCAAAGAAGTAGTAAACACCTTGTTTCAGTTCTTGATTATAAGATCCAGAACTTGTGAATCCCACAACTTGTGAACCCTAGAACTTGTGAACTCCTGAAACAGGACTGTGAGGAGCTAATGGCCATATATATAAGGAGAGGCCCAGGCTGGAGAGAGCAGACCTGAGAAGGGAGCTCTTGTGGTGGAAAAGGACAAAACTTGAAGTATCCTGACACTCTATTTTTGTCTGCTCTGTCTGTGTTGATGTTTGCTTGTGATACTTTGTACAAGCCTTGGGACCTTACTGGAAGCTCTGAAAGAGGATTTTCTGGTTGTTGTAGCAGCAAGCACCCTAACATCCCCAGGGTGGCTGCCAACACAGGTTCTTAGATCTGCTTTTCTAAAGGAGAGCAACTCAAAATCAGTTAACAAGCTTACTTTAATCAAACAAACATATATTACCTAGTTCAGGGGGGAAAAGGTCAGCACCCCTAACTTCAAAGTATACAGACAGATCAAATAGACAGGCTTCCAAACTGTCCAACCATTATATCAATACCAAATCACAGTTACCAGAGAGGGAAGCATCAACATCTGGGTTTTCAAAGCCGGGGGGCTCTCAATGGCTGCCCAGAGGCTCATCTGATCAAATCACACAACACTTCTCAAAGTGAGCCCCAAAGCAAAGCCAGGTATTATATAGTCTTCTCCTATATTCCAGAGAATGTAATCACCCTCTTGACCCACTGCCCAATCACACAGCATCAAGTTGTGGTCATTCCTGAAAACCAAGCCTCCTACCACAGGCTCCATGCAGAGCATATTTTCAAATCAAGGAAAGTTTTCAGAGTCTCTTAAAGCCAATCAAAGTCTCTTAAGCCAATCAAAGGGCCTAGGGGCAGGGAAGATCTTCAAATATGCATTTCCATTACAGTTGTCTGTTTACAGAAGTCCTGGAGGAAGGTTTTAGAGGTCCTGGAACTTTACTGATGATTTGTGCTAACCTCTTGGACCTTGTTTGTGGGTCTGTGTTGATTTCTATGTTGATGATTTGTGTTGAGTTCTCAGACCTTGTTGGTGGGTCTGAGCTGATTTCACAGGCAGATAGTGAATTGATGATGGTGCCGGCAATGTACATGAACATTATTGTGGCTCTGTCAAGCTTTGTCTTCACAGAAACAGGAACTGTGAAGGACTTGAGGTGGACTGGATACTGTGACATTCAATATGGAACAGGAACTGGACAAGGAACTGGATGAAAACTGGACAAAGAGCTGGACAAGGAACTGGGAGCTGCCTGCCTTTGAACCCAGATGACAGTTGGAGCTGGGACCATGGAAGCTGAGAGCCAGCCTCAGGTCAAAATGAAAAGATCGTTTCTTGGGTACCCGATGCTGATTGAGAAGATTAGGATTTACTGTGACCTAGGGGTGGAGAACTTTGTAGGTCATTAAGGAAGCAAGCCTCCTTAAGGATGATTGAATTAGGGACTTACTTTGAGTTATTAAATGATTGAGTTACTGAATGATTGTACTTTGTTTAAAACTATGTGGACACTTTGGTGAAAACTATGTGGCCATTTTAGTGATAAATGGTTATGTCATAACATTGTGAATGCTGTACTCTGATTTTGGTGAATGTTTTTCTTTAATTTAATGATGAATAAATAGAGAATTCACTCTACTATGTAATCAGAACCTTGAAGCTGTTCACAGCAGCAGTCCTCTGGAAATCTGCTGGTGCTTGGCTTTACATAGCTCAATTCACTTTCACAGCCATGAGGCTACTTCAACTATTCTCTGCTGCTTCTGCCACTAACCTCCTCAATGCTCATTTTCTTCTTCTGGGATCACATTCATAGCAGGGGGTGATGGGGAGGGACCCCTTAACAACAGTTACCCAGAGTCTCATCCAAGACATCAAGAGTTCTCAGGACTGAGCCCCAAGGTGATATCAATCTTCCAGGCTCAGTGCAGAGAGCCCACTTGCATAGCCCAAATGCATAGTACCTGATTGGCTTAGCCATCATGTGTAACCCACCTCTGTTACCTGATTGGCTCAGCATAGAGTCCATGTACATTGTGTTAAAACTCAACATCTGATTGTCTTAGTGCCCAAAGGCATGAAAGCTGTGCCTCAGCCCCTAATGTATTACAGCTATAGATTGCCAGGGTTCAAAGGAGACCAATCTTTTTAATGTTTACAATTTAGCCTAGGTTGGTAAACTGAACTTCAAAAAAAAACAACAAAAATCTCACTTTGCTCGCAGTTACACAAGGCAAATCCTTCACTATGGCTCATGTAAAATCAGTGCCTCCTCATGCTCTCCCTTCACTCTCTTCTAAATTCTTTGTGGTCTGTCTTCTGACTTTCAACTAAGAAGCTACCTTAGCTGAATCATTGAGGTACCTATAGGGAATCAGGGGAAACAGTATGTGCTAAGTCAAACCATCACCACTACCTTGAATACCATCTCCTCTAAAATTCTAAAGCAGACAGTCCAAGACCCTAAAGCCAAGAGCCCTAAGAATAGCAAAATGCTTCCTAGTACTCAGTGCCCTCATCCATTACCCCAGGAAGCAACTCCTGTGGAGATGCAACCTGATAATGCTCCTTTAGATGCTACAACCATAGGTACTGAAGATCCAGAAAAGAAAGTTCTTGCCACTAAAGTCCTTGGCACTGTCAAACTGTTCAACATTAGAAACTGATATTTTATTACTGAAAATGGCATTAAAGACGAGGTATAATCATCTGCCTTGCTACTGCTCCCTAAGGACTTGTAGCTTAAACCTTCCATCTGTTTTGTCTTCCCCATTAGAATATGAACTCCTTGATCGTAGGGTCTATATTATTTTTCTATTCATATTCCCCAGCACTTAGCACAATGCTTTGCACATAGTTCTTAACAAATGCTTTATTTATTAATTTACTCTACTCAATGCTCTCTCCAAAGTTACCAGTGATCTCTTAATTGACAAATATAATGGCCTTTTCTCATTTTCATTCTTCTTGCCCTCTCTAAAACCTTTAACACTGTTTTATTGTGTGTGTGGTTGCGCGTGCACATGAGTGTACGCACATATAGTCCAACATTCCCTTTTATAAGATTTTGAGTTTCAATTTTTTTCTCCCTCTCTCCCTTCCCCCAAATGGCAAGCAATCTGATAAAGGCTATACATGTATAATCATACTGAACATATTTCCACACTAGTCATGTTATGAAAGAAGAATCAGAACAAATGGGAAAAATCATTAGAAAGAAAAACAAACAAAAAAGAGAAAATAGTATGTGTGCATCTGTATTCAGACTCTGTAGTTCTTTCTTTGGATGTGGATAACATTTTCCATGATGAGTCTTTTGGAATTGTCTTAGATGACTGTATTGCTGGAAAAGAGCTAAGTCTATCAAAATTGGTCATTGCCCAATGTTGCTATTATTCTGTACAATGTACTTCTGGTTCTGCTCACTTCACTCAGCATCAGTTCATATAAGTATTTCCAGGTTTTTCTGAAATCCACTTGCTCATCATTTCTTATAGCACAATAGTATTAATTATTTTCATATTCCACAACTTGTTTAACCATTTCCCAATTGATGGGCATCCCCTCAATTTCCAATTCTTTGCCACTACAAAAAAAGCTGCTATAAATATTTTTTGTCTATGTGGGTCTTTTCTCCTTTTTTTTAAAGATATCTTTGGGATATAGACCTAATCATGGTATTGATGGATCTAAGGGTAGACACAGTTTTATAGCCCTTTGGGCATAGTTCCAAATTGCTCTCCAGAATGAATGGATCATTCACAATTCCATCAACAATGCATTAGTGTACCCATTTTCCCACATCTTTTCCAACCTTTGTGATTTTTCTTTTTTGTCATATTAGCCAAGCTGATAGGTGTGAGGTGGTACCTCAGAGTTGTTTTAATTTGCATTTCTCTAATCAATACTGATTTAGAGCATTTTTACCTATGACTATAGAAAGCTCTAATTTCTTCATCTGAAAGCTGTCTGTTCATATGCTTTGACCATTTGTCAATTGAGGAATTACTTGTATTCTTATAAATTTGTCTCAGCTCACTTTATATTTTAGAAATGAAGACTATCAGAGACATTGCTTGTAAAAATTGTTTCCCAGCTTTCTGACATCCTTTTATTCTTGGTTGCATTGGCCTAAGCTTTGTTTGTGGGGAAAAAAAAAAACTTTTAAATTTAATGCAATCAAAATTATACATTTTACATTTCATAATGTTCTCCATCTCTTATTTGGTCATAAACTCTTCCCTTCTCCATAGATCTGACAGGTAAATGATTCTTTGCTCTCCTAATTTGCCTATGGTATCACCCTTTATGTCTAAATCATGTATCCGTTTTGTCCTCATCTTGGTACACAGAATCATCTTGGTAAACAGAACCTTCGACACTGTTGATCACCATCTTCCAGATATTCTCTTCTTTAATTTTTCAAGCTCTCCCCTGATTTTCCTCCCACCTTTTCAGTCTTTTTTCTGGACTTTCTTCCAGGTCATACTTGTTTACTATGGATATTCCCTAAGAGTCTGTCCTTGGCTGTCTTCCCTTCTCTTTCTTTATGATCTCTTTTAGATCTCATCAATGTCCATTGGTTCAATTAATATATCTGTGTAGGTAGACTTAACTTCTTTCCTGACTTCCAGTCTCACATCTTCAATTGCCCATTAGACCCCTCAAATTGGACATTCTGTAGACATCTTGAACTCAACATTTTAAAAACTGAACTGATTATATTTTCCTCTGAACCCTCCACTTTTCCTAACTTTCCTCTTACTGTTGAGGGCACAACAGCTTCCCAGTCACTGAAGTTCACAACCTAAGTGTCATCCTTAACTCTACTGGCATTTATCCCATGTATCCAAACTCATGTCAAGTCCTCTTGATTCTACCTTCACAGAATCTCTCACATATGCTCCTTTCTCTCCTCTGACACAGCTGCTACTCTGCTGCAGGCCCTCACTACCTCACATCTGGGTTATTGTAACAGTCTACTGATTGGTCTCTTTGAAACGTCATCCACCCTCTACTCAGCTGCCATTTGCCACTGAACTGTGATGACTCCGGAAGAGTTTCAGTTCAAATTCTACCTTCTGCAAGAGACTTTTCCTTATTCTCTTCCATGCTGGCATCTACCCTCTGAGATAAATACCTTACATTTATCATCTATATACCTAGTCTTTCATATGTTGTCTCCACCATTAGAATCTGAACTCCTTGAAGGCAGAAACTATTTTTGTATCTTTGTATTTCCAGTCAGCACTTAGCACAGTGCTAGGTACACAGCAAGCATTTAATAAATGCTATTGACTTTGAATCATCAATAATGGCTAATGGCTGCCAAAATCTCTAGCAAATTCACTGGCACTTGAAGTTGGGTCCATTCCATTTACTGAATTCAAGGTAAAGGATACTAATGTTGGGCTGTTTGTATTGAGACGACTGAATCGCTACCTGATGGTCTCTGGCCCCCTAAGTGATCAACACAGAGTCAGGGAAGTTCAAAATGCTTCATTACTATTCACTTGCAAGTGGTAGAATTCTATCTAGGAGGCAATGAAACTCATCTCCCAATAGCTCTTAAGGGCAATCATCTGTCTGGATCCTTCCTTCCTTGAGTTCTTCCTTAATTTGACTGTTCCCAGCATTATTATGAAGACTGCAAATTATTATTGAGGCTGCTCTTCTGACTCCACTTTGTACTCTCTCCACTATGCCATGTAAACCTCTTTACCTTGGAAGCTCACTCCATTCCTGGACCTCACACTTAGAAGTCCACGCTACTCTTGCAGTCTCTCCCTCTGATTGGCCAGTTCATCACAGAACTTCATATTAAGAACATTCAGGCCTTCAACATCTTCATTCCTTAAAGATTATATTCCTGACTATCTAGATTTTCTAGATATCATTGATATCCATAGACAGATATGGATATCATGATCCCCTGCCAGATATTTTTATCTCTTCTTCCTACCCTCTTTCAACTTCCTTTTATATTCTGTCTTTCCACCATAGAATGTGAAGTCTTTGAAAAGGAGTCTTTCTTTATGTTTGTAATTGCATTCCCAGTGCCTAGTACAGTGCCTTGCACAAAGTAGCAGTTAATAAATGCTTATTGACTTGTTGATTTGACTTGAGATACAGAAGTAAGCTTCAAGGGAAAGTCACAGAGCAATGTGAAATGTCAGCAGAGACTGGTTGTCTTGGAAGTATAGTGATCTGCATCATAGTCAAAAATTATTTGTTAGGTGCCTGTCTATGGATATCAATGATATCATCAGGGTGCTATGAGAGGCATTCTCTTAACCCCAGCTGTATCAAACAGTCCCTAATTGTGATAATTGACAGTGTTATTTTGGTGTAGGGATAAGGAGTCTGATTTAAAAAGAAAGAAGGAAAGAGCTAAAAAAAATAATGTAAGGAGTTTGCAATGACAAGTATATGTAATTATAGAGATATGCTAAATATAACTGTAGGAGGTTGTAAAGAAGGAAAACATAATGAAAGTACCTTAATGAGACAAACTCAAAATAGATTAGCCCATGAGGGAAAAAAATTATTCACAGCATTTAGATTGCTACAGTAATACCACCTATCTTTTTAAACAGTCAAATCCAGCTATTTTTTTCTCTCAAACTTTTATTTTTTTCTCTTAATTATGGAGAAGACAAGTTTTTGTAGAATATCAATTAGAAGTATATGGTTATAAGCTATTGGATTTCTTTCCACTTGCTCTGCTTTTGAATGATGAGAGATAATGATATTACTAATTTGTCACCAAACAAATGTTTGTTGGTTGAATGATTGATATCTGACCTATATACCTCATAAAATGCATGCAAAAGTAGTTTGTATACTTTAAAATCCTATAAAAATGTAATTAATATTTTAAATTAATAATATCATTATCTCTCAAATATAAAATTTGTCACCTGTGGTCCCTGAGACAGTATTAAGTAACACTCAAGAAGTTTATACATTTCATCAGAGAGAATACAATTACATCTCTCTATAGATTTTTGGGTGGGAGGGAGTGCTAGATGGTGCAGTGCATAGAGTGCCAGGGTTGAAGTCAGGAAGACTTCTCTTGAGTTCAAATCCAGCCTCAGACTCTGGGTAAGTCAATTAACTCTAAAGTTTGTTCATTTCTAGAAAATGTCAAACCACTCCAGTATCTGCTGAGAAAATCCCAAAAAGGGGTCTCAAAGAGTCACACGTGACTAAAAAATGACTAAACAATCTAGATTTGGGGAGGGAACCTAACTTGTGATTAAACTGTTATAAGGAATACTTAGTGAGGAAACTACCAAAGCAGAGAAGCAGCTACTCTGCAGTTTATAGATAGATTTCTGGAGTTGCCTGGAGGCACTGAGAGGTTAACTGGCTTGTCTAGTATTGCATAGATAGTATATGTTGAAAGGGAGATTTGATCCACAGTCTTCCAAACCCCTAGATTGGTTTGTTTTCCACCATGTCACCCTAATTCTCTAGTCAAAGATAATAGAATTATCTATGTTCTATAGATGAAATCAGGTTTAAGAGAGATTAAGTGATTGAGGACCATACAATTTAAAGCAAGAAGGCCATCTAATCCAGCTCCCTTATTTTATAGATATGGAAACTGTGGCCTAAACATTACTTGCCCAAGGCCTTAGAGTTAGTAAGCAGCAGTTAGAATCCAAATCCACCCAGGTCATCTATAGCTAAACTCAATATTCTTCCCACTAGACCATGGGCTTGCCCAAGGCTTTCCATCTAGTAAACTGGGATTAGAAACCAAGATTTTTGACTCCTAAACTAATGTTTACTTCATTATACCATAGAACAATCACTTGTTTGCTCAGTATGTGCCATTCTATTGAATGACTTCAGTAGACACTGTAATTGATTGATTATGTCCTTTTGGAACACTTATTAAAAGACTCCAGAACTCAATTAAAAACCATGAGCTTGCCATTTGAGTGTAGTCACCATTCATTAAATGAATGCATTTGAGGCTTCCTGTGCCAGTAGTACATTTATGCATCTTCTTTTTTAAGCAACAGAAGGCAAAGCAGGTTCTGTAAAAGGGACAAAAAAAAACTCCCCAGTGAAAACTTTGTTCTTGGATTGACCTTAGTACATGACTCCTAACCTCCTGACTTACCTCCAAATTTTGCTGTTGTCTTCACTCTTGCATCTTCCTCTAGAGCAAATGATCCAGCCTGCATCCCAGCTTTTGGTTGTTGTCTCCATTTTCTTGATGCCACAACCTGGTATGCCCTGGTTCTGCCTCTCTGCACCAGTCATGCTTTGTTTGCTGCTTTGCTCTCCTCCTCTGTTGATTTCTCTGCACAGCTGCTCCTATGTGTCAGTGTCCCAGCTGGCAACCCTTTCTTGACCAATGCCAGTGGATCTAGAAGTGACAATTGCTTTAGTTCAGGCTCTATAATCTATAGGATTATAGAATTTGGGGTTAGAATGAACCTTAGAGATCCTCTAATCATGTTTCCCTTATAGAGAAAGAAACTGAGGCCAAGAGATTTTAAGTGATTTACCCCACACTATACTTATAGTAAGTGGTAGAATAAGGATTTAAAGGATTTAAACCTAGATTCTCTAATACATATCCAGTGTTCATTGTGTTATATCACTGTGATGTAGAGAAGCCTATAGAATATTAATAATGAAAAATTTCTATATATTTCCAAATTTTAGTGGGTAGTGTAAATACCCTGAGATTCCAAAGAAAGGATCTGTATCTCTCTTCAAAAATGACTGTAATAATGGAATTTTATTTGTTTTCCATTGTACCACTTAGTTTTGCTTTGACTGCAGTTTTGAGAAAACTTCTGGAAACAGAGTATAAAGAGGGTTAGGGTTGCTCTGGAGACCCCAAAATAGCAATATGCCAGGTCCTGCCAAATGAATTTGACTCAAGTCTTCTCTCAGTCAAAGAAAAGTAAAGTTTATTAAAAGTCTGATTGTATTAGACACAGAGTAAGTCTGTGCTAGGTCATTCTATGGTGCTCTCACTATTCTATGGTGCTCTCAGGGACATGGAGACACGATGGGGTCTTATATACAGAAGGTTGTGGGAAGAATCTAGGGGTGGTCTAGAGGAGGAGTTTGGGGAGGGTCTTCAGGAGGAGTTAATGAGGTCAATGAGTGATTGAGGGTGGGAGGCCACCTGGAGACTATAGACAATGGTGTGCTAGGCCAGTTCAAGGGTGGATTGATATTTTGATAGGCTGAAGGGTGGAAAGTCTAGTAACAGAGATTTGGGCCCAGCAACAATGTAAGGCTTATTGCCTCATGCAAATGCCTCATCAAATGTGATGATTTAATCAGAGTTCAAGGGGAGGTTCCCAGAGCCTGTACCTCAAGGACTCAAGGAGAGCTCCGAGGGGGCTCCCAGAGCTCATACCTCATCAAGCTGACCTGGAGAAAAGATTGAGGAGAGACAATACAAGAATTGTTGGAAGTTACAATCAAAAAAAGACTTTAAATACTGTACTTCAAGAGATTATTAAGGAAAATTGTTCTTAAGTTTTAGAATGAGAGGATAAAATAGAAATAGAAAAAATCTACCAATCACCACCTGAAAGAGATCCCAAGATGAAACTTTGTAGGAATATCATAGCTAAGCTTTGAAGTTCCCAGGTCAAAGAACATCATAGCCAAGTTTCAAAGCTCCCAGGTTATGGAGAAGATATTGCAAACAATGAGAAAAAAAACAATATAAATACTTTTATTGAAATAAATTTAAATAAATTAAGGATTAGTAGGGTGGGGAAAAGATAAGAGAGGGACTCATAGTTGTAGGTAGGTTAAGGAATAGAAGGACAAGGTAGTGGATAGAAGAAAATTAGATGTATAAAGAGGGAATAAGATGAACAGAGCGAGAATAGTGAGGAAAAATAGGTTAGAGGTAAATGAGTAATTATAAGTTTGAATATTAATGAGATAAATTTAACCACAAAATAGAAATGGATTAAAAATCCATTGAGAGTTACATTCATGATCAAACAAGACCTAGAAGCTTTTATTGTAGGTCTTGGGAAGGATTGTAGGTCTTGGAACACTAAATTTCAAAGAACAAAAAAGCTGAGGTTGAGGCCAAGGGTAACTTATTTAGCAAAGTTAAGTGTAAGCCTGGGATAAAAAACATGAACAATCAACAAACTGGAAAACTTTCAAATATTTGTTACAAAAGACCAGAACTTAATGGAAAACTTAACATATAAGGTCCAGGATAAATATAAGGTAAAAATTGAAGACCAGTTAAAAGGGATTCAATAAGGACAAACTGTTTATTTCTTATAAAAATGTTATCAATACTTTTATCACTATATTTTATAAATTTGACAAAGGTCTATATATATTTGAGAAATGAGACCTTCATATTTTTCCAGTTATTTAAATCTGACTTTATTTGTATAAAGAGTGTTTTATATTTATGTTATCATTATCTGGGTAATTTGAGGAAAAGGCTTGGGTTGAGCTGAGTATGATGAGGTAATTCTAAAAAATAAAACTTGGTAGGGAGAGATAAAAAGGAGAAATTATCTCATACAAATAAGTGAAAGAAAGAACTGATACAGAAGAAGCAAGTGGGGATGGAGTGTTGGTATTGCTGGAACCTTACTCTCATCAGAAATGGGTTAAAGAGGGAACAACATATATATAGAACGGTAGAAGTCTTCTAAATTTAGAAATAAAGTAGAAGGTAAGGGGATAGGATAAGAGAGAAACTTTTAAAGGGGTGTGTAGATTAAGGATTAGTAGAGTGAGGAGAGGATAAGAGAGGGACTCTTACAGTTGTAGGTTAAGGAATAGGACAAGGTAGTGGATAGAAGAAAATTAAATGTATGAGAAGGAATTAGGATGAACAGAGTGAGAAGAATAGTGAGGAAAAATAGGTTGGAGGGAAATGAGTAATTATAAGTTTGAATATCAATGAGATAAATTTAACCACAAAATAGAAATGGATAGCAGAATGGATTAAAAATTTGAATTTGACAACATGTAGTTTACAAGAAACACAATAAAAATGAGAAATACAGAGTTAAAATAAAGGGCCATAGTAGAATCATGTAAAAAAGACAGGAGTAACAATCATAATCTCAAAGTTGAAGCTAAAATAGATTTAATTAAAAGAGCAAAACAGGGAAATTACACTGTATCACCAATCTTGTTCAACATTGTTTTAGAACATTTAAAATAACTGAAGACAATATAAAATACCTGAGATTATATCTGCCAAAACAACCCGGGAACTACATGAAACAAATATGATGCTGATACTTACACCAGAAAAAGCAAAAACAAGGAAAGAAAATTATAGACAACTTTCACTAATGAATATGGATGCAAAACTCTTAAATAAAATACTAGCCAGGAAAGTACAACAATATATCAAAAAGATTATACATTGTGAACAAGTAGGATTTATTCTAGGAAGGCAGGGATGGTTTGATATAAGTAAAACTATCAACGTAATTGATTATATCAATAACAAAAATAACAAAAATCATATGATTATATCAATAGATGCAGAAAAAAGTCTTTGAAAAAATACAATACTCATTTCTATTAAAACATTTGAAAGCATATGTATAAATGGATTTTTCCATAAAATGGTAAGAAGCATCTTCCTTAAAACCATGAACAAACATTTGCAATGGGGAAAAACTAGAAGCTTTCCCTATAACATCAGGAATTAAACAAGGATGCCCATTATCACCAATATTATTCAATATTTTTTCAGAAATGCTAGCAATAGCAAAAAGTGAAGAAAAAGAAATTGAAGGAATCAGAATGACCAATGACATAGTAAAACTATCTTGTTTTGCAGACAATCTGATGATATGCTCTAGGAAAATCCTAGAGGTTCAACTAAAAATTAGTTGAAACAATTTTAGTAGAGTAGCAGGATGTAAAATAAACCCACACAAATCATCAGAATTTCAACATACCACCAAAAAACAAACAAACAAAAACAAACCCTGCAAGAAGAGACAGCAAGAGGTAACCCATTTAATAACTGTAGACAGTAAAAATACCTGTGATTACACCTGCCAAGATAAACCCAAGAACTACACAAACATAATTATAAAACACTTTTTATACAACTAAAGTCAGATTTAAGTAACTGTAGAAATATTAATTGTTCATGGGTGGGGAGAGCCAATGTAATAAAAATCACAACTCTACTTAAATTAATCTACTTATTCAATGCCATCCCAATTAAATTGTCAAGAATTATTTTATTAAGCTAGGAAAAACAAAGAAATTCATTTGGAAGAGCTAAAGGTCAAGAATATCAAAGGAATTAATGAAAGAATGTAAAGGAAGGAGGTTTAGCAGTTCTATATCTTAAACTATATTATAAGGTAGTTATCATCAAAACTATCTGTTGCTGGCTAAGAATAGAAAGGTGGATCAGTGGGTCAGAAAATACACAATGGTAAATGAATATAGTAACCTTGTGTTTGACAAGTGTAAAGATTTAAGCTTTTGGGATAAGAATACACTATTTGGTAAAAATTGTTGGGAAAACAAGAAAATAGTTTGGTAGAAATTGGGTATAGATTAATATCTTAAACTATTTGCAAAGGTAAGGTTAAAATGAATACATGATTAGGGAGATGTAAGAAAATCAGAAGATGGAACTCTTTACCTATAAGACAGAGACAGGAGAAAAATTTATGAATTATCAAGAGATAGAGAACATTGTAAAATATACAATGGATAATTTTGATTACATTAAATATAAAAAAGTTTTTTTATAAATAAAACCAATGTAGCCAAAATTAGCAGGAAAGCAGAAAGTTGGGTGGAGAGTTTATAGATAGTTTCCCAGATAAAAATCTCATTTCTCAAGTATATAGAGAACTTGGTCAAATTTATTAGAATTTGAGTCATTCTCTAATTGATCTCCAAATGGTCAAAGGATATGAGCAGGTAGTTTTTGGAAGAAGAAATCAAAGTTATATTTAGTCATGAAAGAATGCTCTATATCATTATTGATTAGAGAAATGCTAATTAAAACAACTTTGAGGTACCATCTCACACCTATTAGATTGACCAAAATGATAGCAGGGGAAAATGACAAATGCTAGAGAGGATGTGGAAAAATTGAGACATTAATGTACTGTTGAAGAGGGAAGGGTGATAAGGAGGGGGGGGTAAGGAGGGGGGGAGTAAGTGGTTCTGCCAGGGATGCCTCCCTGGCATCCAGTCTGGAAGGAATTCACCAGGTTCAAGCAAACTTTGAATTGTAAAGTTTATTGTTAAGCTGTAGAGAACAGGAACCTGCAAACTCACAGAGGCCGCAGGCATAGTTTTAAGATGTCAATTATGCTAACTAGGTGAGTAAGGGTGGGATCAGGGAGGAGTTAAGGAGTGGTCAGTGCTCAAAGGACCATACACTTTTAATATTAACTGAGCAGGTGTATTGCCCATGATTCACTGGGAAATATCTCAAGCAGGGCTAGCTGGAGGTGTGGTTTTAGGCCTGACACTAAAGAGTCACTAAAGAGTGCCCAGTCTGCCTCCCACCAAGGTCATCAGAGACAGTGCGGGTATATAATTGACTAAGGAGTTACCCTATAGATAAGGTATTGAAGAATTTATGGTGGGGCTGGCCACTCTAACTAAGGGAGATAACATTTACATAACTTATTGTTTCAAGCAGAGATAAACAGGTCATGAGTTGTTGCTGGGCAGAGTGCTGGAAGGGGGGGGGTGGAAATGTGATCTTACAGACTGCTTTTACAAATTGATTTTACAGACATAGATCCCAAAGCACCCCATTTACAAACTGATGTTACAGATTGATACTACAGACATATATACATCACAAGGACCCCATCACTGTCAGTGGAATTGTGAACTGATCCAACCATTTTGGAGAACAATCTAGAATTATGCTCAGAGTTATAAAACTGTTTATGCTCTTTGACCCAGCAATACCACTATTAGATCTGTTTCCCAAGGTGATCAGAGAAAAAGGAAAGAGAACCTACATATTCTAAAATATTTATAGCAGCTCTTTTTTTTGACAGCAAAGAATTGAAAGTTGAGGGGATACCCAGCAATTGGGGAATAGCTAAACAAGTTGTGGTACATGATTGTGATGGAATTCTACTGTGATATAAGAAATAAATTGTCTGATTTTAGAAAAAACATGGAAAGACTTACATGAAAAAGGATAGTTAATACAATATGTGACAGAATCAAGTTTCAAGAAGATTTCAACGGGTTGGAAATAAATGTCAAGTTTAACAAGATATAATTGCATAGGGATACATGTAAAATCCTATATTTACTTTCAAAACATCAGTTTAATTGATGTCCATTTGAAAAAGACTGAGTGATTATTGCTGAAAGAGGGAATGTGATATTAGATAGCTTTACCAGAAATATAATGTCAAACACCAGGTAAGTCATAGTCCCATTATGTTTCACTGGCCAGAGCATGTCTTTAATATTTTATTTACTCTTGGTTGCTATGTTTTAAATGGAACAATAACAAGCTGTAACATGACTAGAAAAGTGCTACTGATATGGTGAAGGGACTTACAATATTTGAAATGGTTGAATGAACCAGAGGCATTTAACCTAAATGTATGAGGGTAGGAATGCTATGTTGTTTTGCCCATGTAGGTTAAGTATGTTCACATGTATCTGTCTAGATACATTCACAGGGAGGAAAGGACAGGCATCTCTAGTGTCTTCCCCTCTCCCCACTTTCTTCTGGGAAAACTGATTCATGTTAGGAGATGAAGCAAGAGGTTGGGACCAGAGGCTGCTTTTCTCAGAGAAAAGAGGCACCAGAATAGAATTTTATCTATCTGTTACCTTAAATGGAGCAACTAGATAGCTCACTTGATAAAAGTATTGGACTTAGAGTCAGGAAGAATTGAACTCAAATTCAGCCTAAGGCACTTACTAGCTGTGTGAACCTAGGTAAGTCACTTAACCTCTGATTCCCTTAATCCATTGGAGAAGGAAATAGCAAGCCATTTTATTATCTTTGCCAAGAAAACCCCATGGACATAAAGTCACGAAGAGTGGGAGGGACATGGATGAAAACAAAAACAATAAACTCCTTTAAATATTATTAGTATAGGGGAAGTAATTTTCAAGCTACAGCTCCTTAATTGTTATCCCTTAATGCGAAGGACTGCACCAAGCTTTATAATCAAGGTTTGACCCTTTTCCTATCAGATTCCAGTTCCACAATTAACACACATAGCAAACCGAAAAGAAATCCATTTATCAAGGTCAATAGCAGAACAAAAGTCAAAGAAAGCATACACATGAGAACATATGCAAGACAATACATATTGATGGAGCACTCCCAGTGGGGGCAAGATGATTCAGCTTTCCCAAGAGATTGTGTCTCAGATATCAGTCAAGGGGAAATTCCTGGAAGTCTTTAGTGTATTTAAGTGATTGAAATTCTACATATTGGCTTCTTTCCAGAGCCTTCATACCTTCATGGACCTAAAGAAAGACTAGAATCAGTCATCTTCTCTCCTGATGCAGGAAGTTAGAAAAGCCCAAATCTCTCTCCAATTCACTCTCACCAATTCCAGCCTACCTGTCACACAGGCACTAGATACTGTGTATTCCATATCCACTAATGAAGAGAATCCTATACACCTGATCTTTTGAGCCAAAGGTTACATAAAGAAGGATTGATTTAGAGAGGGGATAGTGCTTTCTTCAAAAGTTTCAAAGAGCTGCTGACATATGGAAGAATAAAAAAGGGGGGGAGGGGGTAATTCTGTGAAACTCCAGTCAGCAAATCAACAAGTATTTATTAAGTACTTACCATGCCCTAGTCACTGTGCTAATCCTTAGGAATACAAATATAAATAGAAAGAAAGATAGCTCTTGCCCTCACATTCTAATGGGGACAAAACAAAATATAAAAGGAAACTGAAAATTCAGAGTTGAGGAGGAGATACAGATAGAGAATGGAAGAGTGGAAGAGATATGGCAGAGTAAGTTCAGAGTGAAGCCTGGAGAGGAATTAGATATGGCTGTCCTAGGTGCCCTCCTTAAATTAAGGATCTGGGATGAGTCATTCAATCAGAGGGAGAGGCCACATAGGTACTTAGTTGGGGTAGTTACATAGGTTCCCAAAGTGAGTTCCCTGGGAGGTGCTGGAACAATAAGGGGGGTGGTAGTAGCCTCAGTTGTAACTAGCAAGGGGGGGCGGGGTGTTGAATAAAAATAAGGGGGTGGTGGAATCATGAGGAAAGAACAAAAGAAAATTTTGTAAACTGTTCTTACATGTTTCATCTATTATATAAAAGAGTTAAAGTCATAGTGATCACATTATTTTTCAAATAAACACACACAATGCAAGTTATAACCAATCAGTGGTCAAGTCCATTGACAGGGCTTAAAAAGAAAGTGTTGGCAAGTGAGCATGTTGTGCATTGTTGGGAAGTCTAGCACACCTCAGTAGGAATATATGTATATGATACAATAGTGTGCTATGTTAATGATTAGTCCACTACAAAAATTTCAATGCAGGAAAATACCCACAAATTTATAATAAATTGTTAAATGTGTTATTTAAAGATGTGTCATTAAAAAACATTTCACCTTTATGGAAATGATGCAAATTCAAAATTCCAAGAGTAAAAGACAGTAGATTTCTAGGGAGGTGGCTGAGTAATTTTTTTTTTCAAAAGGGGGAGGTAGGCTAAATAAGTCTCGGAATGGCTGTTCTAATGTGTACATTCCAGGACTGTAGTAAACTTCATATGAAAAGCAGGGGCGGCATAATAGAGGAACTTCTGAGTTAAATTTGGAAAGTGAGTAGAGTGTTACAGGGAGGCAACTCTACTTAAGGAAGAATGTTCAAAAAGAATTGTGTATTTCCTCTAGAAGTGGAGATTTACCAGGTACCAGAGGTGTTCAATCTGAGGTTGCATGACTACCTATCAGGATTTCTGGAGTCCATTCTTAAGAGGGCTATGTGGCTGAACAAGATGGCTTTTAAAAGAGTGGTTTCTAAATGTTTTGATCACAAACCACTATTAGTGGGGGAGTGAGGGGGTGGGGCGGTGGGGGAGAGGGGAATGAGCTTATCCCATACAGCTAGATGGAACTGAACCTGTAATTTCATTGGTATAGGGATTTCCCAGGGAGGAGTTTCTTTTATCCATGCAGATTGGTACCTTCCTAGTAATTTATAGTATTTGAGATTTACCTAGGATCACACAGTCATTATGTGGAAAAGATAAAACTTGAAGCCACATCTTCCTGATTCTGAGGCCAACTTTATCTGACTCTTTACACAACTCTCTCTAGTTGTCTCTCTCTCTCTCTCTCTCTCTCTCTCTCTCTCTCTCTCTCTCTCTCTCTCTCTCCCCCACCCCCTGCCCATATCTCATTTTCTCCCTTGTATATAGAAGGTGCTCAATTAAAACTTGTGTATACATATAATACTATGCTAAATGATTAGTATATCATAAACACATCAAAATGGAATTGAAAAAATAAGATAAAATATTATGGATATATTTTATTTATTAATGGTACAAACACCTTTTCTCTCAACAAAATATTATTAGTACTAATGACAAGTGAATATGATGCAATTGAATATGTTTCATTATTTTTGAAAATTTTGCTTGAGTACTTTGTGATATGGTGATTCAAAGGTTTGATATTAAGTTCAATGGATATTTACACAGTTTTAATGGTTGTTATAGCTACAAAAGATAACTCATAAAGATATGGAGATACAAAAGAAATGCATCATTATATGTGCTTATGAAATCATGATAACTCATTTTTAAAATTCCTTCCACCAATTATAAAAAGGATTTTTGTTGAAATTCAGCTAATAACATTCATTTCCCTAATGCCAGTCAATTTTTTAAAAAACAACTCTGAAGGTGTTTCATTTTCATATTTTTAACAAATGGTTAGAAAACCCACTGAAATGCTTCCTTTAGAAGATTTTTAAACAGACTAGAAAGTTCTGTTTCCAAGTTTTTAAAGTGTGAAGATATAACAGTTTTTATAGGTGACATACATTCATTGTCTTCAGCAACCCAGAGAAAAGAGAGTAAACATCTAGGAGGGGAGGGTGATCAATAGTGTCAAGCACTACAGAGAATTTTAAAAGAAAGTATTAGCTTTGAGGAAAGGTTATCAAATCTGGTCATTAAGAGATCCTTTGAGACATATGAGTGCACTATTAGTAGGGTAATGAATCAATGATGACAAAGAGGTTGAGAGCCTGTGACAGTAGAAGGATGGTGTTGCCCTCAAAGAAAATGAGAAAGTTTAAAACAAGAGTGAGGGTTTTTTTTAAGGAAAATAATGTAATTCTGTTACACATAATGAAGCCCATTCATGCATGGTTAGACTCTACTATTCATTGTTTCCCATCTAAAAAACAAAAAGTAGTAGGAAGTGTTTACTCATGGGCTACTGTCCCAGAGTAGTGCAGAGACCATCTGCTGAAGGGTGAGGAAGGCAGCTAGGAGATGATGTAGGAGGCAGAGTGGGCAGAAGTGGGGAAGTGAGGTGGAAGTATTTGGCCTATGTAGCAGCTCTCAGCACCTGGGTCACTATTAGGTCATAGTAACCTTGAGGGGCTAATGCCTGACTCAGGGGAAGCCAATGACAGGAATAAATGAGTAAATAACTCATCAAGTGCTTGCTCTATACAAAGCACAGTGTTAAGTACTGGGGATACAAATAAAAAAGTTAGACTGTCCCTGTTCCCAAGGATCTCACATTCTCCTGGGGGAAACAAAATACATGGAAGGTTTTAGCTGTCAAGTCAAATGGAAAGGTTCCATACTCCTTAGGGAGTGGTGGCCAATTGGATGGTAGTGCCTCATCTTTATTGTCATTTCCACTGATAAAATGATGTCAGTTTCTGATGTTGAACAATTTGATAGTGCCAAGGACTCTGGTGACAAGAATTTTCTTTTCTAGGCCCTCAGTAGGCTAAAACACCTACAGAAAAAGAGCTGGAGAATATTATTGTATTATGAGCGAAAGGGTGTATGTGTGGTTGCCCTGGAGACAAGCCTATAAACTTGACAATCAGGAGAGAGTGGGGAAAGACTCTATTCCCACTGTCTATTTGGTCTAATCCACAAATCTTAGAGTCATGCCATGGCTCTCAGAGGTGACTATAGGATCCCACTTGAGAGATCTCATTCTTCTAAAGGTTCCAACTCCGTGCTTTTATGCTCTGTGTACTTGTCTTTTCTTGGCCTATTTCTTTTCATACTACTTTAAGACCATAATAATCAATTACTAAGTCTTTAGTCTTTATTAAGCACCTAGTATGGCCAAGGTCCAATATGAGTTCCTGAGAACTAAAAGTCTTTTACTTAAAGAAATTTTATAACTGAACAGAGGAAAAAGACATACATGTGAAAAAAAAAGTCTAATGATAGAGGGCAGCATAAGTGCTAAATTGTTACTATAGACAAGAAGTGCTATAGATATCCAGGGCATAGAAAGCTCAGGAAACATTATAAGGACCTTTATAGGATGAGAAAAATTGGGGCAGATATAGGTCCAGTGAGGAATAAGACATTTCCTGAACTGGAAAACATGTGTAATGCAAAGTAGAAAAGTATAAGGTATACTGATGGAAAAGTAGTGAGTAGATCAGCTTTGTAGATGTGGAAGGCTCATGTAGGATCATGGTGGGATATAGTTTGGAAAAGTAAGTTGGAACAAGATTACAAGAGATTTACCATTTTTTTTTAGATACTTACTAAATTTACTTTGGAGCCATTTATTTATTTATTTTGCTTTTTGGAGACGATAGGGGTTAAGTGACTTGCCCAAGGTCACATGGCTAGTAAGTGTTATGTGTCTGAGGTCAAATTTGCACTCAGGTCCTCCTGACTACAGGGAGGTGCTCTGTTCACTGTGCTACCTAGCCTCCCCTACCACAGAGGGGACTAAGGTGTCACTTTCTACATGAGGATTTACTTTATCCTCCAAGCTTCTAGTCTCCCCACCCAAATAATAATAATTAGCATTTATATAACACTGTAAGATTTGTAAAATGCTTTACAAATATCCTCACAATAACAGGGAGGTGAGTACTATCACATCCATTTTATAGATGAGGAAATTGAGGCAGACAGATTTTTTTTTCTTTATTTTGTTTGTATTTTGAGAGTCACATGATTAGTAAGCGTCTGAGGCTAGATTTCAACTCAGGTCTCCTTGACTCCACATAGAGCACTCTATCCACTGTTCCACCTATTTGCCTGCCTAAATGATATTGTATTTATACACAGTATTTATTTTGCATAATTTTAAATATACCTTATTCATGTACTTGTCTACCTTGATAGAAGTAAGCTCCTCGAGGGCAGGAACTGTTTATTTGTTTGTTTTTGTCTTCTTATTCCCTACTGCCTAGTTCAGTGCCTGGTTATCATTAATTGATTACCAGTCAGTGAATTCATTGTTAGTAAAATTGTAAATTAGTCTAACTATTCTTGAAAGCAATTTGGAATTATGTAATAAAAGTTACTAATTTATTTGGACCTTTTGATCCTGAGGTTCCCCAATGAGAACTATTATTCCATAGAAGTTAATGAAAACAAAGATCCATATGTATAGAAATATTAAGTTATATTGTTTATAGCAAAACATAGGAATTGAAGTATGATGTGTCTCAATGATTGGGGAATGGTAGAACAAACTGTGGGGGATAAATGTCATGGCATATTGCTGAGCCATAAGAAATGATAAAGAATTCAGAGAAAGATGGGAAGACATATGTAGAATGTAGAGTGAAGAAAGCAGAGACAAAAGAATAACGTGCCCCAAGAATACACAAATAAAGATAATACTAAAAGAAAACTAAGCTCATATAAAATACAAGACAATGTTGGGATCATGCATCATATCAAAATTAAATAATACATTCTTTCTGTTAATAAACAATAAATTACAAAATTGGAAAGTGACATAGACTATGTCTTGTGATTATATTATTAAGGAGTTTTGTTTAACTCTTTTGGGTGAATGCAACTAGGTGGCCCAATGGGTAGAACACTGGGTTTGAAATCAAAAAGACTCATCTCCATGAGCTGAAATTTGACCTCAGCTCCTGTCCTTGAAATCTCCTTGCCTTAGCAGTTTTCTGTAGTATGTCACTGAGGTTTGGTTTGGGAGGGTATAAGAACAAAAGCATGGAAATTAGCAAACAGGACAGAGATGGTTCTGACTGAGTGATGGGACCTGGAACCCTAAAAAGATGAGGCCATGACTTTGAAAGCAACCCAGTCTCTGACTTTTCCCATACATTTCAGCAACCTCGATTACTGGAGGCTCTGCCCAAGGCAACTGGCCCACCCCAGCCCACCTATATCACTTAATAAGCTTACTTGACAGACCTTTCATTACTACACCTGGCCCATCCCAGGCTACTTAATATTTCTTTCACTATTGCACCTGGCCCACCCCAGATTGCATAATACTCCTTAATTCTATTCAGATCCTTCACTATCCTTTTTTGTATATAAGTATCAGTCTCACTCCCAAAAAGTTTCAGGTTCACTAGGAACCTTGTGCTCTCCTATTGGTATAACAGTAAACCTTATCACTTGACTGGAAGGTTTGAGTTTGTGAATCCATTTCAGGTAGAAGCTGCCCAGTACCCTGACATTTTGGGGTTCCCAGCAACCCCAAACTGCATCAGTTCAATGGGGGGTATAAAGTACCTGGCTTCTCCCTAGAGTGGTGAGTGCCATAGTCAATGGCAGACAGAAGGAACTGCAGTTAACTCCAATTGAAGACCAGATTATTGTTGAATTCTCCCCTTCCTGGTTCTGAACTACAGCATTTGAAGGATGTCTATTTAGAATATAGCTGGGAAAAAACCTCCAATAAAAAATAACTTTTTTCCTATCCTCTCCTACTAATGATATTTTGTGAATCTGATCATCATTTTATAAATGAGTTTGTTCCCATTGTCTGCAGGCATGTCATTACTTGAGATCAGAGAATGCATATGGAGGTTGGCCCAGAGGAATGGTATATTTCATAGATGATCTAAGCTAGGATCCTGCAAGTCTGGTGTGGCAGGTTCATAGACTATCCTGGGGGCTATCAAGGTATAATTTAGTCCTGTCATTCTCCCAAACAAAACCATGAAACCATAACTCAGGTCCTCATTTGATTTCCCTTAAAGCAGGAATTCTTAGTTTTTTTGTGTGACATTTACCTTAGTGGCAGCCCAATGAAGCCTATGAATTCCCTCTAAGAATGTTTTTAAATGCATAAAATACATATCAATATGAAAGAAGCCAATGATGGAATCCAGTTATTAAAATGTTTGTGATTCATGGTCGCTAGATTAAGACCTATAAGATTGAGTTAATTGGGCCATGGGGCCACTGAGGATGGAAGTGCAGTTAAGGCTAAATTCTATTCCTCTCACTAGAAAGGAGGGAGGAGGAAGGAGGGATGAGAGGAGGAAGTGTTGCCCTCTATGCAGTAGACTTGGTCTCAGAATTTCTGTGCCTTTCCTGTTGGGACAGGAAAACAAGGAAAGCACAGACCCTTTTCTTCACAGAAATATTTAGTGTCATTCATTGCGTGCGCGCACACACACACACACACACACACACACACACACACACACACACACACACACACACACGGGCTACACAATGTGTTAGCCTCTCCTAGATTTAAATATGCTTCTACTCAATTTTCCTATTTCCTACTATTTTTGTTGTTTCAGACCTTTAATTTCACTGGTTCAGGGAAATCCCAGAGAGGAAACTCCTTCCCTTCGGGCAGGTGAAACTGTTCTACAACACATAGTCTTAGAAAGTTGCCTAAAGGCACTAAGAGGTTAAGTGATTTGTCCAGAATTACATAGCCAGTCTATGTAAGAGGAAGGATGAGAACCCAGGTATTCCTGACTCTGTGACTCACTCATAATGCCAAACTGCTTCTCATTCAAAAATAATAGCTCATATTTTTATAATATGCTTTATATATTTATGATGGGGTATAGGTTCTGGGAATCCCCTTGAATCTTCCCACTTAATCTGGTGTCCCCCAGAGGCCATAAGCCTTCCATTATCAATATAAGTGAATCTCTATTACCTTTAACCTTGTCTAACCCTCCATTATCTGTTATCTCCAGCTCTTTCCCACCCTTTATCCCATCAAAATCCCATTCTCTGGTTCCTGGAGTCTAACCTCAGTCCCATCAAGATCCTCCTTAGACTGCTCCGAAAGACCCCTCCTAGACCCCTCCTTCCAAACTACTAGACCACCCCTAGATCCCTCCCACAGTCTTTCTGTATATAAGATCCACCTTACCTACACTAAAGTGCTGGGATTCAGTCTAGCTCAGAGTCACTCTGTGTCAGATTGTTCTGGCCTGCTTGTCAATACAAGCATCACAAATGCTCAGATTCCTTAAGAGTACCCAATATGGGGGCGGCTAGGTGGCGCAGTGAATAGAGCGCCGGCCCTGGAATCATGAAGGACCTGAGTTCGGAGCGGGCCTCCGACACTTAATCCGCACAAACAAAAACCTAGCCGTTGTAACCTTGGGCAAGTTACTTAACCCCAATTGCCCTAAAGGGGCGGCTAGGTGGCGCAGTGAGTAAGAGCGCCTGCCTCGGAGTTTGGATGACCCGAGATCAGATCCGGCCTCAGAAAATGAGCACCCACGCATAAATCAAATGACTAGCCCTGTAACCTTGAGCAAGTTACTTAACCCCAATTGCTTAAAAAAAAAAAAAAGTACCCAATATAGTGAATCTTTAATAAATTTTGTTTTACTTTGCCTGGGAGAAGGCTAGATTCAAATTCATTTGGCAGGACCTGGTGTGTTGGTATTTGGGGGTCTTGGGGACCCCTAAGCCCCAAACCTCAACACTTACATAGTTCTTTCCCTGTAATAACCCTTTCATGTATACAGGTGGCAAAATTTTATCTCCATTTTACAGATGAATGAACTGAAGTTCAAAGTGGTTCCATGACTTTATCATTTTTATATGACTAGTAAATGCCAAAGCCAGGACTCCAAACTATCTTTTCTGACTCCAAATGTAGTAACCCCCCATTTTGTGAACATCCTCCATCTCTCCCCATCACAGGAGAGCTGCCTAGGAAACCTGCACAAAACCCAACAAAGCCTGGCTAGGCGACAAACCTGCCAAGTAGCCTGCCAAAACCTGCTACCTGAAGTGCATAGTGGGGGGGGGGGCAGCCCCTCTGTTCAGCACCCCCTCTGTTCAGTTCTTAACACAGATTTGGGAACTTTTCAGCTGGGCAACAAACTGACCCCTGGACAAAAATCATTAAGCAATGCTAACATTTATGTTGTGGCTTTGATGAGGTATGGGCTCTGGGAGCCCCCTCAAGTTCTCCTTGAATCCTTGAGGTAGAGGTTCTGGGAACCTCCCTAGGACTCTTGATTAAATTGTCTCATTTGATGAGGCATTTGCATGAGGCAATAAGCCTTACATTGTGGTTGGGCCCAGACCTCTATCCTAGTTACTAACTGCTAACTAACTGCCTAGTTACTAGCCTAGCCCTCCATTATTCATCTACTTCCCACCCTTGAGCCTATCAAAATATCAATACACCCTCAAACTGGCCTAGCTTTCTATTGCCTGTAGACTCCAGCTACTTCCCACCCTTAATCACTCATCGACCTCATTAACTCATCCTGAAGACCCTCCCCAAACTCCTCCTCTAGATCACCCCTAGATCACTCCCACAACTTCCTGTATATAAGATCCTATCTTCCCTCCTTGTGAGAATGCCAGAGAATGCCATAGAATAGGGAGAGTGCCATAGAATGACCTAGCACAGACTTATTCTGTGTCTAATGGAAGCAAACTTTTAATAAATTTTACTTTTCTTTGGCTGAGAAAACTGGAGTCGAATTCATTTAGCAGGACCCGGTATGTTGGTATTTTGAGGTCGCCAGAGCAACCCTAACCCTCTTAGTGGGTAACCTCTTCAGCTTTTGTCTATATAAACCCCAAGAAGTATATGCTTGGGGCTGCCTGATTTGGGTCCATGACCCCTGGCAGTCCCCGGGTTAATTATGCTTCACAATCAAAACTCCATTTAAATTGATTAATGGTCTCACTTGCCGTCATTCCGTTACAACACAAATCTAATACTCTTTGCAACATATACTGGCTCATACTTGCAAATTTTAACTTCTCATATTTAGAAAGCAGAATATCAACATCATTGTACAGATAACCAGCCCACTTAAGCTGTCAGTGTACTGAAAAAAAAAATAAAAAACTCAGTGTCATCCCTGCTACTGGGCAAGGACAGTTCAGTTTGTCCTTTGTGCTCTTAGGAAGATGACTTTCTTTTTTTTTTTTTTAGTTGTTCTTATTTTAAAAAATTAACAAGCATTCATGTTCTCTGATTTCCACATCTCCCTCCCCTTACCCTCCTACTTGTTGGAAGGAGCCAAGTACAGAAGGACGGAGGAAAAGGAAGGAGAAAAAAGCCCTTATCACAAATATGGTAAGAACTGGCTAACTGGATGGTTAGCTTTTGTTGACTACAGAATCTTGCTAATGGGATTTAAGTAAAGGACAGTAAGCTTTGCTAAATTCCAGGACTACTAAGTATACGCCTAACTCTGGTCAGCTGCTTTGGAAATCTATTGGTTATAAAGACAGATATAGGCAAGTGAGGGAAGGATCAGTGTAGATCCTTCACTAATTGACTCAAAGTGATGGGTCAGTAACTTCACCTCTGTATATGTAGGATTTTGTTACATTATTTCCATGGCTAAGAATCTGTGCATACACTTGGGGAGGGTGGGGTCTGGTCTTAGAGCTCTTTTTAACCATGAGGAAGGAAGTACAAAGCAGTACTCAAGGCAATATCTGAAACCTGGAAAAGTTTCTTCCTCGGTGTAAAGCGAACAATATCCTTCACTTTTTCCACTGAAAGAAGGGGCAGAGAGTTGAGTAGCAACAGTGCCTGTCTCATCCCAAATAATACAGTATAGGAGAGTGGAAAGAAGACTAGAAATGAAATCAAAGGTCTTGAGTTTAAATCATGGCTGTGCTATTTATTACTAGTGTGACCTTGGCCTGGTCATTTCCCCTCTATTGGTCTCAGTAGAAACCGAGATAGGTATACTAAAAAAAATGTGAGGGTTGGTCTCCAGACTGATTTACTTATGGCTATGCCCTAGACATGTTCTAGATCGTTGGGTAAGGAGGGGAAAGAGGTATTAACCCTCAAAGGGCAAAGAGCTTTAAAATGTATTAAAATTTTGAGAACTTGATTGTGCAATTAAAAATATTTAAAAATTCCATCTCCCAGATTCTACAATGGGAACTAAATACTGAGAATTGAAGAAAAGCATAGGCTCACACAGGAGTGAGTTAATAAGAGTTCTCTTATACAATTCAGCTTACTAAATATCCACCTACTGTGTGCATATCACTGTGTGAGGCATCATGGATACTGACATAAGAAAGATCACAAGCCTTTTTCTCAAAGTATTTACCATCCAATAGTGGGAAAGTCATGAATGCAAATGAGTCTAAAACTAAAGGATGGCCCTCAATTTTCTGCATGACAGGCTTTCAAATATCTGAAAACTAATATTTAGATGAAATGAAAGATTAGCATTTTAATTTATAGGTATAAATATGTTTTAAGAGAGGCAGAATGAAGTAGTGGAGAGAGGCCTGACTCAGGCAGACATGGATTCAGGTCTGGTCCCTGACCCTATAAAATGAACAGGTTGGTTTTGAAGTCCCTTCAAGCTCTATAACTATGATACTAGGTATCCATACATAAGTATGAATCAAAAATAAATATAGCATTTATATATGGGGAGGGGCTGTTTTTTCCCCCTTTCTCTTTCCAGCTTTCTGCCATTCTTCCTGACACTTCCAAATAATATAGTAACTTGGTAATTTCTCAGGTAAGGCAAAGGGATTAAGGAAGGGAAAGTCTACTCCAGACTTTAGGTGTCTTCTTCCTTGCACAAGATAAGGGCAAAGTCTCTTGAGTCCTCTGTCTCTGGCTCTTTTCCCATTTTCCTCTTTTCTCTCCCCCATCATCATGTATGCTTTCAAGCAAGAATGCCAAATTTATTCAAAGTCATTTATTCTTCTTAGCCATTCAAATGGGAGAGGTAGGGTGAGGGGGAAAAGACCTCAAAATCTGGTACAAATATTTGAAAATATTCTGTATTTAATATATTATACACATATAAAACTTTATATACATTTACATGTGCACATACATTATAATAAACATGCAACTTGGAAGATACCAATTTATTTCTAGTATCATTGACTTGGAAATCTATGCTTTCATCTCTGTATGGTCCTAAAAAACGAGGTGAAGAACCATAAACACACAACTCAATATTGCTCCTGTCTTTTCCCCTTCCCCCTCCCTCCTCCATCACCCTAACGTTTTGGCATCATTCACTATTCCAAATTCTGTACATCCGCCCATCTCCATTGGGAGATAGCCAGGTGGGTGTGTTGGAGGAGGCAGATGTACATTCCACTTGGAGTGATTGTATCTTACACAGAGCTCACTATTCATCCAAATGGGTATCAGACCGAAGACTTCACAATTTCTTTCTTAGAAAGCTTTCATTCTGCAATGAAGTACAGCCACCTCTGGGGTGAAGCAGAGTGACTTCCTAACATATTATGACAATGCCTCTCAGTCCTGCAGTGAATAATGAGGGTTTCAGTGAATGCTGCATCCATTTGAAACCTTGAGATGATTTTAAGAGGAAGCTAGTAATTACCCACATTAACTTTGAACCCAGACCCCAAGTTAGATATGACTACTTCTGCAAAAAGCTTTTTGCTTAATTCTCAAATCCTGGGCAAAGCTCAGTGTGGTCAATAAAACCTGGAAAAGACAAGAAAACAGCTTGATAATACTAGTATAATCTCGGTCCTCAGCTGAGGCAGAATAGCTCTATTGCCTAAATGCAAATGGAACCTCATCAAACATTTGCTATCAATTATAACATGCAGATGCCAATGTGTACAGATTCAGACACTTTTATTGCTCACACTTCTAGAACTCCCACTGACTTCAGAGAGATTGAGCACATATCCTATCTATATAATCCTATCTATGAGAGGCAATGTAACATGGTGGAAATGGAACTGGATTTGGAATTAGAAAGAAGGAAGGAAACAAGCATTTATTAGGCACCTACTATATGTCAGGCACTGCACTAAGTGCTTTATCTTATTTGATCCTCACCTTTTGTCTTCAAATGAAGAGCACTAATAACTCAGGTGATTTGTACATTTCAGTACAATTCCTTTGAGGTGATCTCTATATGTTCTCATAAACCTAGATTTTTCACTGTTATCCCATCAGGATAACCAAATTCCTAGAATGGGATTCATACCTCTGGCATTTCCTTGCCCCTCTTTTCCTGTCTCCTTATCTTTTCCTCCCTAATGGAGCATTTTCTTCCTTTACCACTTCAATTCAAATCTTACTGAGTAAGGTTGGTATATTCCTTCTTTCCTCAGAAGGTGAGGCAGCAATAGATAGCATGGATGGTAGTCGTGAAGAAAACTGATGCCAGGAATGGGTGATATGACCATCACTGACTATTCTCATCCCAGCCCTGCCTAAGACTTTCCAAATCAAAAAGGGATGTTTATTTCAAACATTTACGCTAATGAGAAAATGCTTATTATGAGTAAAACTCCATTCCGCTTAATCATGTCTTTCATCTTCAACTTCTTCCCCTACTTAAAAAAAAAGCCAACCAAAAATATTTCAGAGGAAATTACTGAGGCAAGAAATCAAAGGTCCCTCAGGAAAAATCCTTCTTGGGGAAAAAAAAACCCAAAACCTAAACATTGTTTCTTTGTTTTTTTCTTAGTCTCAGAGTACTAGAGTACTCAAATAATTTATGCTGTCTCTGTCTCACTGGATAGAATAAATTGTTTCCTAACTGGAACTATGTCATTATCTGGGTTATAAAATGTGGTAGTAATGATTTGTTATATTCTTAAGAAATGGCAAAAATTGTTTTCTCATATAATGATTTTTTTCAATCAATATGTCATATTAAGTAAGAGCTTTTGCATTTAACTAAGCCAGGGTTTGTGTGTGTGTGTATATACATACACACATATTTATATTTGTGTATGAATACACATATATACATATTTGTCACCTATATATCACCTAAGTATATGTATACATATCTATATATGTACATATATATATATATATATATACATGCACACATATAAGGAATGGTTTTCTCATATTCTATCCAGCATATTGTTTTGTACTACAATTTTTGTGCTGTTGGAAAAATAATCAGTTTGAAAACAAAGTGTATGTTACACAATTGGGAATGGCTGAAAAATCCATGGTTTATGAATATATGTAATGGAATATTGCTGTGCAGGAAGGAAAGTTGAATATGAACAATTCATGGAAACATGGGAAGATTTTTATGAACTGATAGGGGAATAGGGAAAGGGATTGGATCTATGACTTATTGACATAGAGAACTCTAGATAAAGAAGCTTTATTTCTGATACAGTTTTGCATCTTCTTTGCAACTTCTGGTCTTAGAGGCTTGCCTAGAACACTGAGAGGTTAGATCAGTTTTTCAGTATCACATAGCTAGTATGTGTCAAGCAGAGCTTGAACCTAAGAATTTTTGAGGTCAACTCTATTCCACGATGTCTGAACTGATACAAAGCAAAATAAGTAGAAATAAGAAAAATAATATATAAGAATAAATATATGTATATAAGCATACATATGCACATATGTATGTGTATATGGAAATATATAGTAACTACAAAAATGTAAATGATAAGATAATTAAAGGAAAGTTCTACTCTAAGTGACTTCTGATTCTAGCATTCAGAGCTCTCTATATCTGTCTTCAACATACCTGTTCTCAGTCTCATCCTTTGTATATTCTTCGATTCAGTCAAATTAGACTATGCTCCTGTTGTTAATTTGCCCTATTTCATCTCCATATTTTTTCTTATGACTGAGATGTATTTCTCTATTTCCTTCTTCTTCATTTAAAATCCTTCCCTCTTTTCAAGGCTTAATTAAATATGCCACCTCCTTCAAGAAGCTATCTTTAGTCCTACTCAGGAAAAAATGATCTCTCCTCAAATTTCTTTGAGCCCATTGTCTGGATCTTTCCTTTGTGTTCAATATGTTCTCCCCATTCGCTACATTTCCCACTCTGACATATGCTTTGTTTTTGGGTAAGATGGTGATTTCAATTTCTTTGTGAGCAAGCTCCATCTACCAATGCAGATGGGCAAATGCTTTGTAATTTATAGTGTTATTTGTTGTTTGTTGTTCAGTCATTTTTTCAGTTTTGTCTGACTTTTCATGACTTGCAGTTTTCTTGGCAAAGATACTGAAGTGGTTTGCCATTTCCTTCTCCAGATCATTTTACAGATGAGAAATAGAAGCAAATAGGGGTAAGTGACTTGTCCAGGGTCACAAGCTGTATTTAAACTCAATATGATGAATCTTCCTGACTCCAGGCCTGGCACTCTATCCATTGGGTCACCTAGCTGCCCTTAAAGAGCTACTCAAAGCACTGAGAGGTTATCCAGGGTTCTACAGCCATTATGTATCAGAGACTAAACATGAACTCAAGTCTCCCTGGTTCAATGTTGACTCACTATACACTCTGCCATGCTGGTTCTCATTCTCTCTTTTATCATAGTTATTTGTATGCATATGGTTTCCTCCCTGTTAGGTTGCAATTTCCTTGACAGACCTAGTACTTTGCTTTGCACATACAAGTCTCTCAGTAAATATCTATTAAATTGAATTTTATATTTCAAATACAACCTTTGGAATGGCCTTTTTTTTCACAGTTTTGTGATACACTTGTGCCATTATTATAAGCTCCTTCATAGTAGCAAGGAAACAGCTCTCTATTATCTCCTGGGAAGGCAGATTCTCCATATCTACATTGCTTAAATCCAAGCTGTTTTAAGCATTCCACATACCTTTTTTATTTTAAGAAAATGCTGCCCTTCATCAATGCACTCAAGCTACATGGAGTTCATTCTAAACCCAGATTTTCAATTACTCTAAACCAGGAGTGGATCTAGGTCCTCAAGTATAGTCCTTTGAGTGAAATCAAATAGACAAAGGACCACACTTGAGAATCTACTGGGCCACATGTGGCCTCAAGGCTGCAGGCTCCCCACCCCTGCTCTAAACACTTAGTTTTTGTGACTGTGGTTTGCCTTTATTTTGTAGTGTATCTATTCCTTCTTGGCCCAAGTACCCTATAAGATGCATAACTTACCTGTTCAATACAGAATAAGCTATTGCCATGTGGATGAATAGTAATTTCATGAGTTGCCTGAACTTTGTTTGCCTAGAAACAGAAGTTTGAGCTTGGGTTACTGACCTCACAAATTGCACCTTTAGGTCTTACATTGTAACTTGAAAAGCTCTGGCTTACCAAAACTGTGGGCACATTTTGTTGAGAGGCTGATCTGGTAGAACATCATGCCAGTAGTATACTATGACAGCTAATGCTTTCCTGTCTGGGCTTTAATTTGCTAACCAGCTATACCTTTAGTTGACTGAAGTTTGGAAGTTTACTGACAAAAAAATGGAGGTAGTCCAACATCTTAATATATCTTGATACTTCAATGTGGCTTCAGTTACCTTTTCTACCTAGAATGCTTAGTGTCCAAGGGATATAGATTTTGAGTGAGAAGCATGTAATAGCATGCTTTGAAAAGACTATTGAGAAGGAAAATAGCAAGAAAAAAAGCAAGTTTTAATTTAAAAGATGGGACCAGGAGGGACTCAAAACCTTCTGTTCCTGGAGGAACTTGGAAGAGAACAATACAGTTTGCATGGGAGCCAGGTTTTGAAGATGCTTGCTGATGGGGCATTTATTTGATATAATAATATTTTCTACTTTAACATAAATTGGTTTTGTTCTGTAATACAATATAAGTTTTAAATGACTTGTTGATAATAATTAGTTCTAAGAGGAGTTAGTTTCTACTGGGCTGGGGGCTAAGTCCTTTAAACTGAGGAATAACAGAAAAGGGAGATTATATATAACTCTACTAAAGGACCTAGAATTTTATACAAATGATAAAAAGTATAAAATTTTATGAATACAATTTTTATACAAAGCTTAAAGTTTAAGTTAAATTTAAAAAATTGATATTCAAACTTATCTGAAGAGAAACTAATGAAAGGAAGTTGGATTATGATCAACTAAGCCTAAGATTCCAACAATAATGGGGGAAGAGGAGGAAATGTAACCCTACAAATAAGGGAATGAATCATTTTGAATATTATAAATCCCCAAATTAACTACAAAGGACATACGAAGGTATACAGAGAAAGAACAAATAAAAAGAAATATGTACACAATGATTTTAATACATATATATGAACACATATAGGTATATACATACACATATTTCTGTCTAATTGTAACCATATCTAGGGTGGAGGGGGAGAAGAAAAAAATTTACATAACTTTGCTATATATTTAAGGAGAATAACAAGTTGTACATAATAGATTTGCCATTTCTTGTGAAATCACCTTTTTAAAAAAAATTATATACTGTTATGGAAATACTTGTTTTATCTCATAAATTAAAAATTTAAAAAGTTAAAAAAAAAGGATGATCAACTCTCAATCATAAGGTATGTTGTCAAACTACCTATAAAAATACCTCCACTAAATTAATCAGGAGAGCAACATAATTAGATGGACAATGATTAGCCCTGCCCTGAGTAAGGATTAAAAGAACCTGGAAGAGTTGAGAATTCAGGTCAGCACTGGACAGATACAATCTGTGGAGGATGCCCCTGCAGGAAATAAGAATGTGCCTTCTCTCTCTTTCCCTTCCTGTATCAACTATGATGCCTAGCATATTCTAGCAGGAAAGAGCCAGCACATTTTCTCCAGACAGACTCAGACATAGAACCAGCATTCCGACAACTTCAAGGGGTGGGACCTATGGGACCAGAGCTGATTCACTCCTCTTGTCAACAATAGTGAAATTTCAAGAGTGCAATCCAAAGTGGTGGTGTAGAGTATAACCTGGGAGTCCGGCTGAGCAACCTGCCTAACTTCATGAATATATCATGAAGATTCAACATGCAGAGAAATACTTCTAAGCCCTAACACAGTATTCTGTGTTACCTTGGCCACAAGCATTCCCTACATGTAAACTTCCCTACTATTGTACTGTAAGATTGTGTCCACTCTTCTCTTGAGTTTGTAAGAATGTACTTCAGGTTTATGGAGGGGGAGGTTTTTTAGCTACTGTTTTTATTCTACTTTCTTAATAAATACCTTTGTTAAAAGCAAATTGCTAGGGGCGGCTAGGTGGCGCAGTGAGTAGAGCGCCGGCCCTGGAGTCAGAAGGACCTGAGTTCGGATCCGGCCTCGGACATTTAACGCACACACAAAAACCAAAAAAACCTAGCCGTGTGACCTTGGGCAAGTTACTTAACCCCAATTGCCCTCCAAAAGGCAAAAAAAAAAAAGCAAATTGCTTGTTGGCATGACTAGAAATGGGAAGCACACCAATAAGGACTCGTCATCTATATTTTTTAGGAACTGGACACACAAAGTATCCTAGAACCTCATGAAAGTTGGCTCCTTGGGCATCTGAAGTGTGTGTGGGTACAAATTGGGAGAGTAGTCAAGAAGAGGTGCTACACTGAATTAAAAATGTTGCTGTTCATTTTTTAAAAGAGTTCTAAAGTTTTTCAAATCATTTTGTTTTTATAATGTTGTTATTGTGTATATGTGTGTATACATATACATGCATACATACATACATATATATGTATATATGGATACTGATCATGTCACTCTACATCAACTCATAATGATCTTCCCTGGTCTGTCTGAAACTATTCTTTCATCATTTCTTATAGCATAGTAATATTCCTTTAGATTAATATATCATAATTTCAGTCAGGTATTCCCCAATTGATGGACTTTCCCTTAGTTTCCTGTTCTTTGCCACTACAAAAAGATTTACTATACACAGTCTTTGTACAAAAGGGTCTTTTGCTCTTTCTTTGTTCTCTTTGGAGTACAGTTCTAATAATGATATTACTGAATCAAAGGGTAAGCACTGTTTGGTAAATTTTTGGACATATTTCCTAATTGTTTTCTAGAATTGCTATTCATACCTCTATGAACAGTATATTGCTAGCTGTTTTCCTCCAATATGTATAAACCCACCCCTCCTTTTCTTTTTGGTTTACTCATTTGATCTAATGGGTGGAATCTAGAATTTCAGAATTGCCTCAATTTTCATCTCTAAAGTTATTAGTGTTTTGGAGCATTTAAATATGATTATTGACAGCTTGGATTTCTTCCTCAGAAAACTGCCTGTTCACATCCTTTGACCATTTATTAACTGTGACTCTTATTCTTATAAATTTGAATCACTTTCATACATATTTTAGAAATTTGTCAGAGAAATTTGCTGTAAAGATCTCTGCTCCTCCCCACCCCCGACCTTTCCCCAGTTAAGTGCTTCCTTTCTAATCTTAGCTCTTTTACTTGTGTTTGTGTATTTTTTTATTTTATGGAATCAAAACTGCTCATTTTATTCTCCTGTGATACTACTTGTCTTTTATTTGGGCATGAATTCTTCATCTGTTCATAGAGCTGAAAAATAATTTCTTCTTTCCTCTTCTAATTTATTTATTGTGAGTCTTTTGATATCTAAAATGTGTATCCATTTGGAAGTTATCATTGTATGGTATGAAATGTTGATCTAAACATATTTTTTTTGCCTACGTTTCCAACTTTCCCAGCAATTATTATAAAATAATAAATTCTTATCCTAGTAGTTGGGGCCCTTTGGATTCTCTGTATTCACTTCTGCCTGTCATATACCTAATCTGTTCCATTGATTAGCACCTCTGTTTTTCAAATAGAATCAAACAATTTTAATTTTTTTAATTAATTTATTAGTTTAGTTTCAGTTGACAAGATTCAATTCCTTAGTTCCTTGATTTTCAAATTTCCTTTACTTCCCTCCCCCCTCCCCTCATGACATCATATAGTACAGTATAGGGTCTGCAAATGCATTCATATTAAACATTATTCCAATTACAAAGGCATATTGTACTAGGTGGGATGAAAGATGGTAAGGAAGAAGTACAACCAAACAATGAGAAGAACAAGATCATTTAGTTTGCTTCCATCAGGATTCAGGCTCAGTTCTTTCTAGTTATATCTCTGGATGGCGCATTTCTCACTTTCTTGAGTCATTCGGGATTAACTTATATCACTGCATTGCTGAAAAGAGTCCAGTCTGTCATAGTTGGTCGTCACAGATATGGTATGTCTGTGATTGTATACAAATTTCTTCTGATTCTACTCTTCTCGCTCAGCATCAGTTTGTATAAGTCTCTCCAGGTAATTATGAAATCCGTCACCTCCTCGTTTCTTATAGCACAATAAAATTCCATTACATTCATATACCACAACTTGTTTAGCCATTCCCCAATTGATGGGCACTCCTTTAGTTTCCAATTCTTTGCAACCACAAAAAGGGCTGCTAAAAATATTTTTGTACATATGGTTCTTCCTCCCACTACTATGATCTCTTTGGGATATAACCCTAGGAGTGGTATGGCTGGGTCAAAGGGTATGAAATTATTTATAATCCTTTGGGCATAATTCCAGATTGCTCTCCAGAATGGTTGGATAAGTTCACAACTCCACCAGCAATGTATTAGCGTTCCAATTTGCCCACATCCTCTCCAGCATTTGTCACTTTCTTGTTTTGTCATCTTAGCCAATCTGACTGGAGAGATGTGGTATCTCAGAGTTGTTTTGATTTGCATTTCTCTAATTAATAGTGATTTAGAGCATTTCTTCATATGCTTATAGATATCTTTAATTTCTTTCTCTGAAAACTTCCTATTCATATCCTTTGACCATTTATCAATTGGGGAATGACTTGTATTCATATAGATTTGGCTCAATTCTCTATAAATTTTAGAAATGAGTCCTTTATCAGAGACACAAGTTGTAAAAATTCTTTCCCAATTTCCCACCTCCCTCTTGATCTTGGTTACATTGGCTTTGTTTGTGCAGAAGCTTTTCAATTTAATGTAATCAAAATTATCCATTTTGCATTTTATAATGCTCTCTAATTCTTGTTTGGTCCTAAAATCTTCCCCTCTCCACAGATCTGTCAGGTAAACTATTCCTTGCTTTCCCAAATTGCTTACAGTATCATCCTTTACACCTAGATCATGCACCCATTTAGACTTGATTTTGGTATATGGTGTTAGATAGTGATCTATGCCCAGTTTCTGCCATACTGTATTCCAGTTTTCCCAGCATTTTGTCAAATAGTGCATTCTTATCCCAAAAACTGGGGTCTTTGGGTTTATCGAACAATAGATTGCTATATTCATTAACTGCTGGGTCTCCTGCACCTAATCTATTCCATTGATCCACTACTCTACACCTCTGCCAGTACCAAGCAGTTTTGATGACTGCTGCTGTATAATACAGATGAAGATCTGGCATAGCTAGTCCACCTTCCCTAGCATTTCTTTTCATTAATTCCCTTGATACTCTAGACCTTTTGTTTTTCCAAATAAATTTTGTTATTATTTTGTCTAACTTTACAAAGTAGTTTTTTGGTAAATTGATTGGAATGGCACTAAATATATAATTTAGTTTGGGTAAAATTGTCATTTTTATTATATTAGCTCGACCCAGCCACGAGCAATTGATATTTTCCCAACTATTTAGATCTGATTTTATTTCTGTGAGAAGTGTTTTGTAGTTGTGATCATATAGATTCTGGGTTCAATTTTAATTTTTAAAAAAATTTTTGTTCCTACTTTTTTCCCTATGGTTCTCTTTGAGGGTCTGGATCTTTTGTTCCTCCAGATGAATTTCATTGTTATTTTTTCTATGTTCATAAATTAATTCTTTGGTATTTTGAATTGTATAGAATTGAACATACAAGCCAATTTTGGTAATATTATCATTTTTATCATATTTTCCTAGCTTTACCATGAACAACTTTTCCAATTATATAGATGTCTATTGCCATAAATATGTTTTTGTAGTTGTATTATCATAGTTCCTGTGTATATCCTGGCATGTAGATTCCCAAGTATTTTATACATTCTGTAGTTATATTGAATAGAATTTCTTTTTCTATTTACTATTACTTGTATTGTTGGCAATATATGTTAATGCTGATTTATTTTATATCCTACAATTTTGCTAGTCAAGTTTTGATTAGTTTTTTCTTTACTGTTTAAACCATAATGTCTTCAGAAAGCAATAATTTTGCTTCATATATATGTATATTCTTCTCTCTATATATGTGTATGTATATATGTTCTCTCTCTCTGTCTCTCTCTACTCACACACACTCTCAATTTCTTTTTCTTGTCTGAACATTATAGCTAGAATTTTAAAAACCATATGAAATAGTGGTAATAATGCTTTATCTCTGATCTTTCTGGACAACACTGTGGTTTATTCCTATTATATATAAAATGGTTCTTGGATTTAGGTAGATAATACTTACCATGTTAAGGAAAAGTCAAGATATTTCTTATGTTTTCTAGGTTTTTTAAAAAATAGAAATTGGTGTTGTATTTTGCCAAAAGCTCCGCCTCCCCAAAATCTACTGATTTAATCATGTGATTTTTGCCATTTTCCTTACTAACATGGTCAATCATTTTTTTATAGTTTTCCTAACACTGAATTAACCCTATATTTCTTGTGATAATTCAACCTTTTATATTCTTTTTTGATATGTTGTATAGTCTCCTTGATAATATTTATTTAAAATTTATGCATCAATATACTTTAGGGATCTTGGTCTGGAACATATGAACCTCCAAAAAGTGTGTGGATTGATTTCATGGGGTTCATAAATTCAGATGCAAAAAATTACATCTTTATTTTTACTAGCCTCTAACTTAAATAAAGGCATTTTCTCCAATCACATATGCAGGCAACAAATATCAACCTGAAAAAGGGTCCATAGGTTTCATCAGATTGCCAAAGGGATCAGTGATACACACACACACACACACACACACACACACACACACACACACTTGAGAACTCCTGATCTGTATGTTTCTTTCTATGTTTTTACTCGCTCTGATTTACGTATTGAGATCATATTTGTATCACAGAATGAACTTGGCAGGATCTCTTCTTTCCTATATTTAATATACTGTTCCTGTAATGGTGCCAATAATTTTGAACTTTGAAAGTTTGATAGACTTTGCTTATAAATCTGTCTTAACCCAGAGTTTTTTTGGGGGGAGTTCACTAGTGGTTTGTTCAATTTCTTCTTTTGAGACTGATTTATTTAAACTCTCTATTTCTCATCCCATTAATCTGGGCATTTTACACATTTTCCCCCAAATATCCACACAATTCAAGTTGTTGGATTTATCGGCATATAGTTGGGCAAAATAGTTTCTGTTAATTTGTTTATTCTCTTTTTTTATGAATTTATATTTTTTCATTCTTGATGTAGGTAGTTTCATTGGCCTTTTTAAATAAATCAAATTAGCTAATGGTTGGTACATTTTATTACTAAAAAAAAAACAGTTCCTAGTTTTCTTTTTTTTATTTTTATTTATTTATTTTTTTTAAAGCAATTGGGGTTAAGTAACTTGCTCAAGGTTACACGGCTAGTTATTATTTATGTGTGGGTGCTCATTTTCTGAGGCCGGATTTGATCTCGGGTCACCAACTCCAAGGCCGGCGCTCTTACTCACTGCGCCACCTAGCCGCCCCTAGTTCCTAGTTTTCTTTAAGAAATCAATGGATTTTTTTGCTTTTAATTTTTTTTTTTACATTTTCAGGATTACTATTTTAGTGTTTAAGTTTTTTTTAATTGTTAGTTTTCTATTTTTAAACTTTCCTGTCACATTCATTGATCTATACTTTTTCCCTTCTGTTGATAAAAGTGTCTAGAGATAATGAATTTTTTCCTTAAGGAATTGTTCATGACTTCATCCTACACAACCTAAACACAATGTTGTTTCATTGTTATCATTAATTTTAATGAAATTATCGATATTTTCTCTAATTTGTTCTATCAATTCTTTGGGATTAAGTTAGTCTCCAATTAGTTTTTAATTCTTTCTTCAATGGTCATTTATTAAATATTACTTTATTCAATTATGGTCAGTAAAAGATGTCTAATATTTCTGCCTCTGTTTGTAATGATTTTATATGTTCTACCTGATCAGGTTTTGTATAAGTGCCATGAACAGTTAAGAATATATGCACTACTTTCTTCTTCTTCTTGGTCAGTCATGTCCAATTCTTTGTGACCCAAAGGACCATACTGTCCATGGCGTTTTCTTGGCAAAGATACTGGAGTGATTTGAACTCAGGTGTTCCTTATTCTAGGTCCAGCACTCTATCCTCTCAGCCACTGTCTCCTTTCTACTACCATTAAAAAAATCACAAGAAATCCATCACATTTAATTTTTCTAAAATTTTATTCAGGTGTTTATATTCTTTCATTTTTTTTTTTGTTAGATTCCTCTAGTTCTAAAAAAGTCTTTCCTCCAAATCTCTCATTTATTTTCCAATTCTTTCCTTTCATTTATAATATCAATTATACTAAAAACAAACAAACAAACAAACCCCTTGTTTGATTTCTTCTAGAGAGTCTAGTTGCTCTTGTAGCCAAACTATGTTGGGTTTTTTTTTTTTTTCTTTGAGGCTTTGCTTATAGATGTTTTTGGAATTATTCTCTTCTTCTAGGTGTGTCTGGGCTGTCCCTGGCACCATCATAGTTTTTTTATCATGGGAATTTTTTTGTTTACTCATTCTTCTAGTTTTTCTTCCCAAATTTCAACTCTGTTAAGGTCAAGCTGATTACATGTCTAGATAGAATGTCAGGGCCTTGTATCATATTCCTCTGTATTATCTGGGATTCTAGCATTGCATTCTCTGAGTTCTTCAATGATCATAGGGCAGCTCAGGCCAAAGTGCTGCAAACTTTTGGTGGGCCCTAAGTGGTCTGATTTAGGGCATAGTCTAATCTAGGGCAGCCTCACTGCCCTCCCAGACTAAGCTTTTCAGGTTGCAGGCCTCACCTATAGGATTGCCTCTGGGTGGAACTCCAGTAGTCAACTGCATTTTCCAGGCCCTGTCAGCTTCTTTGAAAGTTCTACAGGTTCAGAGAGGCAGAACTGTAGCCCAGCTCCTGTTCCAACCATATCCACCCTAGTCACCTGTTCCTGAACTGTCTTAAATACAGTTCCAAAGTTAAAAAGGCCTACCCTGATCTGAGCTTGGACAATAAAACAAGGATTCTTCTGTTCTGGGGATCAGAACAATAGAGTTTCCCATCCTTCCCCCCCTTACACAATCCATGCTTCATTCAGTAAGCTGTGGACCAAATTTATGATTTGGAAATGGAAAAATGACCAATTGAGGTTTCTCTCAAGATTGTTCAATCACTCTTTGTGCTGGTGCTCTTCTTAGATCTTTATTATAGTTCTGAAGAGAGCCTGTCTCTACCATCTGTCTATCTATTATTCCCTCTTTGTCTCCCATCTTAGCTGGTCTTCTCTAGTGGGCATACAATATTAATATATCTTCTCTGGTTGAATAATGCAGTAGAAAAACACTCGAGTTTACATTAGCTAGTTTCATCCCTGGACCTCAATTTTTATATTCAGTTTCAAAGAGTTTTGTCTGGTACTGCATGTAAAGAGATAATTTTGTCTGCTTTTTTGCAGGAGATAATTTGTAATGACTATTAGTGAATTTACTTTGTCTTGGAAGGAGAATAAATTACAGATTGAGACATTTACCACTTTGCATAGAAAATAATTCACAGGATTTACTTGAATTTTCTAGGAAAAGTAAACACAGGACTAAGGCTTAAGTCAAAACAACTGTTTGGAAAATGAAAAATTTCAGTCAGCTGGTGTTTTTCTCTCGCCAGGGCCAAGCAAGAAGTTTTGGTTGTATGATTTTTTTTTAAATCAAAATTTCTAAGCATCATGGAGACTTAGCATAAGAGTAGAGACTGGTTTTAATCTATATGCTTCAGCTGATTTTCTGGTTTGGTCAAACTTCATTTCATAATATCACTGTGACACCTTGACTTATTTATGAGAAAAGTATTATGTAAGGCATTATTAATATGCTTGCCCTTGATTTTGCTAAGTAATGTGCCAAGAGAAATGATTGACAGGCAGCTCTGGACAAATCCTTCCCCTTTGTTCCTCAAAAAGGAACTAGGGCTTAGAGAATGCATGGAAACCTTTCAGGCAGGAATCTAACTTATTGGATAAGCAGTTAGCTGCTTATGGCAGTCAATCCAGAAGGAAAATGGATACCCTCCTCATCTGAGTTCCTCCGATGTTCTGCACTCCATCTATATCTGCAACCCCCAAACACACATAGTTTTTCTTCTATGGTTTAAAGTTACAACAGGAGTAGATGTTGGGGCCACAAGCTTGAAAAGGGAATGCAATTCCTCCTCATTTTAGGATTTCTAGGTTCCTTCAAAGTTCAGCTCAAACGTCATTCCTTAAAAAAAAAAAAGGCTTTTATTAATTCCCTGAGTTTCTATCTCCCCACCCCCCAAGTAATTTAAACAATAAACATTTCCCACTCCCTACCCTTTCCCTCTCCTATCTTCCTGGAACCTTCCAGGACAGTTGGGAGATGAAAGACCAGCCACCAAAGGTACTCTTCCCTTTTTGCCTTCTCTTTGCCCCCCACCCATTAAGCATAGTAATCCAGCATTAAGCATAGCAATATCTATATCTATATACATAATATATACACACATAGAGATATATATCACATAGTAAACAGTCAATGAATGCTTTTTTCATACATACATTCACTGACATTATATTCATTCATTATCTATGTACAGCTTCTTCACTCCATTGCTCTTTAAGGGTGGGGATTGTTTTTCTTCTGTCTTTGTATTCCCAAGGCCTAATACAGTGCCCAACACATAAGGATAGTGACTGGATATACAATTTTTGTTGTTGTTGTTATAGGGAGCTTCAGGGTTGGAAAACATTCTGTGAATTGATATAGTTTTTAAAGAGTTGCCTATAGCACTGAAGAATTAAGTAATTTTTTTCAGGGTCACACAGTCAGTATGTATCAGAGATGAGGCTTAAAGTCAGATCTTTCTGGTTTTAAGGACAGCTCTGACTACCTTAGGTTTTTAAATAATTGATGAATTGAACATGTGAATTGAAGAGGCCCTAGTGATATAAGTCCCCAAGTACTTTCCTTTCTATATCTCTTAACTACTTTACCCTTACCTTGGCTTTCCTTTTAATTCTTCTTTCCCCCCTTTTTTCTATTCTTTGTTCTCAAACACACTGCCATCTTTCTTTTCTTTTTCCCCTTCCTCTTACTACTTTGACCAGTTTGTAGCTTATGCTTATTCTATGAGAAAGGTCTAAAAGGAACATCCAGTTGGACTTGAAGCCATCTTTTCCCCTTTCAAAGCAAATACTAGGGCATAGTGAAATTTTTATCATGCTATTATCTCAGTGACCTCACCTGTCAACACCCATAGTCAAATTCTAATTAGAAGCTTTATCAGCATGAGCTTGGGTGAGGTTGTATGAGGCAGTAATACATATAGGATAGAACAGAGGTAGGGAGTTTGATTCAGTCAAAGGGCCACACTTGAGGACCTAGAGGGCCACATGTGGTCTCAAGGCCGCAGGTTCCCCACCCCTGGGATAGAGGGCTGGACTTAGAATCAAGACCTATGTTCATATATGGTCTCAGGCAATTTATTAGCTCTAGGATCCCAGGCAAATCACTTAATTTCTTACAGCCTCAATTTCCTCATCTGTAAAACCCTTCATCAGGTTGTAGTGAGAATCTGTGAGATCATATGTTAAAGCACTTTGTAAACCTTAAAGTAATATATAAATATCAGCTACTACCATTACTTTGGAAAAACCACTGAATTAGCCATCAAAAGACTTGGGTTCTAAATCCTAGTTCTTCTGCTAATGGAGCTATGTAAACTTGGCCTTACTCTTCATTCATCAATTTCCTCATCTGTAAAATAAAGAGGATGGACTAAAGCAGTTTTTGTTTCAGTGGTTCTGCAGGAAGATAATAATGGCTTCTGCTGAGTGTACCTGTCTGTTCCTTCACAAAAAAAAGTAGTATTGATCTTCTACTGATACAACTTAAGTCAACCTAAGATATTCCCTCCACTCAAGAAACAACTCCCTTCTCCTTGTATCTTGTTTCCATAGGGCCCTTCAGATTCAAGGTTGGTACAAAACTCTTGGGGAGGTGAGGAAAGGAAGAGGAGGACACTGGGAAATCTCTGTTTGAACCCACCATATATTCCATTCTGATCTCCTGGTTGACACTTGCAGTAGGCATGGCCATGATGGTGCTACATAGTCAGAGACTTGCTTGTGTCAGAACCAGGATTTAAATCTGGATTTTCCTGACTCTGAGGAGATTACTAATTCACTCTATCATTACTCCTTTTTATGTTAAGTACTGAAATACAATTATATTACCAACTATATCATGAAGGGCCTGATTCTGGCTCATGCCCCCTTTCTTTCCACTCCTTGCCAATTACTTACCACACTGCTTCTGGATGTCCTATGTGGCATGGATACCAGACTAGGCTGCATATCAATGGCAGAGGACACAAGTGACAGCAGGCTCTGAAAAGGGCTGTAATAGTCACAGGACCCTAAGGTGTGGCAGCCTGGGGTGTAGTTGAAGAGGTAGTAGGCTGGTTAGGATCAGACATTCAGTGTTAGGCTAAAGGGAGAAAATATGCCCCACCCCCATACTGGCACCTGAGATAAAGGCTCAGCTCTCCCATGCTAGCTCCTGCTCTGTGCAGAAGGCAAGAGGGAGGCACTGAAGGTTTTTTGAGTAGAGGAACGACATAGGTTTTAGGAATACCAGTGTGATCAAGGCTATGTTGGAAGGGGAAAGAGACTGAAGGCAGGAACATTTCTTAGGTTATTGCAAGAATTAGGAACGTGCTAATAAGAATTTGTACCAGGGCAGTGGTAATAGGAACAGAGAAGAATTGATATTCAGGTTGTCTCAGGATAGGCAAAATGGAGAATTGAGGTTATTATATGGAGAATTCAGGCAAAAAGCTCTGCTTGGGATGAGGGTTTGTTTGGTCTTTTCTGAAGCCTGAATACCCTACCTTGATTGCCTAATGAATTGTATTCATTGTATAATTACTCTGCTTTCTGCTTTACTCTTCTTGTGCAGATTAAAAATGTATGATTTTCTGAATTTTAATAGCACAATGTTCTCTCTAACACCATGAAAATACTTAAGACCAGATTTCATTTTTTAAAAAGGTTCCAATTAAATTCTATTTAAAAATGTTAGCTCTGAAAGGTTTTAAGGCACTTTTCAGGGACAAGCTACTGGATTGATTGCCAGAATGTTGGGATTGCATGGGATTCATTCATTGTCAAATTAGCAGGTTTATAATTGCTATGTCACTATGCCATTTATTGCCTTAAAAGTTAATCTGTCTCAGTAGAGGGACATGCTAGGCATGTCCCAGGGATACAGTTAGCTCTGTCAGCAGAACTCTTCAGGTGTGTGACACTCACCTTGAATAATGGTTTTTGTATAATTGATAAATGTGGTGAGCTAAAGCTTTCTGGAGAAGGAACTGTGTGCTACCTAAGCAGCAGTATTGTATATGCTAACAATTGATCTAAGAGGCATTGTATAAAATGGTAAGAGGACCACATGACTGAGTTGGGGCGTTACAGAATTTTTTTTTAAATTCAAGTAATAATAAAACCTCACTAATGCATGTCAATGAACAAAGTCAGAATTTGCAGGCCAAATAATTATTTTTAAAGAAGGGATGCATTCATGTATACGGAGAGATAACTAGGGTGGGGTGATAAGGGCTTTGACTCAAGGTGCTAATATTAGTTGACATCCAGGGAGTAGTAACAATAACAATAATAAACTAATGTTTATATAGTTCTTACTATGTTCCAGGAATTGTGCTAAGTGCTTTACAGTTATTATCTTATCTGATTCTCACAATAACCTTGGGAGGTGGAAGCTGCTATTGCTATTCTACAGATGAGGAAACTGAGACAAACAGAGGTTAAGTAACTTGCCCAGGGCCATACAGTTAGGAAGTATCCTTTCCTGTAGTGTTCCACTGTAATCATGCTACATGTCTCTGCTGGTCCCATGTTGTACAACATGATCATCGCTACTCCATTACATGGTTTTAGTCCACAATGTCTTGTAATGCATTTCTCCTGGTGCCTGCCTTTCTTTACTGTAAAGTCCCATCCCTATGACTTATGCCCTATCCTCCTCACCTAGAAGAGCTCCCTTTGGATCAGACTTCCAAAGATGATCCATGCCACTCTTGTTGATAGGAGCTATCTATGTATCTTGGATAACAAATCCACATTGGGGATATCTAACCTAAATTTTTCCCAGTTGATATTTCCCCTTTTTACCCTACATATGTTCACTTAAATTGTGCAAAAGCTTTTTAATTTCACATAATTAAAATAATCTATTTAGTCTTTTGTAATTGCTTCTACTGTTTGCTTAAGAATTCATCCTCCTATCTGTAGCAGTGAAAGGTATAAGATCTACTTCTCTGATTTTTTTAATGACATGATCTTTAATATTTATGTCAAATATTCATTTTTCATTTATTGTGGATTATAGTATAATATGTTGGTCTAAGTCCAGTTTCTGCCAGACTTCTCTTCAGTTTATTACATTTATTTTTATCAAACAAAGACTTTTTCCTAAGCAAATTTAAGTTTTGGGTTTTAATGCCTTGTATTCTAAATCAGAACAGAAGTGTGAGTGCTGGTCAAACCTAGAGTACAGAATGAGAGTTAAGAAAGACATTGCATGATGAGGTCAGAGTAGAAAGTTCTCAGTTAGTAGTAGTTGCTTATAGCCAGTAATCAGTTACAGAAAATAAGGTGCCCCAAAAGAAGATAAAAAGCTCAAAACCTAGCAGAAGCAGAAGCATTTGTACCATCGATATTCCAGAACAAACCAGATGGCTTCTTGAACTGACCTCTTTCTGACAATGACAAGGCCAAGACGAGATTCCTTTTGAGTAAGACAATTCAAGAAGATTCTCAGGTTTCTAAGGTAGTACAAATCTGAGAGGCAACGGTAGGCTGATTTAAGATTTGTGGATAGGTCAGGACACTGGGCAGAGAAAACCTGGACAATGGATGGGTCATGATCCAGAGAAACTGTGGCTAGTAGAGGTCTTGGGTTGTTTTTGGAAGCAGATGTGTACATGAAGCTCTAGAGGGAATAAAGGTCTTCTCACTCTGACAAACTTTTGCAACCTCAGAAGATAGTTCTGGAGATAGTTCTATATCAAGTTCTCAAGGCCCATCTTATTCTAAAACCTGGGAGAATGGGGCTGGGCTTAGATCCAGAGGCAACATGGCACTAATTGAACATGAGCCCTAAGGGTTTTGGGTACTAGCTTAGCTGTACAAGGTCCCAAATTCTAGAAGATTTACCTCTTTAAGGAGCACAAAGATTAAGACCAGTGTGACCTGATTGGTAAAGAGAGCTACACTAGGGGTGGCTAGGTAGCACAGCAAATAGAGCGCTAGCCCTGGAATCAGGAGGGCCTGATTTCAAATCCGTCATCCGACACTTAACACAAAAAAATAGCTGTGTGACCTTGGGCAAGTCACTTAATGGCAATTGCCCTACGATCCCCCCTAAAGAGAGCTTCACTAAAGCTCATACTGAGAAAAGTAAGTTCTCAGTCACTGATATTGGCTTCTTTTCCTTGGCTTTCTCAAACCACTAGCTTATTCAGATGTTTCACTTAGAGACTTATGTTTTCCATCTCTCCAACTCTGTTTCTCGCTACCTCCATTTTTGTGGTATCCTTGTCTCTGACTCTGGAATTTGAAGCTTGGATTTGTATTTGGACTGTTGCTTAATGGCATCAGAGATTTATAAGGATTGACCTTACAGGTATACCTGAGAGAAGAAATAGTTCAGGTATCATCTGAGATGCATTTGTACCTAATGGACTTTTCACCATTGAGTCTTTTAATATTATTTGTGTCTAAGATTTCAGGCAGCCTAGCAGCATGATCTGGAACCTTTCTCTATGGATGGGCACAATAGAAAGGAACACAAAAATCAAGTCATGGGGAAAACTACTCAGGAATAACAGCCCAACCCTACCCTGCCCTTGCTTGCAGCAACTGCAGTATTCTGTGAGATCTTTCTCTACTCCCATAGAAGAATTCTCTTTCCATTGTATTGCCCTTCCTCCTCTCCATCACCTCTCCTCCCTCATCCTTCCTACTTTAACTTCTCTCCCTCTTTCTTCCTTCCTTCTCACTCATTCTATTCATCTCCATGTTCTCCCATTCTCTCATCCTTCCTCCACCCTTCTACTTTCCTCCCCTTCCATCTTTTCCCTTTCCCCTACCTTCTTCTATTTCCCCTTTCTAACTCCTCCTCCTCCTCCTCCATCCCACTTTGTCTACTTTCAGCACAACTGCTTGGCAACTGTCTAGCTGATATACATATTCAAAGAAGCCTTGTTTTTTCCAGTTATTATGTGCTGTCTTAGCATAGACAGAATGGGAGATAGGGTGTGATACCCTCCTCAGCTGTACCAACAGCAGGTTTTGCATCCCCACCTCCACACCTCAACATGCACCTTCTTCCTTACTGTGATAACAGATACTCATTCCCTTGCTTCCAGAGCCTATTTCATTCCCACTCTTGGCAAAGATCTTGGAGTGGCTTGCCATTTCCTTCTCCAGCTCATTTTACAGATGAGGAAACTGAGGCAAACAGGGTTAAGTGACTTGCCCAGAATTACATAGCTAGTAAGTGTCTGAGGCCAGATTTGAACTCAGGAAGACAAATCTTCCTGACTCCAGGCCTGGTGCTCTATCTACTTCACCACCCAGTTTCCATTCCTGGCTGTGGAACGAACACATGCTCCCAAACGTGGGCAATTCAGCTGTTAACCCCTGCTGAGTTGACTGATGTCAATCTATCACTTCAAAAATTAGTGATATACTGGGATTCGAAGTTTTAAAAGTAAATGTTTCAAATATATATAAATACTATTATTAATACTATTTTACATGTAACTGGGAGATAAGATGTGCCAGCATTGGGGCACAGAGATTCATCTTGCCCTAATGGTAAAGTCAAAGGGGGTATGGGAGAAGATATGGGAGAGAGCAGATTGGATGAAGGGATATCCTGTGGGACTGCTATTCTGGGGTGGTGGGTAGGGGAAAAACGGGGAAAAAATCGTAACTCAAAATCTGGTGGAAATGAATGATGTAAACCAGAAGTTAATAAAGCGTTTGGAAAAAAAAATTAGTGATATATTAAGATGCTGCTTATGTATCCGGGTTTACCAGAATATTGTGCTTAGGGGAAAGGTCCTTAGGGGCACCCTCTTTCAAATGCCCATCCCCTCAACAAACTGTTCTAGGTTCAAGGCACTCTGTGGGTCTTCATACACTCAAAACAACTTAGTAAACAACGATATGTTTAATTTTATTAGGTGACCAAAGACACAATTACTTCAAAGCAAATGTGCCTAATGAAATAAATAGTAGTAAGAGCAGTGGTCATTTTCCTTATAAATTTTCCTCATAAATCTGGGGTATACTCTTCCCAAAATACACACAACACTGGTGTTTGGATTGGACACACTGGGCAACATTCATAGAGAGTATACACATATAGGGAATACATATGACCAGTGCATATTTGTGGAATAGGAAGGTATTTAATAAATGTATTTATTATGATAAATATATTTATTATCATAATAAATATATTTGTTTATATTATATATTTGTATATTTTATTATAATAAATACATATATATATATATATTTCCTATATACCTAAGCAATACTTTCCCCCTGAAAATTCTATGTTTGTATCCCCAAGTGCTTAGTACAGTACTTGCTACATAGTAAGCAGTTAAATGGGAAGCTAGGTGGAACCATATTGCATAGAGGGCTGGGCCTGGAGTGAGGAAGACTCATCTTCCTGAGTTCAAATCTGGCCTCAGATACTTAATAGTTATGTGACCCTGGGAAAGTCACTTACCCCTGTTTGCCTCAGTTTCTTCATCTGTAAAATGAACTGGAGAAGGAAATGGCAAACCATCCCGGTATCTTTGCCAAGAAAACTCCACGAGGGGGTCATGGAGAGTCAGACAAGTCTGAAATATGACTGAATGAGTACTTAAATTCTTTCTTTAAGGACCAGTTCATGTCCCATCTCCATCAAGGACTTCTCCTGACCATCTGGGGGGACAGTGATCTTTCATTCCCCTGGATTCCTTTATTAACATGCAAATGTCTTATCTCCACAAATAGGTTGTTAGCTTCTTGCAGGGCTGAGGCTGTATACCATATCTTCTCTAAATTCTCTACAGTGTCTAGTATAGAGAACACAATAGGCACTCAATAAATATTTATTGTTTGATTTGAATGAATAAATATTCATTGACTTTTGTGAGGTCACAAAGGCAAGTGTTTGATATAATGGATTTCACCTTATATATAAAACATGACCCAATTGAATTTAGTATATTAATTTTCATGGAATTATTCACCCTGAGACCAAGCTGCCAGGCAGTATGAAGGTTCTTGTGGTTGGAGTGGATGATGATGTTGGGTCATGATCCCTCCAGATATGTTTCCTTTACTTCAAGTGTTGCTTTGACTGAGAGAAGTGACTTTATGTAGCAGTCAACCAACAGCAACAATATGTAGGGAGGAGGGGTGTGGTGGAAAGAGGCATGGCTTGTGTTAGGGTAGCCTTCTTTGTGTTGTATCAGTGAATTGTTCTTCACAATAAACTATTTCCGTCCATTCAATGTGGACTAAAATACAGGTTAAGATAAAACATATTTTAAAATCCAAATGTGCCTTTTGTCTATCTAGTCTGCTGGAAAGCTTCTGGTTGTTTTAAACATCTTGCTTATGATTGTGGGCTGTATCTTAGGAACTCTGTGCACCCAACTGGGAGAGTGAGAGGCATTATCAGAGCCTAAAGTCTGGATATAAAATAACAGTAGCACCCTTCAAAACTGAGAAACTGTTACTGGTCTTTAATTGATGTCGGGGTCTCCTTCTACTGTAAAGCTTCTTCTACCTTGCATGAATCCACCAGACTCTCTGTAGACCTACGATCATGAGAAAAGTTCCTTCTCCTCTATCTTGTTTGAACATTTTTCCATTTCTCAAACAGTTACCAAAGCTGGTGTACATACTGGATGAGTGCCCGGACTAATTCAATGGGATGGTCATCGTTCCTGGAATAGATGAAGTTGTTATCAAAATAGACTATGTCCTGAGTGCTTAAAAACTCTAGAGGGAGTACAGAATCCCAGAAGTAACTTGGTTTTCATTGTTGATCTGGAAGGTTTTCTTTCAATCATCACCTTCCTGTTTCTGGATCAGACTTGTAGCCCCACAAAGTCCAGTTTCGCAATAGTTATCACTAAATGGTGTATCAAGGGCAGGGCAGTCCTAGATTCAGGGCTCTGTTCTGATGATACAGCTGCAACTCCCCTTTCTTATTCTGAGCAAATATTTCTGGGGGATTTATTGGAGTAGGGAGAGGAACATATAAATAACCCCTTCTGCCAGTTCTTTTTTCAGAAGTGGCCATGGAGCCACCTTTTAGTGAGTGGATCTGCTGGGCTAGAATTTATGCTCTTGGAATTAATTGCAGAGTCATATATAATATATGATCAAGGTGGAGTGACTTCTATGCCTCAGTAGCACTACATGTGTTGAGCTCTTCCCTATATTGTAGAATGTGTCTCTAGAGGATCTCAGCAGTCAGAGGTTCTAGGATTCAAATACTATTTGCATAGTGCCTCACACAAAGGAAGCACTCAAAAAGTATATGAATTAATGAATCAGTATAAAATCCCTTGGCTTATCATGATTTATGTTCTAAAATACTGTTAGATTAGATAAAATTTCAAGGTACATATAACTGAAAAATCCTGATGAAAAGATCTAGAAATGATAAATTAAAAATGTAAAAGATGCATAATGATGGACATTTTAGGATGTGGTCAGTTAAAGCAAAATACAAGTTCTTTTAAAATTTTTATTTATTTAATTTTTAATTTATTGAATAAAACAAACATTTCCATAACACAGTATAATTTAAAAAAAAATCATTGCACACAAAACTGCAAATCTATTATGTGCTACTTGCTATTCCTTTTAAATATATAATGAAGTTATCATGTAAATTTCTTTTTTCCCTTTTTTTCTTCCCTTCCTTTGCCCTAGAGATGGCTACCATTAGACACCAATGTACACACACACACACACACACACACACACGCACACACACACACACACACAGACACAGAGAAAATCATTCTATACATACTTCTTTTTATCAGTTCTTTCTCTGGATGCAGATAGAATTTTCCTTCATATATCCTTTATAGTTAACTTGGGTATATATGATAGTCAAAATTACTTCTTCACTCAAAATTGTTCTTAAAACAATTTTGCTGTTATTGTATACAATGTTTCCTTGCAAGTCAATCCAAGTTTTTCTAATATCATTGAGCTCATCATTTCTTATAGCACAGTAGTATTCCATCACAATTATATACTACAACTTGTTCAACCATTTGCCCAGTTGATGAATATCCTTACAATTTCCAGTTCTTTGCCGCCACAAAGAGAGATGCTATAAATATTTTTAGAACATATAGATTCTTTTCCTTTTTCCCTAATCATCTTTGGAGATAGAGTTAGTACCAGTATTGCTGGGTCAAAGGGTATAAGGCAGTTTAATAACACTGGGCATAATTACAGATTCCTCTCCAAAATGATTGGATCAGTTCATAATTCTACCAACAATGAATCAATGTCCCAATTTTTCCACATCCCTTCCAACATTTGTCACTTTCCCCTTCAATCATTTTAGCCAATGCAATAGGTATAAAATGATGTCTCAAAGTTCTATTAATTTGCATTTCTCTAATCAATAAGGATTTAGAGTTATTTTTATATGACTATAAATTATTTTGATTTCTTCATTGTAAAACTACTTATTCATATCCTTTGACCACTTATCAATTGAGGAATGATTCACATTCTCATAGATTTTATAAAGTTCTTGTTGCAGCAAGCACCCCAGCATACCCAAGGTGTCTGCCAACACAGGTTCTTAGATCTGCTTTTCTAAAGGAAAGCAACTCAAAATGGGTTAACAATCTTGCTGTAGTCAATCAAATATATCTTTTACCTAGTTCAGGGGGAAAAGGCCATCACCCCGAACTTCAAAGTATACAGACAGAACTTACAAGACAGAGAAACATACAGATCAAGCAGACAGGCTTCCAAACTGTCCAACCTTTACATCAATACCAAATCACAGTTACCAGAGAGGGAAGCATCAACATCTGGGTTTTCAAAGCCGGGGGGCTCTCAATGGTTGCCCTGAGTTTCATTTGGTCAAATCACACAACACTTCTCAAAGTGAGCCCCAAAACAAAGTCTCACATCAGGATTTATATAGCCTTCTTCTGGGTCAGAGAATGTAACAATGCTCTTTACCCACTGCCCAATCACAAAGCACCAAGGTGTGGGCCTTCCTGAAAAGAAGCCTCTCACTACAGGTTCCAGGTGAATTTAACCTAGGGGCAGGGAAGATCTTAAAAATTTACTTTCCTATAACAGTTCTCTATATGTTTGAGACATGAGACTTTTATCTCAAAAACTGTCTATAAAATTTCTCCTCTCTACCCCTCCCCCCTACAATTTTCTGCTTTCCTTCTGCTCCTGGCTACATTTGTTTTATTTGTACAGAAACTTTTTAGTTTAATGTAATCAAAATTATTCATTTTACACTTCACTCTGCTCTTTGTTAATTGTTTATTCATAAAATGTTTACTTATTCATAGGTCTTATAAGTAATATGTTCCATGTTCTTAATTTTTAAAAAACCCTCTATATTATGTATATTATGGTCATGTATCCATTTGACCTTATCTTGGCATATGGTATGAGATATTGATCTATGCTCAATTTTTGCCTCACTACTTTCCAGCTTTCCCAACAATTTTTTTACCAAATAATGAATTCTTATCCCAAAATCTTAAATATTTACATTTCTCAAATATAAGGTTACTACATTCATCTGCTACTGTAAATTGTATGCCTACTCTGTTCCATTTCTCTACCTTTATACTTAGCCAGTACCAGATAGTCCTGATAATTACTGCCTTATGATATAGTTTATGATCTGGCACTGCTAAACATCTTTCTTTTACATTTAAAAAAAATATTTCCTTTGATGTTCTTGATATTTTTGTTCCTCTAAATGAATTTTGTTATTATTTTTTCTAATTCAGTAAAATATTTTTTGGTAATTTTATTGGGATGACATTGAATATATAAATGTTGAGGCGAAATTGTCATTTTTATTATACTGACCCTGCCTACCCACGAACAATTAATATTTCTCCAATTATTTAAATATTATTTTATTTGTATAAAAAGGTTTTTAAAAATAATTTTGTTTACATAGTTCATGGGCTTGCTTTTGGCAAATGTTCTGCTTTTGGCAGATTTTCTCCCAGGTATTTTATACTGTACAGGTTCTTAATGTCCATTTCAAGTGACAAATACAACACCACTAATGAGTTCTCCAAGGAATGTATCCTTTTGAAATAACTAAATTTGGAGGTACTGAACTTTGCTGTATCTTTAGGGAAGAAATTCTTAACCTTTTTGTGTGTCATTGATCCTTTTGGCAATCTGGTGAAGATTATAGACCCCTTATCAAAAAACATGAAAAGGAAGCCAACAAATTTTCATGGATTATTTTCTGTAGCATGCCACATCTTTATGGTCACTGAGAGGTTTGGAAAATGTAAAATCCCCACTGTGTCTAGTATATAGTACTTTTAAAAGATATGTATCATTAGAAAAATTGTATATTTTATTAAGAAATTATAAGTTTCTTAAAAGAAAGTTTCTATTGAGTATGTTAATATAATACAAAATTCTATGCAGAGTTGTATCTAAGGCAAGATGATTGGGTCTTTGCCCCAAGACCTCCATTTTATAGGATATTATAGCACTTACAGAAACCCAGACAAAATAGAATTTGGCAAGAAGTAATTTAAAGCTACTAGGTGGACTACTGGGGGTGATCTCCTACCCCACACTATTTCCTTTCCCATACCACATACCTTTCCAGCAATGGTTTTGCAGTGGTGTTCTAGAATCCATGTCTCTCTACCACAAGATAGTGTCCACCTTCAAAGTGAAGGCACCTTTTATTTTTTTTGCCTTGTGCACAAAAATTCTTAGTTGTATCTTTGTTTCTATGGAAGCCCCAATTACAAATACTTACTTCAATTCTCTGAAGTTTAATATCAAGGGAAATTTAAAACAAGGAGATACGCACACTTAAGGTTTTGTCAAGTATCGTTCATTTTAACAAAGAATATGTGTCTACCACATGCAAGACATTATATGCTGGGGGATACAAAATATAAAACGGTTTATGCTTTCATGAAGCATATGTTCTACTGAGGAATACAGTGTCACAATTAAGTGAATACAAAGTATATACAAAAATGCAAGTAATTTCAAGGAGGAAATTCTAACAACTGGGAGAAGGATCAGAAAAGTCACCCCAGGTAAAGGAAGTGGCACCTATGCTGTGCTTAAAAGAAACTTGGAATATTACGAGGTGACAGTGAGGAAGGGGTTCATTCTAGACATGTCAAAACATTTATACTTATATTATTATATTATATTATACTATATTAATACTATATTATATGATTATATTATACATATATATATTATATTAAGGTACAATTATATGAGATGAAAAGAGAACAATTAGCAGGTCACTTTGAATGGAGAGTATATGAAGGAGAGTAATATGAAATAAGCCTAGAAAGATAAGAGGGATAATAGATGGCTTTAAATACCAGGACGAGGGGTTTTCATTTTATTCTTATAGACAATAGGGAGACAATAAAGATTTTTGATGATGGGATTAGAGTTTGGCACAATCACTTATTTGTTTTTAAGGATTTCAATTTGGCAGTTGTGTGGAAAATAATTGGAGATGGACATATTGGAGGTTGGAAGACCAATTAGAAGGCTGTTGAAACAGTCTGGGTAAGAGAGAATGAAGACTTGAACTAGCATAGAGAGTCTCTGGGTAGCAAAGATAAAATGGATTAATGAGAGGTTGCAGTGGTAGGATTAATAATCTTTGGTAATCAATTGGCTATAGAGTTGACGGAGATGGAACAGTCAAGATGAGTCCAATATCGCAAACTTGAATGACTAGAAGAATGGCATTGCCCTCAACAGAAAAAGGGAAATTTGGAGGAGTGGTGTTAATTTGGATTTAAGATTGGGATAAAGACTGGGCTCTTCTCAACAATGCAAGGTTATAAGACAACTCCAAAAGACTTATGATGGAAAGGGTTATCTGTATCCATAGAAAGAACTACAGAGTCTGAATGCAGATTGAAGCAAACTACTTGCTCTCTTTCCTTTTTTCCTTTGTTTTGTTTCTTTCTCATTGTTCACTCCATTGGTTATAATCCTTCTTTACAACTTGACTAATGTTTAATATGAAGGTATTTGTAGATCCTATATTTGATTGTATACTGCCATGGAGGAGGGGAGAAGAAAGGGAGTGGGAGAAAATTTGAAAGTCAAGGGATTGAGGAATTGGATGTTGTAAACTAAAAGTAAATACATAAATTAAAATTTAAAGAAAAGATTGGGATGAAATGAAAAATGTGTAGATAATATGATATTTACCAAAAGAAGTTTACTCAACAATAGCAGGGAAGAATACTCAACAAGGACATAGTTCTGCTTCAGTTGATGCAACTCTACTCTCCCTTCCACCCTAATTCTGTATAGGGATGTACCCAGTCATAAAATTATTTTGACCTTCACATCATAGGAAGCCCATCAAGCCTGAGGAGCTTGAATTACTTGCATATGAAGTTATACCTTACTCGGGTAAATAGAAATTTATGTCAATAATTTAAGCCTAAGAGTTCTGGACAAAACAAATCTCAGGGATAGATTCATTGCCTTTTAAAGATGCTAAGGAGGGTGGAGTCAAGATGGTGGAGTAGAAACAGGACTTCCTCAAGGCTCAGGCTTCCAACTCCTTCAATTCATGTAAAAAATGACTCTAGACAAACTTTGGAGCTACAGAACCCACAAAATGACAGAGAGAAGCTAGCTTACCATTGAAGACAGTCCAGCAATCCCACAAGAGCTCAGGGTTTTAGCATCAGGGCAGCCACAATGAGCCACCAGCTGGAGGGACTTCAGATCAGCAACTGTGGAGGTTTCCAGAATTATCAACACATAGATGCTAAGGACAAAGTGAGATGTCAGTGCAGTATGGACTTTGAGATCTTGTAGTACGGAAGTGTGGTCTGGCCTTTACCCCCTAGAGGGAGATGCTGCTGAGCACCATGTGGCAGCATCAACTCCTGGTCTGCAGATTGCAGGGGGACCAAGCTACCATTCTGAGGGGGTAATTACACTTGCTTTAACCTGCTTGGATCTGGATCACTATCTGGGGTGGAGGTCCTGGGGTGTGTGAGAAGCTTGTCAGACTATGTGGAGGCTCAGAGAGGGTGCCCAACTAACAGCTCCAGCAGCTGTGAAAACCCCAGCAATTGGGACAAAGCTCCCCTGTCTGGTAGTAAAGTCCTACTGTGGCAAAAAGCTCAAAAGTCAAGTAATTGAGCAGCAACATGAACAAGCAAAGGAAGCAAAGCAAGCAGAGCAATCCAACTTTACCCTCCTATTTTGGGGACAAAAGGGATGAAAGCATGGAACAGGAGGAAGATAGTGAACTCAGAAATCCTGCACCAAGATCTTCTAAGAAAACTATGAGGTGGTTACAGGCCATAGAGGACCTTCAGAAGAATTTCAAAAACCAAATAAGAGGAGTGAAGAAAAAATTGGGAAGAGAAATGAGAATGATGTAAGAAAATTATGAAATGAGAGTCAACAACCTGACTGAAGAAAGTAACACCTTAAAAAATAGACTAACTCAAATAGCAAAACAGGCTCAAAAAGGCATTGAGGAAAAGAATGCCCTAAAAAACCGAATTTGCCAGATGGAAAAAGAATCACAAAAGCTCACTGAAGAGAATCATTCCTTCAGAATTGGATTGGAGCAAATGGAAACTAATAACTTTATGAGGAATCAAGATACTATTAAACAGATCCAAACAAATGAAAAAATAGAAGGCAATGTGAAATATCTCATTGGGAAAACCACTTACCTGGAAAATAGATCCAGGAGAGATAATTTAAAAATTATTGGACTACCTGAAAGCCATGATCAAAGAAAGAACCTAGAAATCATCCTTCAAGAAATTCTCAAGGAAAATTGCCCTGATATTTTAGAACCAGAGGGCAAACTAGAGGTTGAAAGAATCCACTTATCATCTCCTGAAAAAGACCCCCAAAAGAAAATTCCTAGGAATATTATAGCCAGGTTCTGGAGCTCCCAGATCAAGGAGAAAATATTACAAGCTGTCAGGAAGAAACAATTTGAATATTGTGGAAACACAATCAGGATAACACAGGATCTGGCAGCTTCTATACTGAGAGATTGAAGGGCTTGAAATATGATATTCCAGAGGGCAAAGGGGCTGGGATTAAAACCAAGAATCACCTACCCAGCAAAACTGAGTATCACGTTTCCAGGGAAAATATGATCATTCAGTGGAATAGAGGACTTTCAAGCATTCTTGATGAAAAAAACCAGAGTTGAATAGAAAATTTGACATTCAGATACAAGAAGCAAGAGAAGCTTGAGAAGATAAACAGGGAAAAGAAATCATAAGGAACTTATCAAAGTTGAACTATTCACATTCCTATATGGTAAAACAATAATTGTAACTTATGAAACTTTTCTCAGTATGAGAATAGTTGAAGGGCAGGGGCAGCTAGGTGGCACAGTGAGTAGAGCATCAGCCCTGGAGTTAGAAGGACCTGAGTTCGGATCCGGCCTCAGACACTTAATGCACACACAAACAAAAGCCTAGCCGTGTGACCTTGGGCAAGTTACTTAACCCCAATTGCCCTCCAAAAAGCAAAAAAAAAAAAAAAAAAAAGAGAATAGTTGAAGGGAATAGAAATGTGTACATATATATACACACATATGTATACATACATATATATGTCTATAATAGGAGGGTATATGAATACATATGTGAGTGTGTTTACATATGTGTAGAGGTATACATAGATAGAGGGCACAGGACCTGTTCAATGGAAAGTGATGATACTTAAAAGGTGAAATTAAGAGGTGAGAGAGTGTAATGCCATGCACAAGCAGCTTTCCAGAAGAATGCTACTGTGAACAGCTTTTAAGGTTCTGATTATACGGTATAGTGATCACTCTATTCATAACAAATCAAAGCAAAACTTTCACAGAAAATCAAGGTACAAGATTCACAATATTACAACTTATCACAGAAAATCGCAATATAATATTCACAACATAGTCTCAAAGTACAATAGTCAAAGTCTTCCACTCATGGGGCAACTAAGTTAACTCAATCAGTCACTTAACAGTAGTCTCAAAGTAAAATAGTTATAGTCTTCCACTCTTGGGGCAAATTCTTGATTAACTCAATCAGTCACTTATTCAGCAATAAATTATTAAGTATCATACACAAAACCCTCCACCCCTTAGGTCACTAGTAAGCTATAATTCCATAATTACTCAGTACCCAAGGAGAGATCTTTTCATCTTGACTTGGGGCCTATTCTCAGATTCCCTGGATCCCCTTCCATAGTCCCAGATTCTACTTGGATTCACCAGACTGTCACCTGGGTTCAATAGCAGACAGCTCCCAGTTCCTTGACCAGCTCTCTGGGCAGGTTCTCCTCCACACTGAAGTTCACAGGGTCTGGTCCATGTCAGATCCTTCACCATTTCTGCTCCAAGGAATTCAAGGCTCAACCAAGCCACAAACAAAAGTCTCAGCATCCCAGTCATGCTTCCTCAGTCACCTGGGCCTGGGGTCCTGTTCAGAAGAAGCTCCACCAACACAAGTTTTCAGGAAATTCTGGCTCAGTTCTCTACTCTCTCTTCTGTAGATGCTCTGCCACCAGATCCTGGTCTCAAGAAAATTCTGACTTTGCCTCTCTGGGTCTTTTCTTTATATACACACAGCATTAGCTTCCTGTTTTAGCCAACCTCTTCTTTTTACATCAGTAACAGGAGACAGAAGTTCATACCTTCTGTTTCCCCAACAGAGGCTTGATCAGTTACTAAGAGCTAAGTACCTGCTACTTTTGCTAACACAAAGGGATCAAATTCAAAATTATATTACCATTACAGAGAGGCAAATAATAAGACAAGATGGGTAGAGACAGAATGGAGTAAACTATCTCATATAGAAGTGGCAAGGGAAAACTGTTACAATGGAAGGGAAGAACAGGAAGGCAAAAGGGAATGGTTCAACCTTATTCTCATTGAATTTGGCTTAGGGAGGGAATGACATGCACACTAAATAGGGTATCTCACCCTATAGGAGAGTAGTGGGGAAGGGGATGAGAGGCTGAATGATGGAAGGGAGGGCAGGCTGGGGGGGGATGGAAGTTGCAAGCACCCACTTTTGAAAAGGTACAAGGTCAAAGCAGAGAATAGAACAAGTGGGGAGTGGGATAGGATAGAGGGTAATATAGTCAGTCTTTCACAATATATCCAAAATGGAAATGTTTTGCATAGTTACACATGTAGAACCTATATTGAATTGCTTATCTTCCCAGTAAAGGTGGGTGACAAGGGAAGAAGGGAATGAATCTGGAATTCAAAGTTTTAAAATGAAATGTTTACACACACACACACACACACACATATGTGTATATATATATATATATATATATATACTATTATTAATATTATTTTACATGTAACTGGGAAATAAGATATACAGGCTCTGGGGCATAGAGATCCACTGTGCCCTACTGGAAAATCAGAGGGGGGATGGGGGAAGATATGGGAGAGACCGGACTGGAAGAGGAGATATCCAGTGGGATTGCTCTTTTGGGGTGGTGGGTAGGGAAAAACGGGGAGAAAATTTGTAACAAAATCTTGTGGAAATAAATGATGTAAACTAGATGTTAATAAAGCATTTGATAAAGTAAAAAAAAAGATGCTAAGGATATTTGTGGTGAATTTCCAGCAGCTTAATGTGACCTCCTGTCATAGTTCCCATCCAGATTATTAGAACATGTAATTCCTACTGCAGCCAGATTAGCAGGAACACGTAACACAATTAGTTTTGAACATGTTGCATTTGAGATGCCTACTGCCACTGCCATATACAAATGGTTAAGTCTAGCAAGTAGGTGGTAATATGGTACTGAACTTACAGAGAGAAAGTTGTCTTATACCAAATCTATGCAGGATTACTGATCAGTAATAAGGTTTGTCAAAGTATTTTATTTATAGATGACATTATTCTAATTGCATCAAGCCCTGGACAACTACTAAGTTACTGCAATGAAATCCCTAATTATTTATAAGTGTTCACTTGATCCACAATCAGAAAAACACGGTTGACAAAAATTATTACTTTGATTATTTATTTAATTATTTGATTATTTTTTAATAATTTGATTATTATTTAAGCTGTATAGATAACTCATATATCCATTATCCATTCAGCCCTATAACTATCCATTCATGTATCCATCCATCTATCTATCTATCTATCTATCTATCTATCTATCTATCTTTCTTTCTATCTATCTATCTATCTATCTATCTATCTATCTATCTATCTATCTCTTGGTCAGGTACTTCGGATAGACAGTGTTCTGGGCCCAGACTTAAGTTCTAGGAGGAAATTGTTGTGTACTACATTGGGAAAAAAATGCAGGGCTTGTAATTATTAATCTATTTTGCTATAAAAGCCCTTTCCTTTAGGCCCACTATCCTCTCTGTCATGCTAATATGCTCACAAATCACTGATCACCATAGTCCCAGAAGGATTGAAATTATAGATAATCTTAAAGTCAATGAAAAGGTATATGGAAGCAGACTGCAGTATCTTACCAACAACACACACACACAAAAATAGGTAGAGAGAGAATCAAGGATATGTATGACTGGAAAAGGGAAAAAGAACAGTCATGCAGCAAACTTTGAAACAATGGGGGGTTAGTCAAATGTTATTATACACTGTCATTCTTAAGATATTAAAATAACTAGGACAGGCATGTATCCTTTTTTTAGGTGGATATTTTATAATGAATTTTTGGAAAGACAGACAAGCATTATGCAGGACAGAAAGCTATGGATGAGTTTCCATTTCCCTTTTGGAAAGAATACTCACAGAGATATCATCATAGCTCTATCTGAATATTTAAGTAAATGTTTTTTCCGCAATTTCATGTTTTTTGGGAGACAACTCTTACTACTAATGAACTCTAGATTATAAATAATAGAACTGGGAACTAGGGCCAAAATGGGGCTAATCATTAAATAATTTTCCTGCAAAGAAATAAAGCTTAAGAAAATGTGAGGATTCTTGGTAATGAGAGATGAAAATGCTTTTGTCTCCCTTTTAAAAGGCATGGTTCCATTTATAGAGTTAATTGATTTTAAATGCCTTAAGATTATTTATTTACTAAGCAATGTGAAGTTATTTAATGATAACTTTCACACTCAAAGTGTGTAATTATTAGTAGCTGCTATTGGAATTTAAGAGGAAAGCGTTTGTTTATCCCGAAACATATTATTTCCTGGCTAGAGCTTCCTTCTTCATTATACATACATAGATTTTTCCAGTAGTGACCCTGTAGTTAATTACACATGTAGTATGATGATGTCATGAGACTGTTTTATTAATGATACTCTTTTTAGATTGCTTACAGAGGGTTTATAGTAATAGATTTTCTCTGCACTCAAGAAGATTAAATATAAATTCAGGTTCACTTGGTGAAAGAGGAAAAAAGGAACAAGGGAGCTTAAAGTATCAGAAGAAACATCACAGAAAGAATAATACATAATTATCTTTAAATGTTACTGAAGGTAGAGCAAGAGAAATTGAGTTGGAAGTCTGAATAAAGATGGATACTCTTGGGCGGCTAGGTGGCACAGTGAGTGGAGTGTTGGCCCTGGAGTCAGAAAGACCTGAGTTTGGATCCGGCCTCAGACACTTAACACACACACATATAAAAACTTAGCTGTGTGACCTTGGGCAAGTTACTTAACCCCAATTGCCCTCCAAAAGGCAAAAAAAAAGATGGATACTCTTTCAACTGTGACATTCTGCTGTCCAAAAATCTTAAAGATAGAGAACACGTGTCTGGGTTGCAAACTGTACGATTGGAGGGAGCAAACACACTGATGAAACAAGATGTCCCTGGGAATACCAAACTTGAAGCACAATATTAATAATAGCTGATCCCTGCCAAGCAAGTCAATAACCATAACCTATTTCAGGCGATGGTTTGCCTCAGGATACTGAACAGTTTACTCAGAGAATGGATTTCCTTACCTTTGCTTTCAGGTCCAAGAAAAGTAAGCAGGCAGAAAAGCAAACAAGCAGGCCCCCAACCCTGGGGTTACATATCAAAGGTCCCTTGTTTTCTGGGCACTTTAGAGGACCCTGTCCATCAGAGGTAAGAAAATTATTAAGACAAATATGAAAATTTGCAAAATAAAACAAAATAATTAGGAATGACCTGCACAACCAAGTAAATGCTACCTTTCTTTTTCAGCCATCCTCTGAGTCATGCGTGTAGTCTGGGAGGCTGCCTTGCCTAATTTGATTCCCTCAGAATATTCCTAAAGTCCTCTATTTGGTGGAGAAAATCTACTTGGCCAAAGGCCAATCTTCTTTGGATCTTCTTTCCAGCAGCAGGATGGAGTACTGGAGGAGTTCATCAATATCACTCTCCCACTCCTCTTTTCCTCCCACTCCCAAACACTATGTGATAAGATCACATCTACAATGAAGAAAAAATAACAGTAATAGCTACCATTTACATAGCACTTTAAGATTTGCAAAGCACTTTACAGGTTATTTCATTTAATCCTCATGTCAACCCTGGGAGGGAGGTGCTATTATTATCCCTATTTTATAGATAAGGAAACTGTGGATAAGTGAGGTTAAGACACTTGCCTAGGATCATACAGCCAGTAGACAGCTAAGCAGGATTTGAATTTAGGTGGTGTTGTTCATTCATTTGAGTTGAGTTCAACTCTTTATGGCCCCTTTTAGAGTTTTCTTGACAAAGATATTGGAGTAGTTTGCCATTTCCTTCTCCAACTCATTTTACAGATGAGGAAACTGAGGCAAATAATGTTAAGTGCTTTGCCCAGGGTCACAGAGCAACAGTTCTTTCTCCATTAAGTCATCTTGACTAGACATCTCAAACTCTGCCTTTGAACCATCAAAAATAATCAGTTTGGATTTGGAAACACACTTTTTCATTTTCTGTTGCTTTAGAGGTGGAGTACCAGAAGTAGTGGGTATAATCTGAAAAGAACATTTCAGCTCTGTATAAGGAGTTATACAGGTTGGCTCAGAGCAGACTGGCTCCTGACACATCTAGTTGTGTGACCATGGGAGAATCATTTAAACTCTCAGTATCCCAGGACAGTGCTTTCCAAATTATTTTGACAGTATATGCCTATTAGAAAAACATTTTGTTTGTTTATAATTCACATGCATGTAATTCTGTACTAATAGGTTGCATTATGGCATATACAGAAATAGACAAGAAAAAGAAGATTAAGGTGAAATAGACATTTTCCAATATTTTACTTCTTTTTAAATAGTGCAAATTTTGGGGGGGGCGGCTAGGTGGCACAGTGAATAGAGCACCAGTCCTGGAGTCAGGAGGACCTGAATTCTAATCTGGCCTCAGACACTTAACACTTACTAGTCATGTGACCTTGGGCAAGTCACTTAACCCCAATTGCCCTGCCTTCTCCCCTCCAAAAAGGACCAACCTTCCCCCCAAGCAATACAAAATTTTTGTTTTCATTAAGATATTATTAATGAGAACTGTGATTACTTTATTATTTTCTTGAAAAACTCCATGTATGTCCTGGACGATAAGGTACACTTATTAATAATATTAATAAAAATTATTAATGATAATTATAAAACTATTAATAATAATTAATAGTAAATTAATTACTCAGTGAATTTGATTGATGTAATTAATTAATTAAAGCATGTAAAATTTTTAAATGCTGTTACTGGAAGATACACAAAACAACACTCAATAGTTGGTTAACATTTTTATATTAATCAGAGCAATCACTTTCTTTTTGGAGGGGGGAGGGCAGGACAATTGGGGTTAAGTGACTTGCCCAAGGTCACATGGCTAGTAAGTGTGTCAAATGTCTGAGGCTGGATTTGAACCCAGGTCTTCCTGACTCCAGGGCCAGTGCTCTATTCACTGCACCACCTCACCACTCCTAAAGCAATCACTTTTCGATAGGGAGGGGGAGAATAAACATTTATATAACACCTACTGTGTGTCAGATACTGTACCAAGAGCTTTTTACAGATGTTATCGCATTTGATCCTTAGAACACACCTATGAGGGAGATGCTATTATCACTCCCATTTTACAACTGAGAAATCTGAGACAAACAGAGGCTAAATAACTTGCTTAGGATCACACAGCTGGTACACATCTGAGGCAGGATTTGAACTCAGGTCTTCCTGACTTCAGATCCAGCACTCTATCCATTACATCACCAACTGCCCCTAATAATAGGCATGGGACTGAAGCCTCACTGCTATACAGAACTCTGAGCTAAGAAAGTTCCCTCTACCCATGAAGGCCTGCATCTTCTCTGTAATATACAGACTTAGTTACTTAAAGTATTGAGAGATTGTGACTTGCCCAGGGTCACCCAGCCTGTGTATGTCAGAGGTAAGATTCAAAATCCAGGTCTTTCTGGCTCCAAGGCCAGCTCTCTGTATACTATTCTTGTCATTTGGTTGTTTTCAGTCATGTCCTATTCTTCCTGACTCCTTTTGGGGTTTTCTTGAGTTTGCCATTTCATTCTCCAGATCATTTTACACTTGAGGAAAATAAAGCAAACAGTGTTAAATGACTTTCCCAGGATCACAAGGTTAGCAAGTGTCTGAGGCCAGATTTGAACTCAAGAAGATGTTTCCTTCACTCTATCTACAGCTGCCCCATTTACTATTCTACACTACCACTTATATATATATATATATATATTTTTTTTTTTACTGCTTTTTATAGTTTTTCTCTTTTTGTGGAGTTGTTTCATTCCAGATTTTATTTGAAATTGAATATTGCTATTATTACATTTTTTTGCATGGCTAGTTTTATGCAATTATATCCCAGTCAGAGAAGACTAGGAGCTATTCTCCCAAACTCCATTAGCTCCTGCACTTGTGTATTTGTCCAGTGAACCCTAAGCCTGGAACACCCTCTCTCTTCACCTTAAGCCTGTCAAAAGCCTTCTTTTCCCTGAAGGTTTAGCTGAGGTACCACCTCTTTCTGACCTTTCTGCCTCTAAGTCCTCTCTAGCCTACATTTTTTCTTGAGTTTTTTGTATCTTGGTCTTGCACTCATCACAACCTAATTGATATTACAATTATTCATGGATATGTCATATCTTGTCAACTCTATAAAGGCAGGCAGGGACTTCTACAGTGTCAATGTCATCAATAAGCATGTGTCTAAGAGCCTGCTAGATGTCAAGTATTGAACTGTGTCCCAGAGATCCTAATATAAGAGGCAATGCCTGTCCTCAAGCAGCTTACATTTTATTAAGGAGAGGCAGCATGTTCACAGATGAATAGATACAGATTATGTAAAAAATAAATACCAAGAGATTTGGAGGGGGGGTGGGAGTTGACATAACAACTGGGAGAATCAGGACAACTTCTTGAAGGAGGTGGCATCCGAGATGAGGGTTAAAGGATATGAAGGGTTTCAAGAAGTGGAGGTATGTCAGGGAGAAAATGCCAGGCATCGAGGGACTTCCTGTGCAAAGCACAGAGAAAGGAGAAAGGAGGTTGTGTATGGGGAATAGCAAATGTGGTTGGAGCCATTTACTGCAGGAGTAAAAGGACTGTGTAATTAGACTGGAAAGATGGGCTGAAACCAAATTATGAAGGGCTTTATATGCCAAAAAGAGGTCTTTATATTTGATCCTGAAGGCAGTGGAGAGCAACAAAAGCTTCATGAGGAAAGGAATGATGTGGTCAGGCTGGGACTTTGAGTATCAATTTAGCATCTCTATGAAGGATGAATTGGAAAAGGGAAGAGCTAGATGTAATAATCCTAGCAAGTGGGGATGAGAGTCTAGACTAGTAATTTAGACAGTCATTTCAGCTCTATACTGTTGTTCAGTGTTTTAAATCACCATAATTCTAATGAGAAGGTGAATGTTGTAAGCAAATGATTCTATACCTTCATCGACAAATGTTTATACCTCATATAAGCTCATGAATTCTATAATATGTGTTTAATCAAATTATTTACATAGACTGGGGCCCTGAAAGAAATATTTTCCTGGGACCCCATGTATCCTACAAGTGGACCTATAAACATGCTTGTAATATCAAGTAATAACGTTTTCTTCCACTTGGGAGTTCATTGCCCTCCATAGGTCTTGAGGTATACAAAGAGAGATGTGGGGCGGGGGAGAGGGAATTATGCCCATGAGGTGCTGGGGAAAAGCAAATACTCCTTCATAAAAGGTAATTTATGTTAAATGATTAAATAAAGCTTCACTATTAGTCACTGAGCCCCTGAAAATGGGAGAGTGACAGTCAATAGATATTTGAATTGGTGGCAGAGAAAGACTTCTCCATCCTTTCAAAGTGTGTGTGTGTGTGTGTGTGTGTGTGTGTGTGTGTGTGTGTGTGTGTGTGTTTTGAGGGGAGAAGTGTAACAGGCCTGGTCCTGAAAGAGTGAGGCCAGGGCAACCATGTTATACTTAGAAGGTGGCCAGACTTGTGGCTGCATGACTGACCTTTGTGGGTTGCCAAGCTTGGCACTAGCTCTCTTTCTCTTACTTCTCCACATCTCCCCACCCAATACCTACACTTAGTTTGGTGAGTGGCATCTGCTAATGTGGGCAGATCTGGACAAGTAATAGATACATTTCAACATCAGCCCCTGAAACCTGCATTTCTGAATGTGTCCCTGGTTGCCCCTGTCACCATGGTACTGCTGCCACCACTGCTCTGGTTTCCAACAGCATAAATGTGTCAGAGGCCAGAGATATGACAAAACTAAGCTGGATGAGCAGGCTCATTTACTCAGCCACAGGATTTAAACAATGAGAAAGCAAAGGCAAATCAAATTCTCTTTCATGAAAAAAGAATGAGTTTTCTTCTTGTGGATATTTAAGAGGCTTGCCTTGTATGCATTTTAAAATATTTTTTTATTTATTTCATTAAATATTTCCTAGTTTCTTGTACATTTTTTTTGATCAGAGTTCTTTTTTTATTTTTAAACAAATGTTTTATTAACTTCTGTTTTACATCATTCATTTCCGCCAGATTTTGAGTTACAATCATTTTCCCCTTGTTATTCCCCTACCCAACCTCCCAGAATAGCAGTCCCACAAGATATCTCTTCCTCCAATCTGCTCTCTCCCATTCCTTCTCCCATACCCCCTTCGACTTTTCCATTAGAGGAAGGTGAATCTTTGTGTTGCAATGCCTGCAATCTTATCTCCCAATTATAAGCAAAAGAGTATTAATAATAGTATTTATATATATTTGAAACATTTAATGTTAAGACCTCGACTTTCAGATCCATTTCCTTCTTCCCTTGTCACCCATTCTCTCTGGGGAGATAAGTAATTCAGTATATATTGTACATGTCTAGCTATGCAAAACATTATCATAGTAGATATATTGTGCAAGGCTGCTTACAATTCCCTCCCACTCATCCTACCCCCCACCTGGTCCATTCCCCACATGATCCTGTCCCTCTTCTATAGTGGGTACTTCCAACCTCCCCTCCCCCCAAGGATGCCCTCCCATCCATCATCCCTCCTCTCATCCCCCTTCCCCCTATTCTGCTGCAGGCTGAGATATCCCATTTAGTATGTATGTCATTCTCTCCCTGAACCAAATTCAATGAGAATGTGGTTTTGCCTTTTTTGCCTTCCTATTCTCCCCTCCCTTGCAACCACTTCCCCTTGCTTCTTCTACATGAGATAGTTTACCCTACCCTGTCTCTCCCCATCTCCTCTTACCACTTTCCTCTCTCACCTCATAATTTCATCCCTTGAGTATTCTCCCTTCCCAACAAATTCAACCTATGCCCTCTATCCATATATAACTGTAACTATATACACACACATTCACATATGTATTCATATGACCACACCCCCTTCTTCCATTATTTTCATAGTGAGAAAGATATCAACAGTCACAGTTATTGCTTTTCCATATAGGAATGTAAATAGTTCAACTTTGATAAGTTCCTTTTGATTTCTTTTCCCTGATTACCTTCTCAGGCATCTCTTGCTTCTTGTGTCTGGATGTCAAATTTTCTATTCAATTCTGGTTTTTTCCTCAAGAATGCTTGAAAGTCCTCTATTCCACTGAATGATCATATTTTTCCCTGAAACAAAATACTCAGTTTTGCTGGGTAGGTGACCCTTGGGTTCATTGCCAGTTCTTTTGCCCTCTGGAATATCATATTCCATGCCCTTCGATCCCTCAGTGTAGAAGCTGCCAGGTCCTGGCTATTCTGATTGTGTTTCCACAATATTGAAATTGTTTCTTCCTGGCTGCTTGTAGTATTTTCTCCTTGATCTGGGGATTCTGGAACCTGGCTATAATATTCCTGGGAGTTTTCTTTTTGGGATCTTTTTCAGGAGGTGAGTGGTGGATTCTTTCAACCTCTATTTTGCCCTCTGGATCTAAAACATCAGGGCAGTTTTCCTTGAGAATTTCTTGAAGGGTGATTTCTAGGTTCTTTCCTTGATCATGGCTTTCAGGTAGTCCAATAATTTTTAAATTGTCTCTCCTGGATCTATTTTCCAGGTCAGTGGTTTTTCCCATGAGATATTTCACATTGCCTTCTAATCTTTCCTTTGTTTGGATCTGCTTAACAGCATCTTGATTTCTCATAAAGTCATTAGCTTCCATTTGCTCCAGTCTAACTCTGAAGGAATGAATCTCCTCAGTGAACTTTTGAGATTCTTTTTCCATCTGGCAAATTCGACTTTTTAAGGCATTCTTCTCCTCATTGCCCTTTGGGCCTCCTTTGCCATTTGAGCTAGTCTATTTTTTAAGGTGTTGTTTTCCTCAGTCAGGCTGTTGACCCTCATTTCATACTTTTCCTGCATCCTTCTCATTTCTCTTTCCAATTTTTCCTCCACTTCTCTTATTTGATTTTTAAAGTCCTTCTTAAGTTCCTCTATGGCCTGCAACCCGCTCATGTTTTCCCCTGGGGCTTTTGGAGCAGGACTTCTGACCTCACAGTCCTTTTCCCGCTCTATGCCCCCAAAATAGGAGTCTAGGGTTGCATTTTTCTGTTTCCTTTGCCTTGGCATGTTGCCACTTAATTGCTTGACTTTTGGGCTTGTTGCCACACTATGGCTTTAAGGCCAGATAGAGGAATTTTCGTCCGGAACGTGTGGGGGGCAACTTCCGTTTCTGGCAAGCTGTAAACCCACCCACAACTTCCACCCTAGATCACAATCCAGATCCAGGGAGATTAAAGCAAGAGCAATTACCCCCACAAGACTGATCTCTGGATCTCCTTATAGTTCACAGGCCAGGAGCTGGCGCTGCCTCTGAAAACTACAAAATGGCATGTCTCCTCAGAGGCTTCTAGCCCCCAGGGGAGGGAGCCGACGCATTCCCCAAATACTGGTCCCAAAGTCCATAGGACACTAACCTCTTACTTTGTCCTAGGCATGTCTATGTTGATAATTCTGGAGTTGCCACAGCTGCTGGTGTTCTGGGTTCTCTCCATCTGGCTGCTGGCCCTGCCGCCCTGGGGCTAAAACCTCGGCTTACGGGGTCCTGGTCTCGGCTCGGCTCACCTCCCTTCGTGCTGCGTGCTGCGCGCTGCCGGCTCCCAGACCACTGCGCTGGTCCTTCCTGCAGGGCTGCTGGGCTGTCCTCAGTGGGAGGTTAGCTTCTCTGTGTTGTTCTGTGGGTGCTGGGGCTCCAGAAGTTGTTCAGAGTCCCCTTTTACATAGTTTGGGGGGAATCTGGGGGCAGAGTGGCTTGGATGAGCTGTTTCTACTCTGCCATCTTGGCTCTGCAGTTTCTTGTACATTTTAAAAAAACATTCACTTTTTGAAATTTTGAGTTCCAAATTCTCTCCCACCATTCTGTCTCTCCCACACCCTTTAGGAAGGTATGCAACATGACATGAACTAAAAATGTAAAGTCATGTTTCCATAATAATCATGTTGAAAAAGAAAGCACATACACATAAAAACAAGAAAAATAAAGAAAGTTTAAAAACAAAAGTATGATTCAATTTGCACTTAGAGTTTATCAGTTCCCTCTCTGGAAGTGTATAGTATTTTTCATCATGGGTCCTTTGGAATTGTATTGGATCACTGTCTTGATCAGAAAAGTTAAATCTTTCACAGTTGATCATTGTTACAATATTATTGCGACTATGTACAATGTTCTCCTGATTTTGCTCATGTCGTGTTGTATCAGCACATGTGAGTCTTTTGTGAAACCATCGTGCTCATCATTTATTATAGCAGATTAGTATTCATTCTATCACAACCATATGCCACAACTTATTCAGCCATTCCCCAGTTGATGGGCATCCTCTCAATTTCCAATTCTTTGCCACCAAAAAAAAAAAAAAAAGAGCTGCTATAAATATTTTTGTACAAATTGGGTCATTTTCCTTTTTTGGGGGATACAGACTTAATAGTACTGGGTCATAGGTTATTCAATTTTATAGCCCCTTGGGTTAAGTTCCAAATTTTTCTCCAGAATTCTTTGATTAGTCCACAATTCCACCAACAGTGTATTAGTGTACCCATCTTTCCACATCCCCTCCAGCATTTGTCATTTTCCTTTTCTGTCATCATAGATATGAGGTGGTATCTCAGAGTTGTTTTAATTTGCATTTCTCCAATCAGTAACCATTTAGAGCATTTTATGTGATTATTGATAGCTTTGATTTCTTATTCTGGAAACAGTCTGTTCGTATTCTTTGACCATTTATCAATTTGTGAATATTTGTATGCATTTTCTTGAGGACTCTAGAGTTTCTATAGTTGAGACCTTTCAAATGCATAAAGTTGCTATTATTCTCATTTTTTTTTTTTTGGTTGCTGATCTGCTTGCTTTCCAACACAGCATTTATGAACTGTTGTTGCTAGGTCTTTGATGTCTCATTTGAGTTTTATCCAGGGCTCCCCAGCCACTTGTCCATGCTCTATTTAGTAACTGGTATGGTGCCCATTTATTAGTGTAGTCCTCTCTCATTTTTGTCCAATGTAATCTACCAGTTACCAGATTTATAGTTTGCTAGTGTCTTCATTGGTTTCCTCTTTCTTTCCTTATGAAATTTAGCTAAATCCTTTTAAGCTTATAAAATCTCTACAACTTTTCTTCCAGTCAGCTGTACCTTTGATTATTCCTTTCATTCCATCATATCCTTATGCCAAGTTCCTTTTGTCTCCCATTACCCACTTTGTACTCACTTAGTGGACCCCCCTGAACATCCTTTTGTAAGAAGCTGATCCAAGCCCATTAAGCTGTCCAGAAGAAGCACTTTATATGTAATGATTATTCTATGTTAACTAGGTCATTTATTCTAATTATTTAAGATATAGCCTATGGCTATTCCATGACATTCAATAATTCAACAATTTAATTAAACTTTCCAAATATTTTCCGAGAACTTACTGTGTGCAGAGAATTGTGCTAGGGATTGAGAGAGAGGCAAAGTTCAGATAAGGTTTAGTCCCTTCTATTTTTCTCCTCTTCGTTTTCTTCATCACCATCATCACTAGAGCTGATATTTATAGAACCCTTTAAGGCAGGGGTTCTTAACCTGAGGTCCAAAAGCTTAAAAAAATACATATATCTTGATAACTGTATTTCAATATAATTAGTTTCTTTTGTAATCCTATGTATATTGTTTAAAGCATTTGAAAACATTCTGAGAAGAGGTCTATAGACTTCACCAGACTTCCAAGGAGAGTGGGGTCCATGACACAAAGAAGAGTTCTTTTTTCACATCGGCCCTGTGAGGTTTGGTAGAATACAATCTAGTGGAAGAAGAATGTAACCACAAACACTATAAACACAAAATCTATATTACAAAATAATTCTTGCTAAGTACATAAGAGAGGAGCAATAGAGTGCTAATTTGAGGGAAGGGGAGAGGCAGTAATGCAGACTTCTTGAAGGAAGTAGAATTTGTAGAATGGGTAGTTCATGTATTTTTTTGTGGAATTTGACAGCTGTGGAACAGCAACAATGACAACAACAAAAACTTGCATCTGGTCAAAGGAAGCCATGTGTGGCATAGCCTCTATATCAAAGAGTGAGCAATGCAATGTTTTTGCAAGGGAGGCCCTTTGTTACAGAAAGACGAATACTGCTGATGGACCATAAAGTACATCATGAAATAAGGTGTGGTATATTTGAATTTTGTGCATGTTCTGATTGTTATCTATATTCTTATTTCAATTCTGTAAATGTTCTTTAATATTAAAATCCTGAAGCACTCCCTACTTTTTGATTATATTAAGTTAATTTTATTTTGCACAAACAAAACCAATGCAAGCAGGATTAGACATAAAGCAGAAAGGTAGGAATTTTTTTTAATAGCAAGTGTCTCTGACAAAGTCTTCATCTCTTAAATATATAGAGAACTGACTCAAATTTATGGGAATATGAGTCATTCCCCAATTGTTAAATGGTCAAAAGATAGGAAGTTTTCAGATGAAGAAATCAAAGCTATCTATAGTCATATGAAAAAAAATGCTCAAAATCACTATTGATTAGAGACATGCAAGTTAAAACAACTCTAAAACATCACCTCACAGACTGACAAATATAACAGAAAACTAAAATGATAAATTTTGGCAGGGATATGGGAAAATTGGGATATTAATGCACTGTTGGTGGTGTTGTGAACTGATCCAACTATTCTGGAGAACAATTTAGAATTATGTCCAACAGGCTATAAAACTGTTCATATCCTTTGAGCCAGAAATATCACTACCAGGTCTGTACCCCAAAGAGATTTCCTAAAAAGGGAAAAGGACTTATTTGTACAAAAATATTTATGAGCTCTTTTTATAGTGGCAAAGATAGAAATTGAGGGAATGCCCATCAATTGGGAAATGACTGAACATGTTGTGGTATATAATTGTGATAGAATACTATTGTGCTTTAAGAAATAATGAGCTGGATGGTTTCAGAAAAACCTGGGAAGACTTACATGAACTTGTGCAAAGTGAAGTGAGCAGAACCAGAAGAACAATGTATACAGTAACAGCAATATTGTAAAGATGACCAACTGCAAAAAACTTAGTTACTTTGATTAAAACAATGATCCAAGACAATTCCAAAGGACCCATAATGAAAAATGCTATCCACCTCCAGAGAAAGAAGTGATTAAAAACTAAGTGAAGATCGAAGCATACTAGTTTTCATTTTATTTTTTTGTGGGGGGGTGCCTTTTTCTTAGTCTGTGTTTTTTTTTCACAACATGACTAATGTGTGAATATGTTTTGTATGATTGCATATGTATAATCTATATCAAATTGATACTTTCTCAGGGAACAGGGAGGGGAGGGAGAGAATTTGAAACTCAAATTTTTCAAAAATAAATGTTAAAAATTGTTTTTACATACAGTTGTAAATAAAAAATAAAATGTCATCTTAAAATATGGCCTACCAAAGTCATTGGTAAATATTTTCAGGTCCTTTGTGTAGTATGCATAATCAAAAGGGGCTGGACCAATATATGCAATGACAATCAGTTCTTCCACTTTTCATGAATCAATTGCTTTTTTTTTTCTCTCTATTATACTTTTTGACCTTGTATCTTTAGCTTTTTGGAATCTACTTTCCATCATTGTGACTCCCTGCTCAGTGAAAGTTGAAGAATTATTTGTATTTGAAACTGTCAATTATCCTGTTCAGTGGAACTTCCTTAAATAGTCTTTGAAATCCAAGTGGACTATGTACATTTCTTTCCTTTCCATCTTGCCAGTTTCTCTGTGAATAATGACTCATTAAGAATCCACAGTGACTCATTTTAACAAACTCTTATGTCTCAAATTTTGCCTATTACAAGATCAGGCTTGCTCATCATCCATTTCCCTCCTTGAGATTTTCCTGTCCCTGAGAAAACAATGCCTTTCAGGTGCAGAGAAGCTGGGTACATGAAAATCACAAGAAAATAACTATCAAAGGCATGACCATTGATGCATGTTTGTGAAAGAAGGCAATGGAAAAGTCTATTCCTAAGGGTGAAGCTAAGATGAAGGAATAAAAAGAGCAAGAGGAAGGGAAGCCAGAGTTGACCCAAACTCATAAAACTTCTTGTGACTTAAAATGAAAAAGAAACATTAGTCTAGCCATGATCATCACCAAGGACTCGATCCCTGGTATTAATTACCATTTCCCCAATATGGTTGAATTAATTTTAATTTAAATCAATCCTCATGTGACCTTAAAATAAGTCTGATATTGCTATCTTACCCATAAAATAAAGTTCAGAATCTTTTTGCTTATCACCCTCCTTCCTATGCTGTCTGGTGATACCCTCACTTTCCCAATCTTATCTCAATTCATTCCCAATTATGGTATTTATTCGTCAGCCAAATAAAAATAATAGCTACATTTTACATTGTACTTTAAAGATACCAAAGTGCTTTACATGTTATTTGATCCTTATAACAACTCCATGAGATAAGTGCTATTATTCCCATTTTACAGATAAGGAAACAATGGTTTAGAGAGGGCAAGTGACTTGCCCAGGGTCACACAGCTAGTAAGTATCTGAGGCAGGATTTGAATTCAGGCCTTTCTGACTCCAAGTTCAACAGTCTACTGTACCACCCTATACATATTCTCTGCTCTCACACATCTGTGCTTTTGCTTATGCTACTCTCTCTGCCTGGAATATCTTTCCTCCTTTCTTTACCTGTTGACTTCCAGCTCATCCTTCAAAACCCAACTCAATCCCTCTCTCCTCTGCAAAACTTCCTTTGTTTCCTTGGTTTGGTAACTACCTTACCCCTAGTACCTCAGATAACATTTGATCTTTCTAACGTGTGCAGATTAGCATTCCCCCAGTGTAATGCAAATTTGGACATAAATAGGTGGGTGATATGAAATAATCATTCTCCACTATACAGAAGAATCACTTCTAACACCTAGGCATGTTGACACCCATTACACTCTGGGTTGGTTCTATTATTTCAACCTACCTTCCCCCTGGCAAATCCAGATTCCTAAAGAAATTCTTTCACCATATGGTTATAATTCAAATTTTCTCTGGGTCCTTGAGGTAACTCTGTTGGGAGGAAAAACACCTTCCCTTCCCCCTCCACTTACAATTTTAGCTCTTGAGCCCTTACCAGTGTGTTTCCCATTTATACAACTATTCATTTACAATGCAATGCATTTATTTTGTTTTTTAAAATCAATTATTTTTTCTTAGTTTTGAACATTCCTTTGCACAAAATTTTAAGTTATAAATTTTCTCCCCATCTATCCCCTACCCCTCACCACAAGATAGCGAGCCTAACTGAATACCCCTTCCTCCAATCTGTTCTCTCTTATATCCTCCCCCATTTCTCCCCTAACTTTCTAGCAAGGCAAGATGGATTTCTATACTCCAGTGCCTGTATACCTTATTTCCCAGTTGCATGTAAAAAACAATTTTTTTAAACATTTGCTTTTGAAACTTTGATTTCCAGATTCTTTCCCTTCTTCCCTCCTAACCCACCCCCACTGGGAAGATACGCAATTCAATATAGCTTGTACATGTATAGTTACACAAAACGTTTCCATAGTAGATATATTGTGAAACACTATATTTCCTTCCATCCTATCTCCCCTCCCCACTTATTCTATTTTTTACTTTGACCCTGTCCCTCCCTATTCCCCAATCTGCCCTCTCTTCTATCATACCCCTTCTTATCCCCTTCCCCCCTACTTTCCTATAGGGTAAAATACCCAATTGATGTGTGTGTTATTCCCTCCTTAAGCCAAATCCAATGAGAGTAAGGTTGACCCATTCCCTTTCACTTTCCTGCTCTTCCCCTCCATTGTAACAGTTTTCTCTTGCCTCTTTTACATGTGATAATTTACCCTCTTCTATCTTTTTTTTTTTTTTAAGCAATTGGGGTTAAGTAACTTGCTCAAGGTTACACGGCTAGTCATTATTTATGCGTGGGTGCTCATTTTCTGAGGCCAGATCTGATCTCGGGTCATCCAAACTCTGAGGCCGGCGCTCTTACTCACTGCGCCACCTAGCCGCCCCTTCTTCTATCTTTCCCTTTCTTCTTCTCCCAATATATTCCTCTCTTACCTCTTAATTTTATTTTTTTATATATCATCCCTTCATATTCAACTCATCCTGTGTTCTCTGTCTATGTATACATGTACACACATACACACACTCATATATATATATATATATATATATATATATATATATATATATATATATATATATATATATATATACCCTCCTTTACATACATATATATTCCCTTCAACTATCCTCATACTGAGATAATCTCATGAGTTACAATTATTGTCTTTCCATGTAGAAAAGTAATAGTTCAACTTTAATAAGTTTTCTTATGCAAAAAACAAAACAAAACAAAACAAAACCAAAACCAAAATGGGGTGGCTAGGTGGCATAGTGAATAGAGCACGGGCCTTGGAATCAAGAGGACCTGAGTTCAAATCTGGCCTCAGACACTTAACACTTATTAGCATGTGACCTTGGGCAAGTCACTTAACCCCAATTGCCCTACCTTCCCCCTCAAAAAAAAAAAAGCAAAAAAAAAAAAAAGGAATGCTTGAAATACTTTTTGAATTTCTATGAAATTCTATTCCATTGAATATCCATATTTCCCCCTGACGTATTATACTCAGTTTTGCTGGGTAGGTGATTCTTGGTTTTAGTCCTAGCTCCTAGCTCCTTTGACCTCCAGGATATTATCTTCCAAGCCCTTAGATACCTTAATGTAGATCTTGTGTTATCCTGATTGTGTTTCCACAATACTTAAATTGTTTCTTCCTGACTGCTTGTAATATTTTCTCCTTGACCTGGGAACTCTAGAATTTAGCTATGATATTCCTAGGAGTTTTCTTTTGGGGATCTTTTTCAAGAGACTATTGGTGAATTTTTTCAATTTCTATTTTGCCCTCTGGTTTTAGAATATCAGGGCAATTTTGATTGAATATTTCTTGAAGGATGATTTCTATGTTCTTTTTTTGATCATGGCTTTCAGGCAGTCCAATAATTTTAAAATGATCTCTCCTGGATCTATTTTCCAGGTCATTTTTTTTTCCAATGAGATATTTCACATAGCTTTCTATCTTTTCATTTGTTTGGATCTGTTGTATAGTATCTTGATTTTTTATAAAGTCATTAGCTTCCATTTGCTCCAATCTAATTTTGAAGGAATTATTCTCTTCAGTGAGTTTTTGAAATTCCTTTTCCATCTGGCAATTTTGATGTTTTAAGGCATTCTTCTCCTCACTGGTTTTTTGGGCCTCTTTTGCCATTTGAGTTAGTCCATTTTTTAAGCTGTTATTTTCTTCAATATTTTTCTGGGTCTCCTTTAGCAGGCTGTTGACTTGCTTTTCATGATTTTCTTGCATCATTCTCGTTTATCTTCCCATTTTTCCTTCCTCTTCTCTTGATTTTCAAAATCCTTCTTGACCTCCTCCATGGCCTTCAACCAGTTCACATTTTTCTTGGAGTCTTTTGATCCAGGAGTTTTGACTTTGTTGTCTTCTTCTCTTTCCATGTTTTGATCCTCTTTGTCCTCCCAAAAAGATTCTATGGTCTGATTGTACTTCCTCTGTTTGCTCATCTTGCCAGCCAATTGCTTGAATTTTGAGCTCTTTGCCACAGTAGAACTCTGCTTCCAGAGTTGAAAGAGCTTTGTCCCAAATTTCAGGGGTTTTTGCAGCTGTCAGAGCTATGAGGAGGGTGTCCTCTCTACAGTCACCACAAGCTCTGGCACACTAATTTTCCTCACTCCAGAACCCCCAGCCAAGACTGTGACCCAGATCCAAGCAGGTCAAAGAGTGATTACTGTTTGATTGGTGCTTGGTCCCCCTACTGTCTGTAGGCCTGGAACCAGAAGCAGCAGCAGCAGTTGCAGCCACTGTACCACTGCTACCTCCACCATCCTGGGGGCAGGGGCTGGACGGTGCTCTTATCTCCCCCAGTTCCAACAGAGTTCCCTACTGACCTTTTACTTTCTCTTTGGTATTTATGTGTTGAGAAGTCTGGAAACTGCCACAGGTGCTGGTGATTCACTCTCCTGAAGTCTGCTCCAGTTGGTCTGGGTTGCAAGTCTGGACTGGCATGGCTTGCACAGGACTGTACTTGGCTCCTAGCCTAGTGCTATAGACTCTTCCTGCTGGCCTGCCAGGCTGTCTTCAGCAGATTTGTTTCTGTCACTTTTTGGGTTCTAGAGCTCTAAAGTTTGTTTAGAATCATTTTTTTTTCTTTTTTTGGAGGGCAATTGGGGTTAAGTAACTTGCCCAAGGTCACACGGCTAGGTTTTTGTTTGTGTGTGCACGCTAAGTGTCTGAGGCCAGATCCGAACTCAGGTCCTTCTGACTCCAGGGCTGACGCTCTACTCACTGCACCACCTAGCTGCCCCTTAGAATCATTTTTTTTTACAGGTATTGGAGGTGGTTGGAGCAGGAACTCAAGCAAATTACTGCTTTTACTCTGCCATCTCAGCTTTGCTGGGCAATGCATTTTGTAAAACCTGACACTTATAACAATGATAATTTTATATATTAAATACTGTCATTTGCAAGAGAATAAGGCAAGATTATAATATCATATATATTTATACTTTGAAACAAATGTATAAATAATAAAATTTCAGTATCCACATATAAACATGGGTCCCATTCAGTGTCTGTGATGAAGTGTGGGTACACACCAGAGGAAAAAGACAAGGAAATACATGAATGAAGAAAATCCTTATGCTTAGAAAGGTTTTGATGTCTTTGGTCCACTTAAGAACATTAATATTACAAGAAACTGCTTCTCTGTCGCTTATCTGTTGGCTCTCACTACTTTTCATCATTCTTCCATATTCCAATATAGCATTTACAAGCATTTTCAACTAGAGCATTACAACATTACCTGTTAATGTGACTAGCATCTTTCTTCAAGTCAGAAAACAGCAAGTCTCATCAGATTGACTATTTTGGGGTTGTACAGACCAGGTAAGTTATTCACTCACCAAAATGCTTCATTATCCAACAGGAACAGACTTCATAGCAACGTAGCTTATGTAGCTTATGTTGACTCTTAAGTCTGTCAGAGAATCAGTCAGTAAACATTTGTTATGCAATTAGCACTGGAAATACAAAAAGAGGTAAAAATCTCTGCTCTTAAGTGGGGGAGAGAGCAAGCAAATATGTACAAACATGGTCTATACAGGAAAAAAAATGAAATAGTTAATAGAGAAGGCACTAGAATTAGGAGAGGTTGAGTAAGGCTTCCTATAGAAGATGTGATTTAGTTGGGACTGAAAGGAAGCCATAGAAGGCAGTAGATGGAGATGAGGAGGGAGACCATTTCAGGAATGGGGAACAGCCAGAGAAAATGCCTTGAAGAAGCAAGAGAAAGTGATGCTGAAAAACCTATATCAAAGGGTGATCAGCAGTAGTAAAAACTGCAGAGAGATCAAGAAGAATGCTGACTTTGCAAAAGTCATTGGACTTGGCAATTAGGAGATCACCATTAACTTTGAAGAGGGTAGTTTCAGGGGAATAATGAAATCAGGAGCTGGATTGTAAGGAATTAAGAAGAGGAGAGGAGAGAAAGTGTAGTTACCTATTACAAATTGTCTTTTCAAGGAGTTTAGCCACTAAAGACAGAAGAGATATAGGATGATAACAGGGATGGAAGGATCAAGTGATGGTTTTTTGAGAATGGAAGAGACATGGTATGTGTGTAGAGAGTAGGGAAAGAGGGATTGAAGGGATTGAAAATAAAATGATGGAGGAGGTAATCTACTAGAGAAAATGACATGGAATGGGATTACTTGAGGAGATAAAGGAGTAACCTTGGTAAGAAGTAAGGCCACCTCATCATATGGGACAGGGGTGAAAGAGAAGATGATGGCAGAAAGAAGGGAGAAGAGAGAGTTCACCACCAATAGCCTTGATTTTTTTTTCTTAAATATGAGGTGAGCTGACAGGTTGGGTCAAGGGAAGGTTTAAGGAAAGCTGAAAGAGTTTTTGTGGACAATGAGATAATGAATCAATAATAAAGGAATAGTAGAATTGCCTAGCAGCATTAAATATTCATTCAATCCAGTTTGTGGGGAAAAATGTTAGGTACACTGTCCCTTTATAGCTGCCGTCAATCTAGTCAGAAAGGTCGTACAATTTTCTCCAAATCAATTCATCAATACATATGTAGGAGCAAAGGCAGCAGATGGTGAGAGTGATACAAGACTGAGGCTTGGCAGAGCAGAATTGACAAAATAAGTGGATAGGGGAACAAGAGAAGAGGAGAGTGTAGAGCTGAATTGGTTCACCAAGAGGTCAAATGCAGAAAAAAGGAAAGTGGCTAATGCAGGGGAGATGAACTGGGAGAGAATTGAAGGGTTAATTGTATGCTGTGAATAGAGAGTTGGGTTTGGTATCAGAAGACAGAGGGAGAAGTGGAAAGTTAACAAATTATGATTGAATACGGGGATTGTGGAATTCTTGAACATGGAGGAGGTACATATGTGGGTGATAGCAAGATCAAGGACGTGACAACCATTGTGGGTAGCAGAGGGGGGATGAAGAGCAGGTCATTAGAAGTAAGTGGGTTGAAGAATTGAATGGTTAAGGTATTTAAAGGAGAGTCAATATGCAAGTTGAAGTCTCCTGGTATAAAGGTAGGAGTTGGGTAGGAGAGAAATATTGTGAACCATGTACTAATACATAAATACTTTCCTCATTGAAGAAGGGGAGTGATCTGGAGGTTTGTATACAAGCTACAAACTTAGCCAGAACACTAGGACACAAAGCAAAGCACATCCCCAGCCCCCCTTATTTTCCTTTTCAAACTAAAATGGCAGCAAAGAGCAATAGGTACTTATGAGAAGCTTCACTTCTCTCCAAGCCTAGGTGGCAGCAAAGGGGAATAGCTGTTTCTGAATCACTTAACCAGTGAAATAATTTCTCTCTCCCAACCAATCCAACATCATTTAGGTGTAGTCTTAAATCAATCATCTCAAACTTCCCAATATGTTTTCAATTCTTTCCTCCAGTTTTCATTCCAGTTTCCTTTTTTCCAGGCTTAACTACAGTCTTTAACTACAGTCACTTAAATGAGGGCTCTGCAACCTGACTCTCTATGATTTACCTCTCAGCTAAAAGATAACAGCTCCCCAAATTTCCCCTGTAGAATTGATAGTTCTTTGTTTGTTTTGCTTTTTGGAGGGCAATTGGGGCTAAGTAACTTGCCCAAGGTCATACAGCTAGGTTTTTGTTTGTGTGTTAAGTGTCTGAGGCGGGATCCGAACTCAGGTCCTTCTGCCTCCAGGGCTGGCACTCTCCTCACTGCGCCACCTCACTGCCCCGCTAGTTCTTTTAAAACCACACTTCAGTCTCCAAAAGTTAATATACTTTCTCACTTTTTTTCATTTTACCTTTACTATTAAACAGTTATATGCAAATGAGTTGAGGTACCATAACACCCCCTCCCTTCTCACTACTCTTCCCCTCATTTAAGGTCTCCAAAACACAGTCCAAGTTTTCCTTTGAAGTCCACCAAACTATTTTTTACATTCATGTTTTCCCAGTTTTTAATAAATACAAGTTTCTGTCTCTATAAAATATAAACAGTTCACATATAAGAGAGGCATCATTCTATATAACTCATATGGCTATTTGAGTCTTTATATTTACATCATAGTCCATTTCCTGTCCCAAACTGCTCAAACACCACCTGAAAGTCATTTTAAAAATACAGCAGTTTTTATTAAACCAAAGTACTTTTCCTACTCCTTCCCGATATCAAAATGTTCATCTATAAAAGCAGCAATATCTTAAATCTGTTAACAGCTGAGACAAAACTTTCCCTTTACATAAAAGTTCTTTAAAAGAGCAAACTCTTTTCATCCCTATATTAATATGAAAAAAGCTAAAAAGGGGAAATGAACCTAATATTTTCACCCATAACATTTTTAGGCCTCTGAAAATTAAAATTTGTAAATGGGTGAGGTGTGTAACATCATTTAACTACCTAAAGTATCAGATATTTTACATCATTAATCTGTGCTATAGTTGATTAGCACTCCATGCTTTTTAGAGGTATGTTTTTGTACAAACCCAGTGTTTATTCAAACTGCTATTCTATTTAAAGTTGAAAAACTTTTAAAATTCAATTTATGTCAGATCTGATTTTGTTGTTGTTCAGATGTTTCCAACTCTTTGTGACCCCATCTGAGGTTTTCTTGGCAAAGATAATAGAATGTTTTGTTATTTCCTTATCCAGCTCATTATACTGAGGAAAACAGAGTTAAGTGGCTCATCACACAGCTAGTAAGTGCCTGAGATCAGATTTGAACTCAGGAAAATGAGTCTTCCTGGTTCCTGGGTGAGTGCTCTGTCCATGCACCACTGAAGCTTGAAAGTTATATTTTTCTAGACCAGTATAATCAGAGAGTTATTTGCTTATTTTAATTTTTTTTACTATATTTACTACATATATATCATATATGTGTACACAGAGTACATACACATACAGTAAATTTATGAGGCAAATACAAATATTTAATCATGTGAAGTCACACAGCCATTAGAAATATGTAGCTTATATGTATATAGTGCTACAAAATTTGCAAAGTGTGTTATATACATTATCTCATTTGATCATAAGTTAAGGTAGTCTTACAAACATATTCACCAGAATAAACCAATGTTTTATCAATCAATTAGTCCCATTTAATTAAGGACAGAGTAATTCATCAGAAACCTAGTTACCAGGTAGTAATTTTTCTTGGGTCATAGCAATTTTTAAAGATCTCATTCACTGGGCGTGGGGGTAGATTCTGAACTTCATTGGTATGCTATACTCATGGAATAATGAATCTTTAAAATAATAACATAACCATGAAATGTTTTGTTCTCTTCATTACTTCTTATTGTAAGGTAATATGAAGCATCACATTCTACAGATTGTAGCTAGTCTTACCTTAATTTTTTTTTACTGATATATGTTGTTTCACTAAAGTCCTTTCCTGATATATTGAACTATCATTGAATTCTCCCTCCTAACATAGAAAAAATAGTTGAACAAAGCAAACCAAACAGTGACTCCCATCTAATGACTAATGTGACATCACACATTCATCATCTCTAACTCCTCTGCTAATGGAAGAGAACTCTATTTCATCACCTGTTCTCCAGGGCTAAGATTAGTCACTTCAACTAATCTGAATTCAATTATTTCAGGACTCAAAAATTAAATATTTATGTTTTTTTTACAATTAATAACTCAACTTTTAGAAACTAAATTTGCCTATTATTTGTAATCTGTAGGTATAATTTTTAAAATCCAAGCTCTCTTCTAAGACGCTCTTAGGCAGCACAATCAATATAGCCCAGGAAATTATGAAGACTTGAGTTCGAATCTACCTTCAGACATTTACTAGCTGAGTGACCCTGGGTAAGTCACTTAACCATTTCTCTACCTCAGCTTCCTCAACTATAAAATATAAATAATAATACCTGCCTCCTTATTGTAAAGATTAAATATTTATAAAGAGCATTTCAAATGCTTCCTTCCTTCCATTCTTTTCAATTTTAGTTAACAAGTTAATACCCTAAATCTATTCATCTAAATGTATTTTTACCCTTCCTCTTACTCCAGATTTCCTTGTGCCAGTTTCTTAATTTCATGATGTTAGATGAGAAACTAGAAAGAATAATATTAATTTAGCTTTTTGAAGAATGGAGCTTCAGAAATAAGTATTCCTATAATAAAATAATTTTTCAATACTTAGCTCCATGCCTTTTCACTGGCTGTTCCCCACTCCTGGAATGCTGTCCTTAACTTTAGACTCTTGAGTCCTTGGCTTCCTTTAAGACTGAATTCTCACAGGAAGTCTTTCCTGATGCCCTCATTAGTGCTTTCTTTTCTAAAGTTTCTTTCCTCTGTCTACTAGAATGTAAGCTCCTTGAGGTCAAGGACTGTTTGGGGTTTGCTTTTTTTTTTTGTAGTCTCAGTATCTGACCCAATGTCAATGTAAGTTTTCATAAATTTTATTGATTGATTCTCCTCCCTCCCCCATTTGCTTTTGTCACCCACAAAACAAATGTTTTTATACCCAAAGTGGAAATTTAAGGGAACACTGTATCATAGCAACTGACAAAAAGACTTCTGTTAGTATTAATGGCATTCTGATTGGCTTCTATTAATTGCAGAGTGCAAATGATGATAGCCTGAAAAAACAGTTCATTAATGCCTTAAGGCAAATCTCTCAAAACCCAGACTTTAGGCCCTTGTTATGTGAAAACCAAGTGACAAACACACAAAAGGATTTACTGCCAAAATTTAGGAATAAAACCAGCATGTTCTTGGCAGAGATATTTCCTGCCTTTTGTGCCTCGATTATAGCTCAGCTGAAGCACTCCTTCTTAGGGTAAGATTCTGTTTGTACTTACAATAAGCATCACATCATCATTTGCAGTTATATACATTTTGAGAGGGAAATGCTAATCAGACTTCAATTCAGAAGTCATCAGATTAACTGTTTTGTTGGGAGAAACTGTAAAGGTTTGGATTTTGGATCTCAAATCCATCCGAAATTAATCTCCATCGTGAATACCAGTGCCTTCTTTGTTTCCCTTAAACCTCAGACTCTTTTCATATATGATTTTCCCTTCATAATAAGCAGAGGCAATAGTGAAGTGGAAGGAGTAAGAGGACTGAACTCAAATTTTATAACTGATTATTTTAATCCAACAAATTCAACAAACATTTATCAAATGCTTACAATGTCTTAGTCCTTGTACAAAGTGCTGACAACCTCATATTTCTCATATGTAATGGGGTGGTTGTGAGGATCCAATGAGGTAAGATTTCTAGAGCACATTATAAACCTTAAGGTGGTATATAAATGCTAGCTATTATTGTTATTAAAGCTTTCTACAGTCTTCCTCGAATCCAGGGTCAATCTCATTTCATATTATTCCTCTTCACCCCTCTATCTGTTCCAGTGAAACTAAGCCATTTGTTCCATCTCCCACCTGGGCGATTTTTCTTCATATCTGGTATGGACTCCCTTCTTGCCTCTTCTTCAACACAGGATCCCAAAGGGAATTTACTCTTGATCCCAAAGACAACAGAGAGCTTCTAGAGTTAATGAGTAGGAGAGAGACAAGGTGACTTTTGCTGTAGGAAAATCACTTTGGCAGCAAATGTAGTTTGAGCATTATTTGGAAAGAGTAGAGATTGCATTTAGGAGATTAAGGCATGTCCTTAATGATCTTTATCCGCTACCTGACACAAAACCCTAGAGTGTGAGGAATTGTGTATAGAGTGAGTGTTTCACTGGTACCTACAAAATGTGAAAAGACTGAGAAGAGTTTCTACCATATTAGGTAGATCCTTTGGGGGTGGGTCAATTAGAGAACAGGAACATGAATTACAGAAGATGAGGAAGTATGGGCAAATTGTGATTTCTACTGATGGGGACTATCTGCTCCAAGAAGATCATAGACAGAGCCACTAAAATAATATTGTAATAAAAATTATGTTGTTTTGTGCCCTCTGATGAGTACCTTGCCTGGCTGCCAATTTTACAACCTCAGAAAATCCTATACAATGTCATTTTTTATGAATGTAATATCCTATTAACCAATGACACCATTTAAAAAACCTCCTTTTTGATTGAACAGAAATATAACCCATGTAATTTCTGAGGCATCCTTGTCCCAACTCTACTCTCACTGAGGACTTGGGTCCTCTAGATCAAGACTAGCTACATACATCTTCCAATATTCTAGGGGTACTCCTGAAAGATTATTGGGTTTCTCTCTAAGGAGAGGCATCAAGGGTACGTACCTCGAACTTGTGGTTCAATCCCTCATACCAGTGTGTTCTTCCTAGTATTAACTACCACGTGTAGTTAATATAGGAGGCAGCTAAGTGGCTCAATGGATAGTGTGCTGGGCCTAGAGTCAGGAAAATCCAAGTTAAAATTGAGCCTCAGACACATACTAGTTATGTGACCCTGGGCAAATCACTTAAACTCTGTTGTGTTCACTATTGTTTTTGAAGAAGATCAATGACATCATGGGATGATGTCTCGACTTATTCATGAATTAGATTTAAGTGAGTCTGTTTGCCTAATTTAATGGAGAAGGAAATGGCAGACTACTTCACAATCTTTTGCCAAGAAAATCTCATGGACACTATGGTCCATGGGGACAAGAAGAGTCAGACACTACTGACCAACAGCAATATAATCAATAACTCTTATGTCATTGATAATCTACAGTAATTAGTGCCCCAGTACATTTCACCAATGTTTACAAAGAGATATTTATGAGAAAAAAAATGAAAAGAACAAAAATACAATTATTTTCCCCTTCCCCCCTCCTCCCCAGTACCTCTCCCCTAGATCCCTAGAAGGGTGTGTTAACACTTAAAGCAATTACTACAAAGCATTTGCCCCAGTTTACTTCTGAATGTGGCATAGGTAGGTCTCTCTTGTAGGATTTGGCATCTTGTCTTCTGGGTCAGTCCACTGGTAGGCTGGTTCCTAGATGCTCCACAGGGCTGTGCTAGCCACAGCCAAGCCTGGTTGACCACAAACTCTGGCTTGGACTCCTATACATCTGTAGCAGCAAGCACCCCAACATCCCCAGGGTGGCTGCCAAGGTTCTTAGATCTGCTTTTGTAAAGGAAAGCAACTCAAAATCCGTTAACAAGCTCACTTTACTCAAACAAACATGTATTACCTAGTTCAGGGGGAAAAGGTCAATACCCCAAACTTCAAAGTATACAGGCAGATCAAACAGACAGGCTTCCAAACTGCCCAACCATTATCAATACCAAAATCACAGTTACCAGAGAGGGGAGCATCAACATCTGGGTTTTCAAAGCCGGGGGACTCTCAATGGCTGCCCAGAGTCTCATCTGGTCAAATCACACAACACTTCTCAAAGTGAGCCCCAAAGCAAAGCCTCACATCAGGGATTATATAGCCTTCTCCTGGCTCAGAGAATGTAACCACCCTCTGGACCCCACTGCCCACAGCTTCTAGGTGTGGGCATTCCTGAAAACCAAGCCTCCTACCACAGGCTCCATGTGACCACATTCAGCCTATTAGGGGGCAGAGAGTATTTTCAAATCAAGGAAGGTTCTCGGAGTCTCTTAAGCCAATCAAAGGGTCTAGGGGCAGGGAAGATCTTTAAATCTGCATTTCCATTACAACATCCAGTACTGTCCCAAACTTTAAAAGCTTACAAGGTTCCAGAGTACCTCATTACCTCTCCGACTATCCTTCACTTAAAGCAGGAAAGAACTGATACAGCCGCAAGAGAAGAAACATCAAGGCCATGTGTTCATGGCTTCATGTTGGTCCAAATGAGGGAGAAGGCCTTCTGTCTTAGTTCTTTGTTTCTGCCTGGAAGACTTTACCTCCTCACAGCCAAACAGAAAAGAGTCTGGAGTCACCCAGTTAGTGCCTTTTATAAACATTCTTAGTTCTGGCTCAAATGAGATAATATTTGTAAAACACTTTGCAGACCTTTAAGTGCTAAATCATTAAATAGCTAGTCACTTAGCTACTTCCTAGTTCAGCAGCCAATAGAAAGTCTCTCTTCTTAACATGGTAAGAGAAACAGAAACAATACCTGTACATGTGCTAACGGAGACTGCATGATCCAAGTATGCTGGACATGCTCACAAGAGGTGGACTTGGCCAATACCCCGTTACTAAAACAAATACAATAACTTACAGTGTAAGTGCTAGCACATAGTCCCTGTCTTCACCTTCCTTATAAGTTACAGGAATAACACTCTTAATTGCCATGTGTTAGCAAGAAATGGTTTCTACTAGGAATTATCTTATTTCAAATTGATTTTATAATTGAAAATGTACTGTTTATTATAGCAATGTAGGAGAAAACTACAATTAATTTTTCTCTTCCTTGTCTGTTTAAGATCAATATACACCATCATATGGGTTATTTTTACCCCTTGAATATATTTCAGGTGATCCAGAGGGCAATAGAAAGATGCATGGAAGGAGTAATCAAGTTATAGCACATAACCCATGATGATATATACTAAAAGATTTGTAAAAAGCATCATTCCAGACATGTGCAAAAGGAGGCCAGATATCATATCAAATGAGAGACACTAGATGGAAGCTTGAATGGTACTCTCAAGACATTAAAAACAAAAACAAAAAAGCCTTCTAGCACATTAGGTGGATTCTCTATGGGGGATTTATAGAAAAATCCACACAAGAAGGTATAGTGTGGAGGAGCTGTAAACTGCATTGATGAAAAGAATAGTCACACTAATGAAATTTACATACTGTGTTTAAAATTGACAGAGAAAAAAATTGCTCCTGTGGCTTGAAGGACTTACAGGACAGATGTACAAATATAATGAGATCATTACTTTTGTTTTTAATACATTTTATTGTTGTGCTTTATATTTACAATAGTCACTTCTTACTTGCCCTACTTTGTGATAAAGAAAAGTTAGCAAACATATCCAGGATAGAGATTTATCACATCTTTCCTATTAGAATTTCCCCTCTCAAAGCATCCCCTCCTTCCCCTAGCTCTCCCATGAATGAGGAGGAGGTATATTTTATTATGTCTCTCCAGGACTTTCACTAGTTTTTCTGTTGCTAAGAGTTCAACTTCCTTCAGTGACCTTTTTATTTGCATGTTGTAGTCTGTCTATACTATTCTCTTAGTAATACTCATTTCACTCTGCATCAGTTCATACAAATCTTCCTATGTTTATCTGAATTCCTCATATCATAATTTCTTACTGCATAATCATATTCCATTATAGTTATATATATTTTTCAGCCATTCCTCAACTGATATACTTCCACTTTGATTCCAATTATTTTGTGAGCACAAAGAGTATTGTTTTGAATATTTTGGTATATATCCAACCTTTGTTTCTCTCTTTGACTTTTTTGAGAATGAATGTCCAGTAGTAGAATTCCTAAGTCAATGGGTATGGATGGATGTTAGTTACTTTTTTTTTGGAATTCCAAATTCAGATTCAAAATGATCACATCACTTCATAGTTACACAAACAATAAATGCTAATATCCCCTTATTGCCTCTTGCCAAGACTTGTACCTGCTCCTTGATTGGTCTTCCTGCCTCAAGCTTCTTTCCATTCCATCCTATCTTATCTTGTCAGTCTTAAGCATTACCACTACTCCTTCCATGTACTCTATACAGGACAGCAACGTTGACCTACTTGCTCTTCCTCACCCATCACATTTATCTCCTGTTTCCATGCCTTTGAATTTGATGACTCTTATGCCTACAATGTTCTTCCTTCTCACCTTCATTTCTTAGACTCTCTGGCTTTCTTCAAGAGTCAGTTCAAATGCTACCTTCTGTAGGAGGCCTTTTTCTGATCCCCTCAGCTGAGCACCTTCCCTTTTAAGACGGTTATCCATTTACTCTATAAGTATCTTTAATATGCCTATTTCAGTGAACATTAGCTACTCCATTAAATGTAAGAACCTCGAGAGTAAGGACTAAGGTTTTTGTTTTGTTTTTTTGTCTCCCTGATGCCTAGCACAGCTGTGGAACATTGCGAGTACTTAATAAATAAATGCTTGTTGACTGAATGTGTAGCTTTTTAAAAAAATTAATTGCCAATTTGCAAAGTGAGATGAATTCTCATTTATTTTAATTTGCATTTCTCATACTATAGATAATTGCTTTTAAGGGTTAAAAGATCCATCAAATGGAAGGCAGTATTAAAATTCAGACTACTGGCACTTTAAAAAAATTTCACCTTGCTTTTGGAAAAGGCTAATACACAGAAAAGATTTTATGAATATAAATCAGTATCTTTGTGTAAAAATAGTTTAATGGTATTTATCTGTATATTGAGATCTAGAGATTTTAAAAATCTTACAAAATCTCGTTTATTTGTTTTTTGGTAGTTACAGTCCCTGCTTTTCACGGCTTAGCATTTTACTGTTCTCATTTATTCATTCATCCCTGTCCAATATACTTGTCTGCTTCACTACTTATGGACTTTACCTGCTCATTTGATGATTTCCTCTGATGTCTGTGTACAAATGAAGTCTACAGAATGTGGGAAGCCATTGGGATTTTGCTTTGCACTAATCAGCTTTAATACTTAGTCAACTGGAGTTCATTGTGGTCCTAAGTGGGAACTGACTGTAATCTGTTACTTACACTGTGGAAACCAATAAACATTGTACTTTCTCTAAAATGGAAAGTACAATTTGATTTTAAAAGAATCAGCAAGTTGCTTATGCATCCCAGTTGGCAGTTTTTCATAATTTTAAAATGGGGATGTGTCTACTGCAGATGCTACCTTGTTGTTTTTTTTTTAATTGCCCTCGAGTGGACTATGTACAACCATGCTTCCTAAGTGAAGTACTGAGATCAGTTACCCAGTAGGAGGATAGATCTTAATTCTCCTGGTGTATGAGTCTGGTGATGTTTTGGCTTCCTTGAACCTGAGTTTTGTTATGCAAAATGGGGACAGTAATAATATGAACTATTTGAAAGGTGTTTTGTGGCCCTTAAATGGAAAGCAAAATATAGGAGTGCCCCGGTATGTCATGATATAGCTTTTGTTTCAACAGAGAGAGTATAGTTCAATGGAAAGATTTGAATGGAATATACCTAGAGTTAGAAGACCTGGGTTTTCCCATTTCTGACATGCATGACACGTTACTTTAGTGATAATAATTATAATTGTATTATTATATATAATATAATCATATATAATATGATGCAATGTTATAACATTATAAGTTATAATAATAATAATAATGGCTACTTTACATGACATTTTAAGGTTTGCATAGCTCTTTACAGATATTTTCTCATTTTTAAAGCAACCTTGGGAGATAGGTACTCTTTTTATCCCCCTTAAACTGAGGCAGACTGAGGTGAAGTGACTTGCCCAGAGTCACACAGCTAGTATCTGAAGCTAGATTTGAATTCAGATCTTCCTGACTCCCTGTTCATTGTGCCACCCACCTGCTATTTTACTTCTTTGGGCCTCAGTTTCCAAATAAATGGTTTGGTTGAAATAGTCTGTAAGAGCACTTCTAGCATTGTTACTACAAGGATGCAACATTTCAAATCATGGCTTTCAAATCAAACAACTACAATAAACAAAAACCTAAGGAGATACTTTCAAGCCCCCATCCTTTTTCCTGACCCCAGTCATATGGAGGCTCCTCTGTGTGTGAAATATATCTGTTATTCTATTGTAAACTGTGAAGGGCTTGCCATTGGAATATTTTTGAAAGAACACTTTCTACTACCACTGAGTTCAGATTAGCAATAATCCTAGAAAAAAAAAATGGTATCACTAGGCCTCAGATTGACCTCTAGCAAGTTCTGAGGCTGGATATTTAATTTTTTCTGTTTTTTTTTTTAATTGGGAAAACTGGCAAAGCACATCTCACTGTAAAACATGTTATGGTGTTACATGCCAACAAGTATTCATTGTTCCAATATTCTAATCTTTATGAGTGAAGATTGCAAGTAAAAAAATAAAGAATACAATTTTAAAATTCAAGCACAATTTTTAAAAAAGAGTAAATGCTTTAAAGTGCTGATTTCTGCCCTACTTGCAAAATTTCCACAACTATATACCAGTCGATTATTAAAGTCAGTATTTATCTGATTACAATTTATTCATCTTAATTTTCTTGTTGCTAGTGGCAACCACCAAAGAAATTAATCTAAAATGATAGACGATAACCACGGGGATAGCAGGCCTTGTTTTTATTTTTCCCCAGCTGTATTTTTTAAAGCAAGCTGCCTAAAGCCTTTAGCTTATTAAAAAACAAAACAAAACAACACTTTCATATTGGCACTTTAGAAATATAGACAATGTGTCAAAGCAAAATTGTCCCATAATAAATCTTGTTTATAGGCCTGGTCCTGCAATCTTAGTATGGTATGGTCCTGTTGCTGTTATGATTACAAAGAAAAGGATACTGTCTTGTATCATCTGAGCTATTTTCCAAAATGAATTTTCCATTTGCTGCATGGACCGGGGAGTCTCAATATTAGATATAACACCATTTGGATAGTGCTTTGATGGTTGTATACTTTTAAAAACAGTCTCATTTCTGGAAAATATTACAATTTTTTTCTAGCTCTTAGTAACTCTGGGGTAGAGATATAGTAAAGTCCCAGAGGGAAACTAAAATACATATTTTTTTCTTGGCAGAATTATACATAAGAGAGTGAAACTCTATTAGCCTGTTTTTCAAGGGCATCAGAAGAACATCTTTGTAAGCAAGAAAGCATTAATTTCATAAAAGCACACAGCTTACCTTTGGGACCTTTGTTGAGACTTTCAAAACTGAACCTGATAAGAAGGAAAACATTAAGCTAGCATGTAGCATAATGAAGGTTCAGGATTCCTCTATCACCTTGTCAATTTGCAAATCAAAAGAGGAAAATTCCTGCAGTGATGTTTGATCTCAGCAGGACTCTCTGGGGGCTCCTGCTGTAATACATGGACACCTGGAGGATTTCTATGTGGGCTGCCCTTTACCAAAGATGGAATCTTGCTGTTGCAGAAGAGTCTCTCAGTGAGAGAAATCCAGAAGTTAGGGCCTGCAGCTTGTCACATTTCTGCTGGTTGTGAAGCACTGTCCCCAGGAACCCCTTGTAAAAATGCAAATATCCCTTGAGGGGCAACTTTCTAAACCGCCATGAGACCCTTAGGGAGCATTTGTTTATCAGACTGTCTTCCAGTTAGCTGAGAGGGAATGAAAAGTGAGGTTGATAAGTGGAAAGAGAAGGCTGGCAGCTAAAACAGCTGCCAGGGGAAAGATGCTGGACTGGAAAGCACTATGTGTTTCTAAGAGGCCCATGTGGGGGAGGAAAAACTGGGGAGATGGAGATGAAAGGAAGCAAAAGACAAATTTTATTTACTTCATAATTCTCCCTGTCGGCACTAATAAAAATAACTTATGCTAATAAAATGCTATTGGGTTCATTTTCACTTTTTTTTCTCACAAAAATTCTGTGAGTACAGTAATTATAATTATTATTTCTATTATTAGTACTTCACTCTTTTCATCTTTTCCTAATATTATTACTATTCCTATTTTAGAAACAATGTGGTATCATGGACAAAGAACTAACCTTGGAGCCAAGAAGACCAGCGCTCAAGACCTACATCTGACACATACTGGTTATACATATGGCAAGTCACTTAACCATTCAGTACTCTGGGTGGCTGTCAAAGACAATACATTCCAGAGAAGGAGAGGGTATTTCTTCATTCTAGAGTACTCTACATTAATGAAATCACAAGCAGAATCCCTATTGCCATTTTAGAAAGGAAAAAACTATGACTTAGAGAGCTCAAGTGATGTCATTTAATTTCAAAGGACATTTAAAAGATTTACTATATATAAGGCACTGTGCTAGGAAGGATATACAGAAAAGTGCAGAGATAAATAGGATCCAGTCCCTGTCCTCATGAAGCATATACTTTAGTAGAGGGGTTATATAACATGTACAGAAATATACTAGGTTAGCAGACTAGAATATGACAAGAACATAAGAAAGAACTGTCTCATTAAACCTGAACAGTTCCAATTACTTGTCATAGAAGGAGGAAAAGTCCAAGCTTGCCTTTCCATGTGACTCTCCATGGTCATGAGGTTGTTCCCCTCTTTCTAGGAATCACTGTCTATGAACTACTTCTTCTACTAGGAAGTGTTACCCAGGAACTCTTTCTTCTCTCTAGAAGACTAGGTCCAAGAACTCTCACCACTTTTCTTGAAAGATGGGTTTAGGAATGCTTGCCACTGCCCTGTTGTTTCCCAGTTTCTGCTACTTCCAAACCACATAATTCCTGGGAGTTTCTGCCACTTTTGCTCCATGGCTTCCATATTGAGGGCTGAGGGTATTTCTTGTAAAGGTCTACATGGATAAACAGAGTTTCCATCCCCAGGCACCTAAGTCTATTCTCTGGTATTTGTCCAAACCCAGATCCCTCTGAATCTCTTCCCAAACTATCTGCTGCCTTTCATGGTCCAGAATCCCAGGGTGTGGCTCAGATTTACAAATGAAGTATGAATAGATCTACAAGAGTAACCAGTGTGATCAAAGTCCCAAATGAGGTGTCTTTTGGGGTGTTTTGGCTTTGCATAATCCACAGTGAATCAAGCTACATTCATTAAGCATAGCACTATGCTATGGGTAGGGCTACAAAGACAGAAATGAAAGTTATCTCTACCCAAATTCCAATGGGCTAAGGGATATGCAGATATCTTTAAGACAGAATGGGTATTTGTTGATTCATCCCTTTAGCCTAACTTGGCCCCTCTGAGCAACATTTTCTACACTTGAGCACCTGAGACAAGGGAATATAATAATGACCTGAGAAGACACTATGTCCATGTTTCTAATGCTAAGTAAAAGGTATGTCACTCCCTCAGGGAGAAGGAAGTGTCCCTAGAAAGAATGAAGCAGATATTTGGTCTGCATGAAGACAGCACACATTCCTAGTTATAGTTCTGGATGGTTTCTGAGATACCTTCTAACTCTGAAATTCTGGGATTCTAATTCAAAGAGAGAATGTGATATACAGCTGGAATTGGACAATAAAGATATGCCTTATTTAAAAGGAAAAAGTAAATAAAAGGGATGGCAGGGTAACATGCTTCATGTGAGAAAAAGAACTAACTGGTGGAGGAAAGCATGGTGAAGAGCTTTAGGATGGTAATCAATGTGGTAAGAAACAAAAGTGATGCTGTATTCAATGGTAGTTGCCACACTTTATTATTATTATTATTATTACTATTTTTGGCTTTTTGGAGGGGGGAAGGGCAATTGGGGTTAAGTGACTTGCCCAAGGTCACACAGCTAGTAAGTGTTAAGTGTCTGAGGCTGGATTTGAACTCAGGTCCTCCTGACTCCAAGGACAGTGCTCTATTCACTGTACCACCTAGCTGCCCATAGTTGCCACACTTTAGGAAGGACACTGACAAAATGTAGTACATTTGGAAGACAGTGACAGAGAGCACTAGAGAAAATAAAACAACAGTGAGGTTGATGGTGATGATGATTCATACTGTGCTTTGGATGGCAAAGCACTTACACATGTTCTCTCATTGGATGCCCACAACTACCCTGTGAGGTAGGTGCTATTAAACCATATGAGGATTCATTGAAAGCACTAAGGATGTTCCTAGAAAAGGGGAGACTTACATAGCACTTAAAAGCTATTTAATGGTTCTTTTGGAAGGGCTGTCATGTAGAAGAGGGATTATGCTTTTTGTTCCTGCTTGTCTCCAGAGAGCAAAACTAATAGATATAGAGGGGCTTCTATTGCAGATAAAATTTCAGTTTGGTGTTTAAAAAATTGTCAAACAAATCAGAGGTTTCCTCAAATGCAGTGGGCAGAGAATTCTGTTGGCCCACTTCAGCTTGGTGTTCAAAAAAATTGCCAAAGAAATGAGAAGTTTTCTAAAATGTGGAAGGCTAGCTCTAAAAGTAGTGAGCTCCCCATTACCACAGAAGGCTGGAGGACTACTTGGTTATCATATTTTAGAGGGGATTCTTATTCAGGTTTAGTATGGAATTAAATGAATGTTTTACCCATCCTGAGTTTTTTGTTCCTGTTTTTAAAATTGCGGTTGTTACTGTTCTCTTATTCTTCCAGTCTTATTTTTATCAGAGGAAGGTAGAAATAGTTTGAGGATGTTACTACTCTGCTATTATTCTCCTTTGTGTCAAATGTTCCACAAGTTATTGGAGAATTCCCCACTTCACCTCACCCTCCTTTTCCCCATTGTGTCACAGAGCAACCTGTCATGGAAAGGATTGGGAAGTGTCCTCTACATAAAAATGGAGCTTTTAATTCACCTACCTTTCTCTGCCCTATTTAAAAAGATAGGATCTTAGATTTGGAACAGAAAAAGACTTTGGGGGCCACTGAGTTGGCCCAGGTATTCCTCCCTCTGAGTTCAATACTCTTATCTGCTGGGGCCATCTCCAGTCATCCTCATCTATCTCTTGCCACTAGACCCAAATGGCTCTGGAGGAGAAAGTGAGGTCAGTGACTTTGCACAGCCCTCTCTCACTTAAATCCAATTCACTTGCAAGTCACCTTCCTGATGTTATGGTCTTCTTTGAAAACGGACAAACAACAAATACTCTTATCTACTATGCTATACTGACACATATCAAATCATTAGTTGTCTTAGCTGTTAATGAAATTGATGAATGAGTATCTCTGTGAGTATAACCCTTAGAATAACTTACCAATTCATGTGGCTCTATTAATTGATAAAGGAGAATAGAAATCTTTTGTCTGCAGGAAGTTATCCTTATATGGCTCTTCTTTCACTAAAACTAAGCCTCTTGCCAACTTTATTGGCTTTTGTTTTCCAACAGCCCATTAAAGAGAGAGGCAATTTCATTTCTCATCAAGTAAATGCATAGCAGTGAGTACATAGCTCCACCCAGTCTGGAAAAGCATGTCTGAATAAACCTCATGTAACTGACAGGCTAGATTCACCAGTCTTTTATCCAGAAGAACCATTCCCAGGGCTCTTCAAGCAGTGAATACTTTTTATGTAATATTGCCTTTGAATACATAAGAATTGCAAAATATATAAGAATACAAAAGAATTACAAATATCTCTTATACTGTATGTCAAAAGTCATTGCTCATTAATGTATATAGTGTATTTGACTGATGTGGCTTTAGTACATTCTTCTAGTAGAAAATAATGACAGGTTTCAAATCAAGGGCCTGCCATCATTATCTCTTTTCCCTTTCATAAATCCCAAACTAAAATTAGTTTTGTCATACTTTGGGGGAAGAACTAAATGTCTAAATAGACAAAACAAAGTGGAGGCGATACTATTTCTTTCTGATTCTCAATAGTCTGGGTATAGAGCTCTATGTGGGTGTGTACTTAGCACGACACAGGGTTATGGAGACCAAGAAGAAACATTGAGGAAGAGAAAGAAAAACTGCTGTTGGTTGTTTAGAACCTTGGGCGGATTTGAGATGGGAACATTTGAGTTACCTTTGGAGACCATAAGATCTGATCTGTTTATGACACTCTCCTTCCAAACGGGACCACTCATCACCCCTTGAAAATGTGTAAAATTTTTTTACTTCTGGCTATACCATTCCTCATACCTTAAATCTCCTACTCCCATTCCCCTCTCTTGAATTCCTACCCTTGCTTCAAGGCCTATTTTAAATGTCACCTCCTCCATGAAGCCTTCTCTTATCTCCCAAGTCAGAATTATTTTTTCCTTTGGAATCCAAGTAATACTTTGTGTAATTTTTTTTTAAATCACACAGTTTACATTATAGGGATCATATTTATGACATAGTATTTAAGATATATGTATATATGTGTATACATATATACACACATACATCAGTTTCCTCATTTATAAACTGCTTCTTGGAATCCTTAGTTTCCTTTAAGATTCTGTTCAGGTGTCACTCCAAATGAAATCTTTCATGATCTCCCAGTTGTTAATACAATCTCCTTCTAGCTACTTTGTATTTATTTATTTTTGTTTGTGTGCTATACTAACCCCTTCTCCAATGTAAGCTCAAGAGCAAAACCAAAGCAAAACAAAAAGCCTATTTCATTTTTGCTCTTATATGCCTAGCAATTAGCATAATTCTTAGCTAATAATAGAGGTGGTAATAACTAACATTTATATAGCACTTACTATGTACCAGGCACTGTGTTAAATGATTCACAACTATTATTTTATTAGATTTTCACAACACTCCTGAGAGGTTAGTGCTATTATTATACCCATTTTATGGATGAGGATATAATAGATGTTTAATAAATGTTTGTTGAATTAAACTGAATTGGTAAAACGACATTCATCATTCATTCTATTTAAAGTGATTGAAAACCTTTACAAGGTGCCAGGATAAATATGGATACAACATTTTCTCTGACTTCATGTGAAGTTTTGTAAAACTACTGAAGTTTCTAGGTGGCACAGTGCATAAGAATGCTAGACCTGAAGACAGGAAAACCTGAGGCTGGCTCAGACACTTAACTAGTTATGTGACCCTAGGAAAGTCACTGAATCTCTCTCTTCAGTTTCCTCATCTATAAATTGGGAATAATTATAAAATCTACCTGCCAGGGTTGTTGTAAAGATCATATGTTTTTTGTAAAACTCTTTGCAAATCTTTATATAAATATATATTAGCAGACAGTGATCAGCTCCCTTTCAAAACTGACACCATAGAATACCTGAATCACAAGTCTAGCCCAGCATATTACACACAAATTAAGCACTCAATAAATATTTATTGAATAACTATAACCAGTTTATATTCCTTTATTGCATGAAATTTAATTTTTTCAGACATATTAATGTCACTGAGCCAAGACTGCATTTAAAATCAATACATGGGCACTTGTAATTCTTCCAAGCACTTTCCTGATAAGGCAGAGATAAAGCAGCTCAGAGCTGTCTTCTCAGAAAAAAACAAACCAGGTTAGTCTGTTTTGTTTTGCTTTCTTTTACTTTTTTATCAGTGGCACTTCCCCTGTTAATTTAATTGTCTCCGTCTTGTATTCTAGCTCTTTCATTTTACAGACAAACAGAATCTTGACTCAAGATCTCGGCAAATGCTGAGGTCTGAAGGTGTTTCATGGAACCAATGCTGACTCACATGAACAGACAGGGAAGTAAAGCATTCCCAACATTCTGGCCACAGAGGAGAGCATGTTACCATTAAGACTCCACCATGTTTTTGGATAATAATTTGCCCTGCAGAAGCGGATATAAGTGGCTAAGTCATGTTACCATCTAATAACCTTAGCCAAGATTAAATCTCATAGGGTTCTTTAGGAGTGAGGGAGGAATCACTGTATTATTCATATTCATTTCAGCTTTGCACTTGTCCCAGGTTCTTGTTCCCTTGACCATCTCTCCCTCATGACTCTCATCCTTCCTTTTTGGCTCAGTTTTTGACAGTAATCTATGCTGTGCATTATTGTCTGAGAGATATGGTCCATCTCAAAGGACTGTAACCCTATTTGCCCTCTCTGACAACAATCCCTCCACATGCACAAAGTATGGCATTGGGGAACATGGAAGCTGGGAGATGCGTCTTATGGAATATTAGACCTGCAAAGTTGATTTTAGAGAACATTTAGTTCAGCCTCTCCCTTTTATAGTTGAAGAATTCAGTAACAAAACTGTTATGCTATAGAATATTCTGTCTTGTCACCTGAGTTCTGCTAAAATCTGTGAGTGAAATGTTGAAGTCCTCAGAGTGACAGATGGGAATGAATTCCTCCTTTGATTTATTTTGGGCCTGAACTTTTGAATGACAGGAACACAATAAAATCTAATGCCTTTTACTCTGGAGAGAGTTGTGAGCGATCCTTTGAACTGTTAAGTAGTACAATCTCACTTGCATAAGCTTTAATGTCAAAGTACAGAAATTTCCCAACCACAGTTTGTTTTTCATCACTGTGATTCTTTTAAAGACAAATATATTTGTATGAGAATTATGTTAGTATCTTTTTTCAAAATACTGTAGAACTTCTCAACAAAAAGAGAAAATAACTCATGCAATCTTAGAGTTATATTAATAAGTGTTACCAGGAAATCATCAAAGGAGTCCTATAGAAATGTAATAGTGTTTGTTTTCTTGCAAACCCTATAGTAATTCACATTTGCTGCAATCATTCACAATTATGGCCACCCTCTACAACCAATATTGATCACTGCTTTGCTCTCTATCCTTCAAACTCTATGTGAATTTGTACCTTCCCATTCATTATTTTGTAAGGATTTCCAAATAATTCACTGTTTTTTCTGCCTTCTTAACTACCTAGTATAAGGAAAGTTATGTTTTCCTTTGTTTCCCCATGAATAGCTGTGTAGTTTAGTGCTTTGTATAAATGGGAACTTGGTCAAAATTGTGGGAATACTGCTTAAATTCAGATATGGAGTGGGTTCAGGAGCTATGGTATAGAATCTAGGATTGATGAGTCCCTGCACTCTAACTTAAATCAGTAAGGTTAAGGGAGAACCCCCTAATTTCTAATTCAGTGCTTCTCAAATATTTTGCTCTCAAAACCCTTTTGCACTCTTAAAGATTTTTGAGGATTCCTTTAAAGAACTGTTATTTATGAGGGTTATGTTTACTGATATAAATATATTAGAAATTAAAATATCTTAGTATTATTATGAAAATATTGTTAAATTATTAAAATATTAAATATTAAAATGTTATTAAATTATTAAAATATCTTAGTATTATTATGAAAGTAGTTTTTCACAACCCCCTGAAAGGGTTGTGAAGACTCTCAGAGGTATCTGGACCACTCACTCTTTGACATCTGCTGCACTAATTAATTTTTTTTTAAATCTGACCCTGTGATTTATAGTGCCAATGCAATATTTACAATGCCCATGATCATGATTAGATCATGACTATAAATATCGCATAGTGTTTGATCACAAAATATACCAAACTCTCCATATAGAGGACATAACTGAAACATTTATTTAGACACCAGAAAACTGAATCCCAAAACTAGCAAGCCGATTCCATCATAGTACCAAAGATATTAAGAAACCATAATAACACTGATAGTCACAGCATTTTTTAGCCTTCCCACAAACCAATACAGGATCATATTTACTCACAAACTTCTCTATCTCCTTGCCTGACCCTCCTCTCTCTCGCACCATCTCTCTGGCTCTGGCTACCGCTTCCTGTGGGCTCTGCTTCCCTTTAGCAAACTCCTCCCACCCCAGGCTCCATGTGTCTACATTTAGTGTATTAGGGGGGAGAGTCTTCAAATCCCACCCCCCCCACCCCCAGTCTATTAAGAGGCAGAGAAGACCTTCAAATTCCTATTCCCACTAGATGATTTCACTGGTATAGAGAGATATTGGGGAAGAAAGGACCCTCTACCTATGAAGATAAGCAACTATTCTGCAATATATAGCCTTAGAGTTTGTTGTTATTTCACTGATAGGTTAAGTAACTTGCTCAAAGTTGCCCATACAGTTTCTCAGAGGTGGTACTTAGACCCATGTCCTTCTGACACTAAGACCAGCTTCCTGGCCACTATTCCAACCTAGCTCTCAATTGATTTATGCATAAAAAGCCATTTGGCTTAATTCTTTTTTTTTTTAAAGTTAAATGGATAATTTTTTTTAAACAAATGCTTTATTAGCTTCTGTTTTACATCATTCATTTCCGCCAGATTTTGAGTTACAATCATTTTCCCCCTGTTATTCCCCTACCCAACCTCCCAGAATAGCAGTCCCACAAGATATCGCTTCCTCCAATCTGCTCTCTCCCATTCCTTCTCCCATACCCCCTTCGACTTTTCCATTAGAGGAAGGTGAATCTTTGTGTTGCAATGCCTGCAATCTTATCTCCCAATTATAAGCAAAAGAGTATTAATAATAGTATTTATATATATTTGAAACATTTAATGTTAAGACCTTGAATTTCAGATCCATGTCCTTCCTCCCTTGTCACCCATTCCCTCTGGGGAGATAAGTAATTCAGTATATGTTGTACATGCCTAGCTATGCAAAATATTATCATAGTAGATATATTGTACAAGGCTGCTTATAATTCCCTCCCACTCATCCCAACCCCCACCTGGTCCATTCCCTACATGATCCTGTCCCTCTTCTATAGTGAGTACTTCCAACCTCCCCTCCCCCCAAGGATGCCCTCCCATCCATCATCCCTCCTCTCATCCCCTTTCCCCCTATTCTGCTGCAGGTTGAGATATCCCATTTAGTATGTATGTCATTCTCTCCCTGAACCTACTTCAATGACAATGTGGTTTTGCCTTTTTTGCCTTCCTATTCTCCTCCTCCCTTGCAACCATTTTCCCTTGCTTCTTCTACATGAGATAGTTTACCCTACCCTGTCTCTCCCCATCTCCTCTTGCCACTTTCCTCTCTCACCTCATAATTTCATCCCTTGAGTATTCTCCCTTCCCAACAAATTCAACCTATGCCCTCTATCCATATATAACTGTAACCATATACACACACATTCATATATGTATTCATATGACCACACACCCTTCTTCCATTGTTTTCATAGTGAGAAAGATATCATCAGTTACAGTTATTGCTTTTCCATATAGGAATGTAAATAGTTCAACTTTGATAAGTTCCTTTTGATTTCTTTTCCCTGATTACCTTCTCAGGCATCTCTTCCTTCTTGTGTCTGGATGTCAAATTTTCTATTCAATTCTGGTTTTTTCCTCAAGAATGCTTGAAAGTCCTCTATTCCACTGAATGACCATATTTTCCCCTGAAACAAAATACTCAGTTTTGCTGGGTAGGTGACCCTTGGGTTCATTCCCAGTTCTTTTGCCCTCTGGAATATCATATTCCATGCCCTTCGATCCCTCAGTGTAGAAGCTGCCAGGTCCTGGGCTATTCTGATTGTGTTTCCACAATAGTGAAATTGTTTCTTCCTGGCTGCTTGTAGTATTTTCTCCTTGATCTGGGGATTCTGGAACCTGGCTATAATATTCCTGGGAGTTTTCTTTTTGGGATCTTTTTCAGGAGGTGATTGGTGGATTCTTTCAACCTCTATTATGCCCTCTGGATCTAAAACATCAGGACAATTTTCCTTGAGAATTTCTTGAAGGGTGATTTCTAGGTTCTTTCTTTGATCATGGCTTTCGGGTACTCCAATAATTTCTAAATTGTCTCTCCTGGATCTATTTTCCGGGTCGGTGGTTTTTTCTTTTTCTTTTCTTTTTCTTTTTTTTTTTTTATTAAACAAATGCTTTATTAACTTCTGTTTTACATCATTCATTTCAGCCAGATTTTGAGTTACAATCATTTTCCCCCCGTTATCTCCCTACCCAACCTCCCAGAATAGCAGTCCCACAAGATATCGCTTCCTCCAATCTGCTCTCTCCCATACTTTCTCCCATACCCCCTTCGACTTTTCCATTAGAGGAAGGTGAATCTTTGTGTCCCAATGCCTGCACATCTTATCTCCCTATTTTAAGCAAAAGAGTATTAATAATAGTATTTATATATATTTGAAACATTTAATGTTAAGACCTCGACTTTCAGATCCATTTCCTTCTTCCCTTGTCACCCATTCCCTCTGGGGAGATAAGTAATTCAGTATATGTTGTACATGTCTAGCTATGCAAAACATTATCATAGTAGATATATTGTACAAGGCTGCTTACAATTCCCTCCCACTCATCCCACCCCACACCTGGTCCATTTCCCACATGATCCTGTCCCTCTTCTATAGTGGGTACTTCCAACCTCCCCTCCCACCAAGGATGCCCTCCCATCCATCATCCCTCCTCTCATCCCCCTTCCCCCTATTCTGCTGCAGGTTGAGATAACCCATTTAGCATGTATGTCATTCTCTCCCTGAACCAAATTCAATGAGAATGTGGTTTTGCCTTTTTGCCTTCCTATTCTTCCCCCCCTTACAACCACTTCCCCTTGCTTCTTCTACATCAGATAGTTTATCCTATACCCTACCCTGTCTCTCCCCATCTCCTCTTTGCACTTTCCTCTCTCACCTCATAATTTCATCCCTTGAGTATTCTCCCTTCCCAATAAATTCAACCTATGCCCTCTATCCATATATAACTGTAACCATCTACACACACATTCACATATGTACTCATATGACCACACACCCTTCTTCCATTATTTTCATAGTGAGAAAGATATCATCAGTCACCGTTTTTGCTTTTCCATATAGGAATGTAAATAGTTCAACTTTGATAAGTTCCTTTTGATTTCTTTTCCCTGATTACCTTCTCAGGCATCTCTTCCTTCTTGTGTCTGGATGTCAAATTTTCTATTCAATTCTGGTTTTTTCCTCAGGAATGCTTGAAAGTCCTCTATTCCACTGAATGACCATATTTTCCCCTGAAACGAAATACTCAGTTTTGCTGGGTAGGTGACCCTTGGGTTCATTCCCAGTTCTTTTGCCCTCTGGAATATCATATTCCATGCCCTTCTATCCCTCAGTGTAGAAGCTGCCAGGTCCTGGGCTATTCTGATTGTGTTTCCACAATATTGAAATTGTTTCTTCCTGGCTGCTTGGAGTATTTTCTCCTTGATCTGGGGATTCTGGAACCTGGCTATAATATTCCTGGGAGTTTTCTTTTTGGGATCTTTTTCAGGAGGTGATCTGTGGATTCTTTCAACCTCTATTTTGCCCTCTGGATCTAAAACATCAGGGCAATTTTCCTTGAGAATTTCTTGAAGGGTGATTTCTAGGTTCTTTCTTTGATCATGGCTTTCAGGTAGTCCAATAATTTTTAAATTGTCTCTCCTGGATCTATTTTCCAGGTCAGTGGTTTTTCCCATGAGATATTTCACATTGCCTTCTAATCTTTCATTTGTTTGGATCTGCTTAACAGCATCTTGATTTCTCATAAAGTCACTAGCTTCCATTTGCTCCAGTCTAACTCTGAAGGAATGAATCTCCTCAGTGAACTTTTGAGATTCTTTTTCCATCTGGCAAATTCAACTTTTTAAGGCATTCTTCTCCTCATTGCCCTTTTGGGCCTCCTTTGCCATTTGAGTTAGTCTATTTTTTAAGGAGTTGTTTTCCTCAGTCAGGCTGTTGACCCTCATTTCATACTTTTCCTGCATCCTTCTCATTTCTCTTTCTCATTTTTCCTCCACTTCTCTTATTTGATTTTTAAAGTCCTTCTTAAGGTCCTCTATGGCCTGCAACCCGCTCATGTTTTCCCCTGGGGCTTTTGGAGCAGGACTTCTGACCTCACAGTCCTTTTCCTGCTCTATGCCCCCAAAATAGGAGTCTAGGGTTGCATTTTTCTGTTTCCTTTGCCTTGGCATGTTGCCACTTAATTTCTTGACTTTTGGGCTTGTTGCCACACTATGGCTTTAAGGCCAGATAGAGGAATTTTCGTCCCGAACGTGTGTGGGGGCAACTTCCGTTTCTGGCAAGCTGTAAACCCACCCACAACTTCCACCCTAGATCACAATCCAGATCCAGGGAGGTTAAAGCAAGAGCGATTACCCCCCAAGACTGATCGCTGGATCTCCCTACAATTCACAGGCCAGGAGCTGGAGCTGCCTCTGAAAACTACAAAATGGCATGTCTCCTCAGTGGCTTCTAGCCCCCAGGGGAGGGAGCCGACACATTCCCCAAATACTGGTCCCAAAGTCCATAGGACACTAACCTCTTACTTTGTCCTAGGAGTGTCTATGTTGATAATTCTGGAGTCGCCAGAGCTGCTGGTGTTCTGGGGTTCCTCCAGCCGGCTGTTGGCCCTGCCGCCCTGGGGCTAAAACCTCAGCTCACGGGGACCTCGGCTCCGGCTCGGCTCGGCTTTCCGCCTTATGTGCACTGAACGCTACTGGCTCCCAGACTGCTGCATGAGTCCTTCCTGCAGGGCTGCTGGGCTGTCCTCAGCGGGAGGTTAGCTTCTCTGTGTCGTTCTGTGGGTGCTGGGCCTCCAGAAGTTGTTCAGAGTCCCCTTTTACATAGTTTGGGGGGGAATCTGGGGGCAGAGTGGCTTGGATGAGGTGTTTCTACTCCGCCATCTTGGCTCCGCCCTGAAAGAGCCTATTTGGCTTAATTCTTTTTTTTTTTTTTTTAAAGCAATTGGGGTTAAGTAACTTGCTCAAGGTTACACGGCTAGTCATTATTTATGCGTGAGTGCTCATTTTCTGAAGCCGGATCTGATCTCGGGTCATCCCAACTCCGAGGCCGAGGCTCTTACTCACTGAGCCACCTAGCCGCCCCTTTAGGGCAATTGGGGTTAAGTAACTTGCCCAAGGTTACACGGCTAGGTTTTTTGTTTGTTTGTATGGATTAAGTGTCGGAGGCCGGCTCCGAACTCAGGTCCTTCTGATTCCAGGGCTGGCACTCTATTCACTGCGCCACCTAGCCACCCCTTGGCTTAATTCTTAAGGCTGGTTTACTTAAGTCATGGAATTGCTATGCTTTATTAAGTCATTGGTTGTTGTGGGGGCTCCCTACCACACTCATTGCAAGACCACCTCTACCTTTTTAGGTCTGTCTGCATTTGCCTACAGGAAGGGTTCTTAACCGTTTTTTGTGTCATGATGTATATAGTGTTTTATAATAAAAGCTAAGTGTAGAAAAGCTCATTAGAAGCTTTACCTGGTAGGTTTCTGCCATTCAAAGACCAGCCAAGGTAAGCATGCAGAGGCTTATCACCAGAGACCACAGCAACTCATGAAGACCATGAGAGAGAGGCTGCAGTCTGCACTGATGGAAGGAGCACCCACATGCATGAATTTGGATCCTTGATCTTTTCCTCAACTTCCAGCTGCTAGTGTCTTCCCCTATAAGATTATCTTTCATTTACTCTGTATGTATCTTGCATGTACCTATTTACACACATATCATCTTTCCTACGAAAACTTAAGTTCCCCTAAAGTAAGGGTGCTTAAACCTTCTTTATGTCCCAGCCCTCCTTTGGTAATCTGCATAAAACAAAACATGCAGGATTATGAAACTAATTATATTGACATAGAATTATCAAAAATTTAAAAACATGATTTTTTGGACCTCAGGCTAAGGACCTTTAAATGGTCTTCTTTAAATAGGACTTTGTACTCTTCTTTTAAACTCTCTTTCCTTCTCTGTTTCTTTCTTTTTTGACCTACTTTTCTTTCACAGGATGACTAACATGGAAATATGTTTTTCATGACTGCTCATGTATAATCTATATCAAATTGCTTGCCATCTCAATGGGGGAAGGGAAAGGAGGGAGGGAGAGAGAATTTGGAACTCAAAATTTTTAAAAATTAATGTTAAAATTGTTTTTACATATAATTAGGAAAAATATTAAATAAATAATCTTAAACAGAACTTTGGCGCTTAATTTTTAACAGTGACCTCTACAAAAAGGTAATTGAATTTCAACTCCTTCAATGATGTCATCACTGACTTGATGTATTTTACTAAGATTTGTTTTGAGATGTATATTCCTTGAAAGAGACCTATATATGTCTCTTTCGAATCTTATATCACACCTCTGGCAAGTGGCATTAATAATAAGTGGAATTAATGCACTTTTGTTGGGCTGGGATGTGAAGAAAAGCCTCCTTAGCCACAAAGGTCTGGTAAACCAAGAATTCCATCTGTTGTCACTAAGCCAAATGAGATGTAATTTTGTTTCCTAGGTGGCTGAGGATGTTGGATTCTAAATGTTGTAGCTTCACTGTCATTGGCGGAAAAAGTAGAGTTATCTATAGGAATCTTTCTAGAATGACTTCCTAATCTCCTATTCTGTCCTTGGTCTCAGGGATCCAAGGCAGAGTGGACTCTTGTCTTTTAGTTGGCCTTGTCCAAGATCTAGGTTAAAGGAAAGGAAGATGCAGGGGCTAACAATGAAATGGAGGCTTATTCTAAAATGGTATTACTTATGTCTAGAAGGAAACAAGCATTAATATTAATTAGTTAGCTAATTAATATTAAGCACCTACTTTACCAATGCTATCTTATTTGATCCTCATAACAACCCTGGGAGTTATTGCTATTATCATCCATATTTTACAGTTGGGGAAACAGAGGCAAATAGAGTTTAAATAACTTCTCCAGGATCACACATCTAATAAGTGTCTGAGGCAAATTTGAACTCAGGTCTTTTAGACTTTAAGCCAAGCATTCTGTCCACTGTAGTATTTAGTTCCTAGCCACCTAGCTATCAAGAGCTCTCCTCTCTGCCATCACAATGCTAAACATTCTCATTTCCTGAAACTAACCTTGGCATGTTCTCCAGTCTGTTCACCATTCTGTTTATTCTCCTGTGAATGGACTCTGATTTTTCTATGTCTATCCTAAAATGTAGTTCCAAGAGATAAATACAGTAGGACTGATGTGGTCTGACTAGAGATTATCAATTATTTCACATTATGTGATGCTTTGTCATAAACTAGTCTGCTAGCTCTTATTTTTCCATGGAATTCTATCTCCTACCTTTGTGCTTTTGCATAGAGGGTCCCTCTATCTGGAATGCACTCCTTTAACCCCTTCCCAAACTTGACCCTTAAGAAATACCTTTAAAAATTCCTAGCTCTCTTTCAAGACATAGCTTGGGTGCCACCTCCTTATATGAGCTTTTCCCTGATTTCCCCAAGTATTAATACTCCCCTCCCTTAGAAATTATTTTATATTTAATTATTTTTTAACCTTTTTGAAAGATCCTTGAGGGTAGTACTGTGAACATAATAGGTGCTTAGTAAATGGAAGTGAATTCAATTTCCAGCCTTCGCTCCCTACTGAAACTAGCTCATATATAAGTTAACAGATTAAGCAAGGAGCGAGACATTTAAAGATCTCATAGTAGGTTAAGAAACTTGCAGTCATTTAGAAGGGAGTAGATACCAGTCAGGGTAAGGTGTGTCCTAGTAGGTGGCCCTGCCCTGTCAGTCAGGATACCAGAAAAGCTAGTTTGGCCTGCTCATAATGAAACTCCTGACAGAGGCAGTCTGGCAATGAACCTTGGGTAGCCACCCTACCCTAAAGATTCACATCCCTAGTGTTGCTTGGCCCAAGTCCTGCTGAAATGTGTTATTTTGGGCCTGTGGTTTTGACAACACTGTTGTCTGCAAGCTTCAATAGCTGGGATGGGGTACTTGTGGCATAGCATACTTATGCTCCAGGTCCCACTCATGGATCCCACCATAAGGCACTTTCCATGATACAGGCTGAAATCTTCCTGACTTTGTAATGAAGTAAAGCCATGACTGGTTAATTCTCATATATTTAGGAGTCAGAAGCATTGTTCTTTAAGGGGGAGTTGCTAACTGGGATTCAGATCAATGATATTGATGGCTAGAGGAAGAAAGTGTCATTCATGCTGAATAGAAATAAGGTTGGAATCACGATCAAAATTAAGAGTCCAAAGGACAAGAAAATGGATTTAGTCTGAGATCAGGCTGCATGGGTTCAATCCCAAAATAAGTAACAGCGATATAAGTTTGCTGAATTTGCTACTCTCACTGTTCTCAGCTTGCCCCATTGTACAAGAATCATAAGATGGTAGATTTAGGGGTGGAATGGCCTTAGTAGTCATCTAGGAATTATCAATTATTTCACATTATGTGACACTTTGTCATAAACTAGTCTGCTAGCTCTTATTTTTCCATGAAATTCTATCTCCTACCTTTGTGCTTTTGCATAGAGGGTCCCTCTATCTGGAATGCACTCCTTTAAACCCTCTCTCATTTTACTAACAAGAAAACTGAGGCCAGAGAGGTTCAGTGATTTACCTACAGTAACACAGCTATTAAGTGTCCATGGCAAGATTTGAATTCAAGTCTTCCTGACTCCAAGTTCAGCACTTTATTCATTATTGCAGGCTGTCTCTCACTTTCTTCAATCTTTGCCACCCCTGGACATTTCTTGCCATCTGCTCCTTGTACTACATGGGGATGTTCATTTCTAAGTAGTACTGAACAATTGATTTTACAGTGTTTGAATCTTTATTTTCATATCTGTCAATCAGTTCTACTTGGGAGAAAGTCAGATACTATAAAAAGGGATGGAGGAGGGAAATGTTTAAAAAAATAGACATCCACCATTTGCTTGAAGCAAGTGTTCTGTTACAATCTTTTTATAGAACTGAGACTAAAAAAAAAGCAACATTGGGTGTTCATTATGGAATCACTTTCATGCCAATAGTTCAATATTTTAATGGATATGTGTTGAATCCTTCTGGCAGTACAGATTGTAACCCCCTCCCAACTTATCTTCTGCTATTCTCGTGTATTTTTCTGTATATTCTCTCTAGAAGACCCACAAATTCTCACAGGGCAATAACACACATGTAGTACTTTGAAGTTTTCAAATTGCTTTCTCTATAATGACTCTGTGTGTGTGTGTGTGTGTGTGTGTGTGTGTGTGTGTGTGTGTGTATTTTCTTTGGAGGGTAATTGGGGTTAAGTGACTTGCCCAAGATCACAGGGCAAGTAAGTGTTAAGTGTCTGAGGCCAGATTTGAACTCAGATCCTCCTGATTCCAGGGCCAGTGCTCTATTCACTGTGCCATCTAGCCGCCCCTCCTACAATGACCTTTTGAAGTAAACAGTGCAAGTAGTATGATCCTCATTTTTAAAATGAGGCAATTGATGCTCAGAGATGAGAAATAACTTGTCAGAGTCCATATAATAACTGAATGACCACAATAAGGATTTTTTCTCCTAGAAGATCGCCTCAGTCCTCAAATTCCTACCTTGGAACTACCCTCAGCATCTGTGTCTTCTCCCTCTGATTGGATGGCTCCTCCCAGAACCTTTAGTTAAGGAAGGAACCCAGATCAATTATATCTTCATTTCTCAATGAAGGTGCACTCCTCTGGACTTTTCCATTGTGCCCCTAGAGTACGGTTACCTTCTCCCAAATCTTAAGTTTCCTTTTATATGTTATTTTCCCATTAGAACAGAAGCCCCTAGAGAACAGACGCTGTCTTTCTTTTCCTTTGTATATGTATTCCTAGAAGTATATGTATTCCTATCATTTAGCGCATTGTCTGCCACATAATAAGTCTTTAATAAATGTATGTGGACTGATGGAGCTAGGATTCAAACCCAAGTCTCCTGACTCCAGGTCCATGATTCTTTCCACTACTGGTATGGGGGAAAAGGAGTATAGGAAGAGGAGCACTAAATTACTTGTATCATATGAAGGAAGTTCATTTTATTTATTTATTTGCTCTTTGGAAGGGGGAAGGTAGGGCAGTTGGGGTTAAGTGACTTGCCCAAGGTCATACAGCTAGTAAGTGTTAAGTGTCTGAGGTCTGATTTGAGCCCAGGTCCTCCTGACTCCAAGGCTGGTGCTCTATTCACTGTGCCACCTAGCTGCCCCACAGAAGTTCATTTTATTAATCTTCTATGGAGTAGGGTTGAAGAATGTGGAAAAATTCACCTAGGCTAACAGTTTATTCCTCGGAAGACTTCAGAAATGTATGCATTAGAATAAGCCCTTCATAAAAATATTCACTTATTATTTCCTGAAATCAAGGACTTGGTCTTCTCATTAAAAGAAATACTGGTAAATGTTTTAGATTATGTAAGCCAATAATACTAAGGTCTCTGCTGTTATAAAATTTAAGAATTCATATTAGGGCACAGCCATTCTTATATTCTTTGCCTCCCATTGAATAGAAGACAATCCGTTTAGAGATTGATTTTAATTCTTGTTATCTAGATCAAGAGAGTTTGTCACTGATTAAATCAAGGACAGGAAATGTCCTTTTGATAACCAAGATTAAGAAGCCCAATGTTCCTTTATTTTCTACCATTTTTCCAGTCATTTACATTCATAAGCTTCACTTTACTCTCCTCACTCTCATTCACTCTAAATATTTAATTAGCTGCCAAAACTTGCTGTTTCTACCTTAGCATCTCTCATTGATCTCTTCTGTCTTTTCTCCCAGTTATCACCTTGGTTGAGACTCACAATACCCTTTGCAATAGTTATTTTGCAATTACCTCCTAGTTAGTCTCTTTCTATCAAAACTCTCAGCACTCCCATCTATCCTCCACACTATGGCCAAAGTCATTTTCCTCAAGCACAGATCTAAGTATTTATATTACTCTCTCATTCAATAAAGTACAGTGACTCCCTGTAGCTTCCAGGATCAAATACAAATACCTCTGTTTGGCATATAAAGCCCCTGAAAATTTTGTCCCAGACAATCTTCATTTAAAAAAGAAATATATGTATACATATATATATATATAATTTTTTCCTAATTATATGTAAAAACAATTTTTAACATTCTTTTAAAAATTTTTTTTGAGTTCCAAATTGTCTCTCTTCCTCTCTCAGGTCTTCCTGCTCCTTGTGAAAGCAAGCAATTTCATATCAATTATACATGTGCAGCTATACAAAACACATTTCCATATTAGCCATGTTGTGAAAGAAAACAGAAAAAAACCCAAGGAAAATAAAATTTGAAAACATGCTTTGATCTGCATTCAGACTCCATCAGTTCTTTCAAGGCTTATTATATACTACTCACCTTCCCAAATTCTTCAAGCCAAATAGGCTTCTCTATGTTCCTCATGCATAACACTCCATCTTCTTTCTCTATGCCTTTGTCCTGGCAGTCTCCCATGACTGAAATGGACTCCCTCTTCGTGTCTGCTTCATACAATGTCTTTCTTCCTTCATGATATAGCTCATGTACCACCTTGTACATGAAGCCTTTCTTGATCCACCTTGCTGCTAGTGTCCTTCCCTACCTTGTGTTTTTTAAATTATTTATTGCACTTATTCAGTATATTTTTGTTTCTTCTATATTTACACAGGGTGTCCCAAAAGTCTTAGTGAAGTCTGAAGCTTACATAGGTTCAGGTACATCATTGTTTCCACTATTGATGCGGGGGAAAGGAGTGAAAGAGGAGGAAAAGCTGTGTGCAGAGTATTAAATAACATGAATCATATGAAGGAAGCTCATTTAATTTAAGCTTTAACAGTTTAAAACTACATTAATACATTTGAGATATCCTGGACATGTTGCCTCTCCAAAAAAAAGGAAAGCTGCTTGTTTGTGGTGTGTTTGCCATCTCTGGGATATAATGGTCATTTAACAAATAATTGCTGACCAAATCAAGGGAGGTGACCCCTTTGGTTACTACTGGAAAGAGGGAACATCCTGGTTTTCTAGGTAGATAGGTCTTCCTCCAAAGGTATGCCAAAATTAACACTGTGATTGTGCTATTTGGTAAAAAACAAAACAAAACAAAACAATTAAACAGACTAAGGACTTCAGTTTCACATTGCTCTCAGAATTTCATCTTTTGTTTTATAATCACTATAAAATGTGCATCAGAAATTACTTAGGCACCACGTTGCCTTTTGGTAAGAGGAAACTTCATCAGAATCCCTCTTTTAGAAGGAAAACTTACGAATTAGTAAATTGTATCTCTTATGTAAAATGCAGAGTATAGATCATTTTTATAGATCATTTTCTCTATGATTTATAGATCATTTTCTCTATCATTTTCTATCATATTTCTCAATTTCCTTCTACCAATAATGAACAACTATTTCCTATAGAGCCATTTTGAAACTAGTCATCCAAGTTTACCAAAGCTTATCTATAATAATGGAATCTATACTATGGGACTTTGTTATATCATTTTCAGTCATATCTGACTCTCCATGACCCCATGCGGGATTTTCTTGACAAAGATACTGCAGTGACTTGCCATTTCCTCCTCCAGCTCATTTTACAGATGAGGAAACTGAGGCAAACGAGTTAAGTGACTTGCCCAGGGCCACACAGGTAGTAAATGTCTAAGGCCAGATTTAAGCTCAGGTCTTCCTAACTCCAGGGTGGTATTCTATCCACTTCACTACCTAGCTGGTTACTGGTATCGATAGTATAATTAAGCCCTCCTAATGCTTACAAGAAGATTAACTTATAGTAAAGTTATGGCATAATAGTGTTTCAGATGTTTTAGAATCAACCAATCAACCAATAAACAAATATTAAATAAATGCCCATTGTGCACCAGGCAATCTAGAGGCTCTAGAGAAAGACACTGAAACCATCTTTGCTCTAAGGGTGCTTCTATTCTATCTATGATAGCATAACCCTTAAGCTCACAGACGATAACAATAGCAACAACTTGTTTTTAATTTCTTTAACCACAAAGCACTCTACACATGTCATTTATTCCTCACAACAAACCTATAAGGTAGCAGTGAGGGTATGATCATCATTTGAAAGATGAGAAATTGATGCCCAGCAAGATTAATTGACTTGGGGCGGCTAGGTGGTGCAGTGAGTAAGAGCACCGGCCTCGGAGTTGGGATGACACAAGATTGGATCCAGCCTCAGAAAATGAGCACCCACACACAAATAATGACTGGCCGTGTAATCTTGAGCAAGTTACTTAACCCCAATTGCTTTAAAAAAAAATATTAATTGACTTTCCTCAAATCACACTAAGTTGCAAAGCCAGTATTCAGTCTTAGGCCATAGGCTGATAAGACTTATGAGTTAGAAGGGACATTAAAGATCATTCTTTGACTCCAAATCAAGGCTCTTTCCATTACTGGGAAGGACATATTGGGGAACTGGGAATATTTTTGATGGCCCTGCTCTGACTTGGTGACTTTATCAAGTAACTCACACCTTTTATATATTCCTGCAAAGGTGAAGAGGATCATGCCAGGTGAGTTTATTTTGGCAACACCATGCCAAGAATTAGGAGGAGTTTGATGTCACTTATGAGATTTTGAGTTTTCTACTTTTACTTTTTCCCAGAAGGAAACAATTAGAGCATTTCTGAAATCCTTTGTCAATGCCACAGTGTACTATATTTTGGCCAAAAAAAATCTATACAGACATTTCAGTGGCACCTTACCTCCATGCTAGGATAACTTGGCAATTAGGACATTCAGAATGACTTATTATGGGCACCATCTAACTAACTAAATTTTGACCCTTGTTGAACAATTGTGATAGTAGAAGTTCTCCTTCTTCACCTCTGTCTCACATGATGAGGTGGCCCCCTTCCTTGGCAAGAAAAACTACTGTACAAATGATCCTATTCCATTCCATCTTCTTTAGCAAGTTGATCCCTCTATCCTCTCTCTCTCTCTCTCTCTCTCTCTCTCTCTCTCTCTCTCTCTCTCTCTCTCTCTCTCTCTCTCTGTTTCCCTACTGCCTACAAACAAGACATTGTTTCCCCACTTCCTCAAAAAATCCTCACTTGATCCTTCCATCCCCAGTAACTATCATCCCATATCTCACCTTCTTTTTGTGGCAAAACTCTTTGAGAAGGCTAGCTAGAACAGGTGCCTCTACTTCCCTTTCTCTCACTCTTCTCCTAACTCTTTACAATGTAGTTTCCCATGTCCTCTTTCTACTTAAACCGCTTTCTCCAAAGTTACCCGCAATCTCTTAATTGCCAAAGCCTGATCCTTTCTCAGTCCTCATCCTTCTTGAAAACTTAGCAGCCTTTGACACATTTTATTATCCTCTTTTCCTTGATACTCCCTTCTCTCTGGGCTTTTGTGACACTACTCTCTCTCTCTCTCTCTCTCTCTCTCTCTCGGTTCTTCTCCTACTTACCTGAGTGCTCCTTCTTAGTCTCTGTGTCATGTCTATTTGCTATGAGTCTCCCACAGGGTTCTGTCCTGGACCCTCTTCTCTTCTCCCTCTATACTTTTTCATTTGGTAATCTCATCAGTTCCCCCAGAATCAATTATCTTCTCTGTGCTGATAATTCTCAGGTCACTTTCATCTTTCTGTCTAGCTTCATAACTCCAACAGTCAATTGAATATCTCAAACTGGATTCCAGTAGACATCTTCAATTCAACGTGTCCATAACTGAACTCACTATCTTCCCCCCAAATCCTCCCCTCTTTCTAACGTCCAATTCCTGTGGAAGACACCACTATACCCCCATGCATAGCAGTTGCCCTTTGGGGACCCAGTCAATTACTGCAGGCCAGGGCTAAGGAAAATGGTTCCATAGCCTGTGCTACATATGGGTACCAGTGGGTAGCACTTGGATGCACCATCTGTGATCCTTTGCTTTCATTGCATAACTGACTTCCTTGTGCCCCCGATCATAAATTTCCTTGACATGTCAAACAGAAGTTCTAGGAAACATCTCAAATTCAAAATGCCCAAAATAGAATTCATCATGTCTTTCCCCTAAATCTACCCAGTTTCCAAACTTACTTTTAAAAATAGAAAACACTACCATTCTTCTAGTCTCCCAGATTCACAGTGTTGGCATTATCCTCAATTCCTCATTTTTTATCATTTCCTATATATCCTGCTTCTGACTCCTCTCAACACACATAGCCACCATCTTAGATCAGGCCCTCATTACCACTCACTGAAATCATTTCAATAGCCTTCTCATTAGTTTCCCTGCTCTAAGTTTCTCCCTAACCCAATCAATCCCCCACAATACTGGACAAGCGATTTTCCTTAAGTGAATATCTAGTCATGTCACTCCTCTATCCAATAAACTCCAATGGCTCCCTATTGCCTTTAGGATCAAATCTATAGACACCTACATTCATATTTCAAAGTTCTTCATGCACTTGCTCCAGCTTACTTTTCCAGACTCACTGGGTACATTATTCTCTCTCCTTCCCTCCCTTTCCCCCATGAGTTTGTGATCCATCCAAACTGAAATTCTCTCTGTTCCTCACATAAGATACTCCATTTTGTATCTCTATATCTTCATACTGGATATCCCCAGTGCCCAGAATACAGTCTCTCCTCACCTCTGCCTCATAGAATCCCTTTCGTTATTCAAGGCACAGCTCAAGCACTACCTTCTACATGAAGCCTTTCTTGATCCCCCAAATTCTAGAGTACTTTTAAAATTAATTTATATTTTACTATTTTCTGTTTATTTTCATTACATTTAGTCTGAATCTGAATGGTGTACTGGTCTTTAGAGAGCAATGTCTCTCTGAGTAGGTATTGTTCCATTCACCATATTTTTATATCCTTGACCCATAGAAGGCAGTTAATAAATGCCGATTGATTGATAAATGGGTGAATGATCTCTTTTACACCACTTCTTGCATGCCAGTCATTGTTAGTAACATGCTGAAGCCTTTTGCATCAATTGCAATTTTTATTTTTTCAGAATTTAAATTGTTTCATGTAGAGCCATGAAGCATTGCTGGTTGAATAATAAACCCCACAAAAATGTGGGGTTTTATTTGAAAGAGAGGAAATTAGACTTATTGGAAGTACTTTGCAATTTCCCATATGCAAAAATTCTAGTCAGCCTACTTTTCTTTTTTTATTTATTTCTGAACCCAGATAATTTCCCATCTGTAGCAGCCAGCTAAGACGTTATCTGTTGATGGACTCACTCAATGGATGGTCCATTTTAATACATGACATAAATTGTGAATGCAGTTCTTCTGTTCTCCTGTTTGGTAGGGAATGTGGCAACATCCTAAGGATTGATGAGGTTATTTAGGGAGTGGGAGGACTGAGACTTGGGAGAGAAAAAGGAAAAAATAAACAATGAGGAAGAGTTAGAGCTACTATTTAGAAATAAAAGGAGCAAAAATCTGGAGAATGAAAGGGTTCACTTCAAAATGTATTATAGTAACCTTAAGGTTTGATGTGCATGTAGGTTATGAATATGTCCCTGCATTGTGGGAGAGTTCAGGGTAAAAATGGAGGAATAACAACAAAATTAGCTAGCTAGCATGCAGCTAGTGCTTTAAGATTTACAAAGTACTTCATACTTGTGCTATTAGTTACATTTGGCAGGTGAGAGAATTGAGGCTGACATATGTTAAGTAACTTGCTTAGTAGGGTCAAACTGCTAGTAAGTGAGGCAGGATATGAACTCAAGTCTTCAGGGCCCCACCTCTCATACTCTAGGTCCTGCCCTATCCAGCTATCCATGCAAGAGGCAATATCTAGTGCATCACAGAGAAGAAAGATAAATGAGGTTCAACATGGATTCTCCTGTTAACATCATGAAATGTCCTCCTCTCATGTCAATAAAGTTTCCTATATTTATCTTTGAAAGTCTAATTCTACATTGTCCTGCATCCCTGACCCTGTAGGGAAAATAGAAAATACATAACTAGAGCACAGTATTGAGAACTATCCAAGGATGTCACCTCCACAAGGAATCTTTCTTTCATTTGAACTGAGCACAAACACCCTCCACAACAATGGCCAACATCTTCAGTTAGTCCATAATCTCCCTGATTAATGTCTTATTTAACCTTGATTACAAGGAGTATCACTGATATACAATATTTCTTACAAAGAACTTTACATGATCTTCACACACACACACACACACACACACACACACATATGGATGACAAATTGTTGGAGGAGAGTCTTTAAGGCTGTTTTAGCTCTATGAGTCAAGTGCATTTTTGTAATCAAAAGTCAAGAAACACAGCAGGATCTTGTATTCTCTATACTTTTCATTCAATCATGTTATTATGAAGATGTCTTCTCTAGAAAATTATCTCGAAAAGACTTGCCTGCTCCTTTATTATGTTTTCATCAAGGAATGATGAAACTGAAACACACATAGACCATTTTCATAAAGATGAAAAAGAAGGTACATTGATATTTTTGTAAAAAATATTTTCTGTTAATTTATTTTTTTTCTTTTTGTGCCTTCCCCTCTTTTAGATATATCAAAAAATCAGTCTCTCAGAGCACTGATTACTTTTATGTGTACTTGGTAAGTATAGTTACTCTTTGCAACAGTGTGGAACAGGGATTAGAGCCCTGGGCTTGATGTCAGGAAGATATATATTCATTTGAATCCCATACCAAACACTCATTGGCTGTGTGACTCTGGGCAAGTCATTTCACCTTTTTTTTTCTTTTTGGAGGCGAGAGGGCAGGGCAATTGGGGTTAAGTGACTTGCCCAAGGTCAAACGACTAGTAAATATTAAGTATCTGAGCCCGGATTTGAACTGAGGTCCTCCTGACTCAAGGCTGGCGCTCTATTCACTGTACCACCTACCAGCTCCACCAAGTCATGTCACCTTTATGTGCCTCAGTTTCCTTATTTCTAGCATGATCATTGCTATCATCCTCACAGCAACAGCACCTCTTACAGGGTGTTATGAAGATCAAGTATGATTATGTATGTAAAGTACTTTGCAAACTTGAAAGTGTCATACACTTGTGAATGGCTTGTTATTCTCTTCTTTAGTGCCATTTCTAATGACTTAAATAGCACATCAGGTACTATGATGTTAAAAGTCAAGATCTTGTTTAAGATATGTCTAAACTGGCTAAATTGAAGACATGTCCAATGATGGTTTACTTTTTTGAAAAAAACTAAACTCTAATAAATTTTGCTTCACTTTTTACCTTGTCTCTAATGATAAGTATGTTGAGAACCAAAGATTTGTTCTGCCTCCTCATCAAGGTGTGAAGGTTCCCAAAGTCTATGTTGGTCCATCACAAGCTCTGGTAAATGTTGCCAAGGTAGAAGCCTTCAATATGGATGCTACAATGATGTGTGCATCTGCTATCCAACCAAAATTTGGAGAGGTTCATCTATCAAATGTTTCCTATGAGAAGTTATTTCTGTTATATTGATAATCAATTATTACATTAGGATTAAAGTTTCACAATCTTTACTTCCTCATTCAGGGACTAGCCCCTGTAGGTCATTCAGCCAGGCTCTGAAGGAAAAAGCTGATAGATGAGATTGCCCCCAAATGCTCTGGGAATACTTTCCACAATCTGGGATGGGATCCCACACAACCAGGAGACCTCCCTTCTGTTCAGAGTGTAAACACAATGTAATCTAGATAAATCCCAGCCCTGAAGCACTAAATCTCTTCCTTTGTATCTCTCCTCCTCCCCTATTAAAATTTAAGGTAACCTAGCCCAGGAAGGAGGAATAGTTAGGGTAGAGATGGGTTCCTTTGTTCAAATTTCTGGAGGCAGGTAAGTCACATGATCAAGTCAAGTTCTCAGCAGGAGGAGCTGAAGGCTTACAGCCAGCCTCCTCATTTGAAAATCCACTCCCTCATGAATTGTCTACCAATCAGGGCTGATTTTCACCTGTCAGGAACACTCCCCGTTCTAAAGGTATTTAAGCATTCAGGGATCTCCATGGTTTCTTCTTTGGTTAACTAAAGAAACCACAAAAATTACTTTATTGATTATCAGGTAGCTTAATTAATACATTGATTATTAATCACCCAGAAACTCTGTCTCTTGGGCTTTTTATTTGTCTCACCTAGCAAGAGGAGATGAAATGCTCTGGCTGAAGCAACTTATGACACCATCTTCTGAGGCAGGAAGAGGGTTCAATTTGTATCAGTGAAGGGAGTACCATTATGTATGAAATAATTGATTCTTTCTGCATTGAAATATAATGAAGGTAGGCTGATATCTTAATGAGCAATGTATTTCTATATTAATTTAGAAATGTTGACTGCTATCTCATACTGACATTAACAAAGAGAGAGTGGCGCAGTGAGTAGAGCACCAGCCCTGGAGTCAAGAGGACCTGAGTTCAAATCCAGCCTCAGACACTTTACTCTTACTAGCCGCGTGACCTTGGGAAAGCCAATCAACCCCAATTGCCCTGCCTTCAGCCTTCCAAAAAGAAGGGAGGGGGACAGAGAGGACTTTCCATTCCATCAAGGAAAAACTGGCAATTGTGATGCAGTGGATAGAGAACTGACCTATGCATCAAGAAAACCTAGATTAAAGTCTTGTTTCTGACATATACTGATCACAGCCTCTTAGTACTCCAGGTAACTCTCCTGGACTATAAATTACAAAGCAATTCTAGTCTTATTTGCACTGGTAGAAGGAGTTTCCTCATGTGAAAATCTTTATTCCAGTAAACTCACAAGTCCAATTCCTTGTCCCTTTCATCAATGAAGTAGCAATAATTTATCAGGCTGCTTAAGATTCATCTTTGTCAAATCAAAATTTCCATTATATATGTGTGTGTGTGTGTGTGTGTGTGTGTGTGTATACACACATACATATATAAGACTAGAGATAGCTTTTTCTTTCTCCACACATACATGTGTATGTAAATATGCATACAAATACGTGTAATATATATGCACATGTAGGTATGATTTCTTTGCATAATTTATATACAAATGAAATTCATATGGGTAGGTGTGTTTTGGAAGTGGGAAAAGGTTCCAAGAAGGAACTACACAATCATAGCAGGTAAATAAGATTCTTCAATTATTTCTTCATCAGTCTTTTACTCAGTTTTTTTTGTTTCTCAGACTATCTGAATTTTTTTTAAATGCTTTATTCTTTCTATTGTTAGAGTGATGTGAAAGAAAGGAAATAAGCAATGTGAAGACTAATTAAGTTTAGCAATGAGCTCCAGTTGCATTTTCAGTGCCAATATGCTATTGTTTTGGGTCCAGAAGGCCCTCACAAGCACAGGGCAGGTAGTAATCTATTAAGTCTTTGTAAGAAATTGTTTGCTCGTTTAATTTGCATAACTGCTTGTTTTTGTTTCTTTCATTCTTGAAGAAGACCAATGACATCACCAGGGTGATGTTTTGACTTGCACTTGAATTGGATTTGAGTGAGGCAGAGCTAAACAAAGTTGTCAGCCTAGTCATCAGAGTCCAGTGGGAAGACAAAGGTCTTGACTTGCAACTGGCAATGGCCCAGGATGTGTTGGGTGACCTTGGTCTTTCTTAGGAATGTTTTTAAGGTGGAAAGGAAAAGAGGGGAAATGATGCATTTGAAGGAGAGTATAATCTCCAGGTCTATCAGTTATGGAATGACTGACTGAAATGCTTTTTTTTTTTTTTTTTGCTTTTTTGCTTTTTTTTGGAGGAGGGAAAGCAGGGCAATTCAGGTTAAGTGACTTGCCCAAGGTCACATAACTAGTAAGTGTTAAGTGTCTGAGGCAGAATTTGAACTCAGGTCCTCCTGATTTCAGGACAGGTGCTCTATTCACCGTGCCACCTATCTGCCCTCGGGGGGACTGAAATGCTACTAAATATTGTTAATTTGGAGAATGTCTAAGAATTGTATGCTTACATGTTGCTGAGACTCAGTGCAAGGCACTGGGGGAGGTAACCAAAAAGAAGAGAAAATCTGACCCCCCCAAAGTCACCAGAGAGCCAGCATCAATATACCTTAAAATATTCCAATTGTATTTGCAGAGACAGCAAATATTTAACTAGGAGAAGAGTATAAGGGGTTTGATAAGTAGAGCCTCCATTTAATATCATGACTTCCCCAATGAGATTATAGTGTGTGGGCCACTGTTCAGAGGCAGCTGAAGGACACTTCCCGAAGAGGAAGGGATGCATAAGGGGCACCTTGCAGAAAGGACACAGAAAACTCTTCTGTTTTGTTCACAGTGACTAGGGCTACTGTGATGACTGGCAAATGAAAATACTGGGGGGACAAGACTAGACAGAAGAGCTACCCCTTCTACACAGCCTATAAAAGCAAGTTGGTCTCACTTCTTGCTCTTACTCTCTTTACATTAGACTCCACATCAAAATGAGAACCTTTATTCTCTGGAAAAGGGAAGGGAATTTATGCTCCTGTACCCCTAGAAATACCGTATTTTACCAGATAGTCATCCTTACTCCATAATCATCACACCCTGTTTTTTCCAGTCCAGAAAAGGGTTTATTACCTTTCTTTGTGTAATTGTCACATAACATAATTCTCTTCATCACACCACTTAAAAGGTAAACTGGGCGGCAACGTATTCACTAGTGGCTTCTGGATACACATTTGTCTCTTGCACATTGTGAGCTGTGAGCCTAGAATTCTCAGTGCATGCACATCGTCAGTGTATTTGAAAAAGCCAACTTGTGTGGTTTGTTTAGTGCAGCAGTACTGAAGGTATTGTCAGTCAACCCAATGAAGAGCCATAGATGAAGGGGAGGTGGGTGGGCAGGCAGGTGAAGCTGCCATGATATGGTAAGTACTGCATTTTCCTGCTCTAGCTAAACTGTACAGTTTGTCAGCGATACAGTTTAGTAATAAATGATTTTTAAGTAATATTGGCACAGTTTTTTTTTAAGTTTCACATAATGGTCATACTCCCACTGTTTTGGAAAAAAAAACCCAATTTGCATAAAATCTGTGACAATTATGCAGTGAAATATGGTAACTAATGATAACTTGTACTTGTACTGGTGCTTGCCCAGGTGCTCTGAGGTTTCTTGACCTCAAGCTCCTGGCCCATTTTGCCTTTCAGTTTCCTTTTCTAAGCACAAGTCTGAGACCAGAGTTCATAACGATGAGCTTTCCTTGCCTAAACTCTGAGACAGTTCCTGGAGAAGCTCTTTGGCAGAGGAAGACATATGTTTACACACAATTTGAAAGTAGATTTTCCCAGCCTTGGTGATTGGGTAATCTCAAATGTGAGAATATGGGCAACTGGCCTGCTAGAAGTTGGAAGATTTTCTCAATAGGATGCTTCTTAAGGAGAAAGGACTGCCAGTGTGCAAAGTGGCCCCTGCAGCTATAAGACTAAAGTCATATCATATCATGGGGCGGGGGGGTGGTGAGAGTTGAAGCAGGACATTTGGATCTTTCCTATTTGCTGTTTGCTACTACTATTAGTTGCCCAGAAGGTATGAAGAAGGATCCTTTGTTCAGTAGCCCACAAGAAAGCTAATGAAAGAAGGAAGGAAAGAAAGAAGGAAGGAAAGGGTGGAGAGAGGAAGGAAACAAGTATTTATTAAATACCTTTTCTGTCATTTTTCAGTCATGTCTGACTCTTTATGATCTCATTGGAGTTTTCTTGGCAAAAATCAGCTCATTTTACAAATGAGGAAACTGAGGAAAAGAGGGTTAGATGATTGCTCAGGGTCACACAGCTAGTAAGTATCTGAAGCCAGATTTGCTAAGTGTTTCATATGTTCATGGGTCCCTGTGAGTCGTTTGTATCTTATGCATTTTCTCAGGGAAAAATATGAGTTATCCCATGTCTAAAATGGATGTAGTGCTGATACAAAGGTTGGCAACCCTTTTGCTTACATTTCCAGAAACATATGCATGAACTATACTATGAGTATATTTAGATATTTTCCTGGAGAACTCCAGGTTGAAGCATTAGTCAAAGAAAGAACCTAGATCTCTTAGGGTATGGACTTGGGACATGAGAATCCAGACTTCTTGGTGGGGATTGAAGGATATGGCTGGGCCACACGTTATATGTGTACCTACAATTACAACTATGGGTAACCTATTATTAGCCACAAAATGGCTGTCTCTCACATCACCTTTATAAAGGATTCCATCATAATAGCTTGTCTAGTTATTTAGTTCCAGGTTACAATATTTCTGCTATCACAAGACTTTCACAGTGAAAATTGTAAATCCCATATTAAATAGAGCCACACTCCCTACCCTGAAGCTTCAGGCTAGAGGGGGAAAGAGTCTCTGGAGGTCTGGGTCTGAAAGGTTATTTCTGGCAAGGAAGGGTGCGTGAAAGAGAACAATGTAAAAATAAGATATAAGAGGTAGGATGGAACCAGGTTGTGAAAGACATTAAATGTCAAGCTGAGATATATCATTAGGGAGATACTGAAGGTTCTCAATCAGAGAAGTGACATGGTCAGATTTGAGTGTTTAGAAGAAAGTGAAGCAGTTAGATTGGCAAGTTTCCAAAGGTCCTTCTAGGACTTATCTGGGCCATTGCCAGTCATCTTGACTTTTGTCTTGCCACTGGATTCCAATGACTTTGGAGGAGAAAGTGAGGCTTTATGTAGCTCTGCCTCACTTAAATCCAAATCATGAGCAAGTCAAGACATCAACCTCATGATGTCATTGGTTCTTTTCAAGAACAAAGGATGAACAACAATCTAGGACTTATGCTTCATCCTATGTAGCCATCCACCCAAGCACCAGAGCCTAATTCAGAATCTTGACTGCTGTCAGATATCTCTTTTCCTTTCAACTCCATCATTTTCACCTCTTGTTCAGTAAATAATAATCAAAATAAAATACAGACTGCTTGATTTGAAATTTAAAGGAAATACAACATGCTGGTGGAAAGGGTGGGACAATCTATTACCCATTGTTATGATTGCTCAGGGCTATGATTGCTTTCCTGGCTATCATTATCAGATACCTGGTGTGTCCCAAAGTAGAATATATTTAAGAACAGGAACTGTATCACTTTTATATGTGTATCCCCATAACCTAGCACACTGCCTGGCATTTATTAAGCACATTTAATTAATTTAATTTAAATTAAGCTCATTAGATTGAAAAAGCCCCAAGCAGGAGATAACTAATGTCAAGGGTGGGGAAGTAAAACTCAAGATTTAAATAGAGCTCAAATACCAAGCACTATAATCTTGGACGAGATTCTCCTGTTCTTGCTTTCCTAAGAATCTCTTGCAAAACAAAGAGAACAAAAAGAAAGAAAGAAGAAAGCAAGCATTTATTAAGCACCTATTTTGTGCCAGGAATTAGACTAAGTGATTTAGAAATAGTATTTATAAAATATTTACCAGCATTATCTCATTTGGTCCTCACAATAAGCCTGGGAGATAGATAGGTGCCATTATTATCCCCGTTTTACAGATGAGGAAACTGTAAGCTAACAATTTTCTTTTCTTTTTGTTTTGCTTTTTGGAGGGCAATTGGGGTTAAGTGACTTGCCCGAGGTCACACGGCTACTTTTTGTCTTAAGTGTCTGAGGATGGATTTGAACTCAGGTCCTCCTGACTCCAGGGCTGGTGGTACTCTATTCACTGCACCACCTAGCTGCCCCTAAGCTAACAATTTTCACTGGGATTGTGTCATGATATCAGAAATGTTGTAACTTAGCAGCAAATGCCTAGAGAGGCCACTATGATGGAATCCTTTATACAGCTGATGTGGGAGACAACCATTTTGTGGCTATATGTAGCCTATCCCATTGTAATTTTAAGTATTTATATAAATTTGTGGCATAGCTATGTGACCATAACCCACACAAAGGACTCTGGGTTTTCATGGACCAGATCCATAACCCCAAAAGGGTCAGGTTCTTTCTTTGGCTCATGCTCTCATCTGGAGAACTCCAGGAAAATATGTAATTAAATAGATACTAAATCACTTAGTTGACAGAGCTAATAAGTGTGTGTGGCTGGATTTGAATTTGGGTCTGTCTGATTTCAGGCCTAGCATACTATCCACGCTACCGTCTGCCTATCTCTAAAATGAATCTTTTCAGGGGGGGTGCCTTTGGAAATGACTTATGGAAAACTAATGTGACTGAATGCTCCCTGAGAGTAAACTGTTTATTCATAGGAGTTGCTCAAAAATATTTATGATTATTTAAAATCAGCTTGAATAAAATAACAATAAGTGCACTTCCTCTCTCTGTTCAGTGGTTTTCAGTTATGTCTGACTCTTCACAACCCTTTTTGGAGTTTTCTTGGAAAAGATACTGTAGTGATTTTCTATTTCCTTTTCCAGATCATCTTACATATGTGGAAACTGAGGCAAACAAGGTCAAGTGACTTGCCTAGGGTCATTTAGCTAGTAAGTATCTAAGGCTGGATTTGAACTCATGAAGATGAATCTTGCTGACTCTTGGCCTGGCACTCCATCCACTGTACCACCTAGGTGCCCCCAAATGGAAGAAAGCAAGAATTGCCCCCCAACGTTCTTTCATATGATGCCAATTACCTCTTCTTAAAATAAAAACAGAGAGATAGAAAAAGAGGCAGAAAGAGAAGAAGGAGGGGGGAAAGGAGAGGGAGAAGGAGGAAGAAAGAAAAGGGAAATGGGGAAGGGAGGAAGAGGAAGAGAAGCAGAAAGGGGAAGAGGGAATGAGGAAGAAAGAGAAGAAAACAGTTTCAGGAGTCAAAAGACCTAGTTCTAGATCTTCCACTGATTCTACATGCTTTTGGAGAAAATAATTTTATCTTTGCTTCAGTTTCTCATCTATAAAATGGGAACAATATCTGTCTCAGAAAAAAAAGATATTTATTAAAGTTCTTCTAACTTCTTGGAAGAAAGATATTTTAGAGGCTTAGTAGGATGTTATTATAATTACTGAGATTTTAGGTCACTACTGTGAAATCCTTATTAAAAATAAAAATAAAAGATTTAAAATTTGTCCCTTACGTCAAGAAGTTAACTAGGTGACTCAATGGATAGAGCATTGGCCCTGAAGTCAAGAAGACCTGAGTTCAAATCTAGCCTCAGATAGTTAATAGCTGCATGGTCCTGGGCAAGTCACTTAACTCTGCCTCAGTTTTTTCATCTATAAAATGAGCTGGAGAAGAAAATGGTAAACCACTACAGTATCTCTGCAATAAGCACCCAAAATAGGGTCACAGAGAATCAACACAACTTGAAATGATTAAACAACAATAAATACTTCTAGGAAGAAATGTGGCCAAACCTTCCCAGAAAGATGGGTGTTTCCTTCATAAAGTCAGATTGCACAATCTCTGTGTGTGCCAGCCAGACCCAGAGTATTACAAAAATCACAGACAGAATATAATCTTTGGAACATAAATCTAGAGTTGAAAAAATGCCTTAGTCATCACCTGGTCCAGCATCTTATTTTTTCAGCTAAGGAAATTGAGACCCAGAAAAATAAGTAACTTGCCCAAGGTCCTACTCATAAGATATTTTTTTGTGTATTTCTAGGAAAAAGTAAACTATACAAAAACAAAAACAAGTTAGGGAATGATTGATAATATTATTATTATTTGGTTTTGCTTAAATATTTTTCTACTACCTGGAAGAGATCAATGGAATGTGATGGAATATTACTGTGCTATAAGAAATGATGAGCTCAGTGATCTTAAAAAGGCACAGAAAGACTTGCACAAAATGGTGGAGGGAAGTAAGCAGAACTAAGAAAACATTGTATACACTAGCAGCAGTATTGTTTTAAAAACAACTTTGAGCAACTAAGTCATTTTTTTTAAAGCAATTGGGGTTAAGTAACTTGCTCAAGGTTACTGGCCAGTCATTATTTTTTATGTGTGGGTGCTCATTTTCTGAGGCCGGAACCAATCCTGGTCCTCCTGACTCCAGGGCCAGTGCTCTTACTCACTGCGCCACCTAGCTGCCCCAGCAATTAAGTCATTTTGACTAGTATAAATACACAACTTAAAAATGAAGGACATATGAAGAAAGATGCTATCTGTATCCAGAGAAAGAACCAATAAGTTGGAGTATGTATAGCATACTTTTATATACATATACATATATATACACCTACATATATACATGTGTGCACACACGTACATGCATACATACATACTTATTTTCGTTTAATAGTAGCTCTAGGGCAGGGCAGGAGTAACTATATCTGGACTAGGTATCTCTAGGGCGGGGCAGGGGGAAAAAAGGAAAAAAGGGAAAAGACAAAATAAAAAGAAATTTACATAACTTTATTATATATTTAAAAAGAATAGCACTAGCTGTGTGACCTTGGACAAGTTACTTCACCCCAACTGCCCTCCAAAAAGCAAAAAAAGAATAGCAAGTTGTACATAATAGATTTGTAGTTTCATGTGCAATTATCTTTTATTATATATACTATGTTATGAAAATGCTTGTATTCCATAAATTAAAAATAAGGTAATTTTTTTGTAAAGAGAGATCAATGAGTTGGGTGAGGTCCAGTTAAGGGGAAATGAATGCAATGTTAAAAGACAGCAATAAAAATTTAAAATGTATACATATGGAGATATATATATATATGTATATATTGTTGTTGTTTATCCTTAATTTCCAAAGAGAACAAAAAGCACATGATGGGTGATGCCTTGACTATTGTATTTAAGTGAGACAGAGTTGTACAAAGTTGTCAGCCTCACTCTTTCTTCCTGAGCCATCAAAGTCCAGTGGCAAGATAAAGTCAAGATAACTAGTGATGGTCTGGGGATGTAATGGATGACCTTGAAGTCTTCGAGGTCTGACTGAAGTCTAAGCACTCCACAGAGCCTACTTCCACTGCCTTCATGGCTATTGGAACAAACTCTTCTCATCTACCCAGTCTGCTGGGGGAAAGTCTTCATGTTGGTTGGGGCAGACATCCACCCTCACTCACCAATGGATTTGAGGCCTATTGGTTACCCTCAATCTGGTTTAACTCTTCTGCCAAGATAGTTAACTTTCAGATAGTCACTACACATGCTACACCTATAAACTGGTCAATCACTTCATTCTTTAGTCACCCTGAGATGACTACAAAAGACAGTATAGTAGTAACTATATCTGAACTTGGCATTAGGACAAGCTGAATTAAAATCCTGCCTCTGACACTCTGCTACCTCAGGCAAGACATTTAATATTTCTTACCCTCAATTTTCTCATCTATAAAATTGGGATAATAACATATGCCATATTTACCTGACAGGGTTATTTGCAATGCTTTGCAAAACTAAAAGTACTACACAAATGCAGAATCCTAAACTATCTAAGAGATACAGGACTGGCCCCTGTAAGGTGTTTATACTGGCACTATGGGCAATATACTCTATCTTTAGATAATCAAGGGCTTCTGACTTGCCAGTCTAATCCTCTACTACCCCTGTGGGAATGTGGTGAATGTATCAAGTAAGCTAGAGGGTAGCCCTGGAGAAGCTATTATATAAGACTATTTTAGGAAGTTGCATCAAATCTCTTAAGCTATTAAGGTAACTCTAAAGTTATAATTTACTATGTGACTTCCTGTGACTTGAAAAAGCTTATATAACTTCCCAAAGTACCTGGGGGAATAGTTTGCCCAACAGAGAACTGAGATTCAATATTCTTTATTATACCCACCCATGGAAAAGAAGATACTAGTAGAGGCCCACACAGGATGACATATGTAGAATTGGATCAGATCTTATAGGTCACATAGTCTAACCAACTCATTCCTTTTTCTTTTTTTTGCTTTTTTGGAGGGCAATTGGGGTTAAGTGACTTGCCCAAGGTCATACGACTAGTTTTTGTGTTAAGTGTCTGAGGCCAGATTTGAACTTAGGTCCTCCTGACTCCAAGGCCAGTGCTCTATTCACTGCACTACCTAGCCACCCCCTCTTTTCTTTCTTTTTTTTTTTTTCATTCCATTTCTTATAGATGAGGAAACTGAGGTACTGGATGGTTACAAGACTTGCCAAAGGTATTGATATAATAATTATCAGAAATGGGATATGAACTTTGGTCTTCTGACTCCTGAGTTGGTGTCCTTTCCATTGGTGGCATAATGACTCCCATGGTAGTTTGGGTAACTAGGTAGGGTACTGATCTGAGAATCAGAAAGACCTACATTCAAATCCTATCTCAGATTCTTAATATCTGGATGATCCTAGGCAAGTAATTTAATCTCTTTGGGCCTCAGTTTCCTCATCTGAAAAAAATGGAGGTTGGACTAAGGTGCCTTCTAGCTCTAAATTAGTGGTGCTAGCTTTAGCACTTCTCAAAAAACAATATTTTAAATGCCAAAGCAATAAAGTAAGCAATGAGCATTCATTAAACACCTACTATGTTCTAGGTATTACGCTGAGGTATCAGAGCTACAAAGACTACATGTTCCTTCATGTAGTTTACATTCTATTTGGGGAGACAACATATACATTTAAAAGAATATTTTAAAAAAGAAAAGAAAAGAAATGCAAGGTAATTTGTGGAGAGAGGCATTGGTAACTGGGGGATCTGGAAAGGCTTCATGTAGAAGGTGATGTGTAAGTCAAATAGAAGAAAACTAGGGATTCTAAGAAACATATACACACGAAGGAGTACACGGAATGTAACATACAAATAATAGTAGTAGTGGTGTCAAGAATAAATAAGCAGAATGAAAGAATTAAAGAATAAATAAATCTATTTTCCCCTCTTGTATATTTGATATGGGTTGCATACGTATGAGAACGCCTACAAACAGAGTAATCCATCTTTCTTCCTAGATCTTTAGGGCTCCTCCTTTCTCCTTTCCTCACAACTTTTATTTTTTACACTATTGATTTTTTTAAAGAGCCCCTGATGTTACTATATGCTCATATAACAGCCATTTCAAAATGGAAAACTTACTTTGGGGGCGTTGTTTATTTACTCTTTAGTACTTACGCTTGACTGTGTTCAGTGTCCACTATGGAATTCTTTCCAATACAGCTTCACTCCCCTGAAGAGACTAAACAAAGAGCAGACTGTATCAATTTTGGCCTCAACACCTGGTTTATTCCTTTTTTCTTTTCCTTTGTGCTTTTGGAGCTCATCCCTCTGTTATTCTGCCAGCATCATTCACTGAAGACTGCAAGATGGCATCAGTAGCATGATTGGGCTTCTGATGTAGGGCACATTAAAAATGATCAAAGTGAATCCTTTCTAGCAATTTCTTAAAAATAGCAAGTTCAAAAAGAAAGGCAACAAATCCTTGAGGGGAAAATGGGAAACACTAGTACAGGGCATGGAAAGAGCCATGACTCTAACTTAAAATATCCAGTTTTTCACAGTCATGCTCCTATGAGCTGGAATGGTCTTTTCAAATAGCATCATCAAGCTGGAAGCAAAAAATCAAATAGATACGAACAATCTGCTTAATTTGGTTATTAATTTTTCTAATGGCTAAGGTTACTTTTTTTCTTCCCTTTTATTTTCTAGTTAATTATTTCAATCCTTCAATTCAATCCTACATTGCCTATAAAGGTACCACTTATAGGTGTGCTAAATTCTGTTTTGGGTGGTTTGGGGTGGTCCAGACCTGTGATCATCAGTGTCATCAGTGTAGGGAACTCCTTGTATGGAAACTACCTCTTCCAATAACCTTGACAATTTACAGTCTTAGAGAGTCATCTCAGGTAACTGAGCAGTTAAGAGAATTGCCTGTGTTCAAACATAAAATACTTTGTCAAAGCTGGCACTCGAACCAAGATCTTCCAGACTCTAAGGTCAGCACTCTATTCACTGTGGAAGGGTGCCTCTTTAAATAGTAAATAATTGATAAATAAAAGCCACATGGTGACATATTTGTGAATCATATTCCATGGTAGGAAAATGCTGTATCTTAAGGAAGAAGTATGCACTGATTTCTAGTCATCCTGGACACAGACACCTAATTTATGTACAAATCATACAATCAAAAGGTCATCATTTCATCCCCCTTTTTCTTGGAAGAAGTCAGTCTTCAATGATCCATAATTTCACTGGTATGATTATTTCCTCTACCCACACAGCCTAAAACTCTACCATGCTTTAGTAGACAGCTAAATAAACACATCCCATCAATTTCAATGCTATGTGGTACACAAGTAGGGAAAATAGCACAGTGGACAGAGTGCCAGGAATGGAATCAGGAAGACCTGAGTTTAAATTCTGACTCAGATACTTATTAGCTGTATGACCCTGGGCAAGGCACTTAACCCTGTTTGCCGCAGCTTCCTGATCTGTAAAATGAGCTGGAAATGGAAATGGAAAACCACTCCAGTATTTTTGCCAAAAAAATCTTAAATGAGGTCACAGAGAGTTGGACATAAGTGAAAAGACTGAACAACATCAACAACACAAGTACCTCTACATTGTTAACTCTAAACACTACCATTCCAGGTAAGAACATTTGAATAAATTTCTCTCTTACTTCAGTTACCATTTTTTTCTGACTGCCCTCTCCTAACAAACTGTTCCATGGCCACCTCACCCCATATATATATATATATATATATATATATATGTATGTATGTATGTATGTATGTATGTATATGTATATATATGTATATATATGTATATGTACACACACACACACACACACATATATATATACATAATTTTCTCTTACTAGACTATAATCTCCTTGAGGGCAGGGACTCTCTTGATTGGTTTTATTTCTATCCTCAGAATTTAGTACAGTACCTGCACATGTAAGAGCTCAATACATTTTTTATTCATCCATTTATCTATTCATTCATTTATTCATTATCTTTGTGAGTTGATGTGGCTGAAAAAGTCCATTAGTCAGTTTCAAATAATCTCTTTAAGAGCCCTTTATCGGAGACTGAAAAATATACTAAATTCATACAGTCTTTGTGGTGCCATTATGGAGAAAAAAAGATTATCTAATGCTAAAGTAAAGATTTGCCTTTAAATGTGCGATAGTGATGATGATGATTTGGGTCCAGTGGCACCCCAAACTTTCATCTGGAACCTCTCCTTTACTGGAGTTGAAGGAGCAAGAGAATTTCCCCTTGCTATTAGGGTAGATGCAGGTGTATTTCTGTTTAGATGGGAATGGTAAGGGGGGGTAGTATTCCTGGTGTTCTGAGTTATATCTTAAAGTATACTTTCCATAGAAGCAATGTTTTAAATGGTAGTTAAATGCGAAAGTACAAACAGTAAATAGTTCATCTACATTATAGATGAAATATGTCTCTGTAGATCAGTCTGGGAACATAATCACCACTGTATAAGATGGTTTCTAAGGTAAAATGTGTTCCCAGTTTCAAACTAGTCGCTTACAAATGAGGTTTGGGAACACAAACCATTTGTGAATACACAAGTATTCTTTTTTTGGATGTTGCATTATGCTAACCAAAGGAAATAGATTAAATACATAATGGACGAATTTATTGGGATGGTGCATTTTCAAGTAGGTTTGTCTTTTCTAGGAAAGTAATTCATTAGTATGTTTTATAGCTCCATTATTGTGGACCTAATTCATTAATGTCCTGGTGAAAAGTCTAAACTCTTCTGCTGGTTATTCTCTCTCTCCAGGGAAAAGAAAGATCTGAAGAGTTTTTCTTGGCGTGGGTAAAGCGGTGGCTATCCCTCAATCAATCCTAACAGCACTGTGTAAATTTATTCTGAAGGGCCAAGAGCTATGGATGGACTTCTATGTGCTTTGGTATTTTGCTTCACTGTTCTAACTAGGTGTTCCTACTACAAAGGGCGGCTGTACCATGTTATCGACAACCTCCTCCATCCCTCAAATGTGAATGCTTTTCACCAGAACTGAGCAACCATGCCAGCCACTGTTGGATTATATTTATACCACTAACCATTCCCACTCCCTCCCTCTCCCCAAAACTTGTTTTGCTTGACTATGCATATCTGTTCCAACTATTTTACTTTCCTTCTTTTTCCCATTGAGGGACATAGGAGAGAGAGAGAAATAGATTTTTGTTATTAAAAAATTAAAGTACATTTACAAACAACTATAGTCCTGTACTATCATAATATTATAATAATAGGTACTATTATCGTTCACATTTTAGAGATAAGGAAACCTGGGACAGAGAGAATATACTTGATTTGCCCAGGATCACATAGCTCATAAATGCTTGAGGTAGGATTCAAACTTAAATCTTTGTGATTCTAAATCTAGTGTATTATCCACAGTATTACCTAGTTGTTGTTTTTTTAAGTGACCATACTTGTAATGATGTATGCAGAAGTCTCTGGTAAGGGATAGAAGTCTAGGAAAGAGGTGGAGTACCTAAGATGTTAGCTCTAGAAGTTTTATGGTTTGTCTCTATTCTAGAAGACTACAGAGATTAAGTGGTAAGGTCTGCAAAAGCAGTCACATCCTCTCTATTCTGGGACTCAGCATCCTTTGTTTTTCTCCAACTTTGCAAGTTCAAAGTGCATGTAGTGGCACAAAGGGAGAAGTGAAATTGGAATATTCACCTCTCTATCTGATAAATGTATCTTTAAAACCTTTTAAAGGAATTAAGTAGCCTAGGCTAGGACCTATATCTCTACCAGAAGTAGCAGATCTCAAACACTTGGTTGTTAAGAACCAATGTGGCTGGTGGGACCCCATGGGTGTTGAAGACTGCTTGTCTTTCATGCCACTCACAAAATCATGCAGACTAAATATTCCACATTCATGAGGTAGAATCTTTCATATTTATCCATTTCTACCTTACTAATATGGATCTATCCACAACCATCTTTAACAGACAAGAAAATTAGGATGCTAACTAAAGATTTAGACATAGAGGCAGAACGAAATGTCCATTACATACCTCTTCATAACTTACATTTATAAAGCACTTTTCTAAGTTCAACACTGAGGTAGCCAAAGAAAGTGAGATTAGCTTAATTTACCAAAAGAAAACTGAGGAATAGAAAGGTAAAATATCAATTACCTATAGCATGGTAATTGTGGGAAAAGGTACTGGTTTCGAAGCCAAAGTACTTGGTTTGAAGTCATGTATCTTGATACCTGGCTGACCTAACCTTGCTGACTTCAGTTTCCTCATCTGTAAAATAAGGGGGTTGGACAAGATGACCTTGAGGTCCCTTCTAGTTCCAAATCTCTAGTTCTAAACAGGGAAACTACAGTTTGCTGCACCTGTACCATAGACAATGAATTAATATCAATGCTAAACAGATGTGCATTAAATGGAATAGCATCCAAATTCTAAAAGTTAAATGAATTATGGCAAGAAACAGAGAATAAAACTATAATAGTAGGGTACCTAAATTTACCTCTCTCAAATTTAGATAAATAATAGCCAAAAAGGAAGCAAAAAAGAAATTAAGAACTTGAACAGAATTTTAGAAACATTAAATATGATAGATCTCTGGAGAATATTCAATGGAATGGAAAGAAATATGAATATTTTTCAGTTGTCCTAGACACATTCATAAAAATTGACCATGGGGGCGGCTAGGTGGCGCAGTGAATAGAGCGCCGGCCCTGGAATCAGAAGGACCTGAGTTCAGAGCCGGCCTCCGACACTTAATCCACACAAACAAAAACCTAGCCATGTAACCTTGGGCAAGTTACTTAACCCCAATTGCCCTAAAGGGGCGGCTAGGTGGCGCAGTGAGTAAGAGCGCCGGCCTCGGAGTTTGGATGACCCGAGATCAGATCCGGCCTCAGAAAATGAGCACCCACGCATAAATCAAATGACTAGCCGTGTAACCTTGAGCAAGTTACTTAACCCCAATTGCTTAAAAAAAAAAATTGACCATGAATTAGGGCATAAATACCTCACAAACAAATGCAGAAAAACTGAAGCATTAAATGCATTTTTTACTGACCATCATGCAATGCAAATTATATTCAATAAAGGGCTTTTGAAGCCAAGATAAAAAAGTAATTGCAAAATAAATAACTTAATTTTAAAAATGGGTGGCTCAAAAGAACAAACCATAGAAACGATAATAAAAATGGGTGACTCAAAAGAACAAACCATAGAAACGATAATAATTTCATTAAAGTGAAGTACAACATTGAAACAACAAGTCAAAAGTTTTGGGATTAAGCCAAAACGGTACTTAGGAGAAAATTTATATTTCTAAACACTTTCATCAATATGAGAAAAAAAATAGCAGATTAATGATATAGCTCTCCTCATGTCAGCTAAATAATATTGATAACAACGAGCACTTATATAATTCTTTAAAATTTGCAATGTGAAAAAAAATTGCAATGTGTTTAACAAGTATTATCTCATCTAATCTTCACAAAACCCTGCAAGGTGCTATTATTACCCTCATTTTAGAGATGAGGAAACTGAGGAAGATAAAGTAAAGCAACTCGCCCAAGGTTCCACAGCTGGTAAGTATCCAAGGCAGCATTTGATTCAGATCATCCTTATTCCAGGTCCACTCTTTCCACTGACTCACCTGACTGTCATCACTATATAAGGGAGAATTTAATAGATTTAGAGCTGGAAGGGACCAACATATATGTATGTTTGTATACACACATGTATGTATATGTGTGTATGTATAGGTATACATATATTTATGCATTAATGTTAGTTTCTTCTAGCTCTAAATCCATGAAATTCTGTATGCTTCTACTTTGTGGACATACATATGTTCATATACCCCCAAATACATATGTATGTGCATGTGTGTGTATGTGTGTTTGTATAGTTTTGTTTTGTTCAATTATTTCAGTCATGTTTGACTCTTTGTGACACCATTTGGTGTTTTCTTAGGAAAAATACTGGAATGGTTTGCCATTTCCTTCTCCAGCCCATTTTACAGATGAAGAAATTAAGACAAATAGGGTTAAATGACTTGTACACAGTCACACAACTAATAAGTGTCTGAAGCCAGATTTGAATTCAAGAAGATGAGTCTTCCTGATTCCAGGGCTGGCATTCTATCCACTGTACCACCTAGCTACCATACACACATATACACACACATACATACATATATATGTAGTGTGTGTGTGTGCGCGCGCGCGCGTGTGTGTGTGTGTGTGTGTGTGTGTGTGTGTGTGTGTGTGTGTAGAGCTTGGGCCTGGAGTCAGGAAGACCTCAAGTCAAATTCAGGCTTAGATACTTACTAGCTGTGTGATTCTGGGCAAGTAACTTAACCTCTGTTTGCTTTAATCCACTAGAGTAGGAAATGGCAAACCATGCTAGAATCTTTGCCAATAAAATCTCATAGAGAGCATTGGTGATATGGTCAAAGACATAACTGAAGGACTGAATAAATATATGCATACACATGCACACATACATGTATGTGCACATTCACACACACATACATGTATGTGCACATTCACACACACACTTTGGGGTGTGGGGGTGGTGTGGGGTATATATGTATGGATCTATGATTTCATTAGAGAAAAGAACTCCCACTGTGGAAATTCCTTCCTATAAATGCAGGGTGGCAACTCTTTTGTAGCTGCCTGGGCTACTGACAGGTAAAATGACTTACCTATGGTCACATAGCTAATGTGGCAGACTTTTACCCCATATCTTCCTGACTCAAAGACTAATCCTCTCTCATTATATACCATTATCCCACATAATACTGAGCTTTCGGAGGCTAGGTTGCACAGTAGCTAGAGCACTGGCCTGGAGTCAGGAAGACCTGAGTTCAAATGTAGTCTCAGACACTTACTGGTTATGTGACCCTGGGTGAGTCATTTAACCCCTATTTGCCTCAGTTTCCTCATCTGTAAAATGGGGATAATGATAGTACCTACCTCCCAGTGTTGCGAGAATCAAATGAGATAATAATAAAGTGCTTAACATAGTACCTGGTACATAGTAAGTATGATATAAATGTTAGCTATTATTGTTGTTGCTGTTATTGTTATATGACATAGCATATCTTTCCCTTTATAAATACATGTTTTCCTTCATATATGTAGCCACTCCTCTCAATGGAAACTTACACTTGTGGGTTGGGTTCCTGGGAAGGTAACTGACTACTACTTTCCTTGGGGTACTAGGGGTAATCCTGAGAAGCTGAGCTTTCTAGTGTTGGTGCTCATGAGCCCCCCACTATGCGTTCCCCATTGATGAACAGCCAGGTGATTCCACTAGCTTTTAGAAAAAGGGATTTACTGAGAATGTATACAAAACATCTCCCTTAAATCAGGACACACCTTCTCCCCATATAAACAGGGTCCTTTGAAAGAGGGATCAAAATTGAAGTACAAAGGTGGGATGATGCACATGTAAAGACTTCATGTGGTTGAGGGGCACCTCACAATTTCTGGCACTGGGAGAACTTTTCTTTATGGAATCTTCACCTAGCTCTCCTTAGATATAACTCCCTGTTAGGTAGGTAGCCCAGTTGGGTTGAAAGCCTCAATAACTTTGTTGATACTATACTTTGGTGGTACTTATATACCCCAACATGTCTCCATTCCCACTGAAGATGCTGCCATCATTCACTACCACTCTGGTGGGATTCTCAATTGACATTCAGCTCTGACCTCTCAGGAGATGTCTGGACTTACCCAAACTCTTAGGCTCAACTAAGCACTCTTATCTCTAAACAGTGGTTCACAAAAGATCAGGAAATTTAAAAAAAAAAAAAGACAGAGGTGGCAACATGTCCATAGCTGCCTTGGTTAAGTGGAAGATAGGAACCATACCCCTCCCTCACCAATCTCTCAGGACCAGCTTAAAGTAGTGTTGTGTTACTCAAAGCTGAAAAGGCAAGCACACAAAGGATGGACTGTCCCTTCTGTATACCTATTTAATCCTGGGTCAGCAACCCTTGAGTCATTAGTCATTCCAGTTTTGAAGTCAATTAGAAGACTACCCATCATCACACAATATCAAATCTGAGTCATCATGGCTGGAAACTATTTCTCTCTAAGTTTCTAAATAGTCACTTGGGTCTGCTTCCAGGATTGTCCTGGAATATACCAACCTACCCATGCTACCTGTAAATAAGCAAGTGGATAGTTGTAGATATATAGACAGATAGTCAATATTCTATACCTAAAGACTTCTCAGTATAGCTTAATGTAAAAGTTACTCACTAATAAGAAAAAGAACATACTTTAGTAGAATGAACACTGAACTTAGAATTATGGTTACAAATGATGTTTCCAACATTAATCTATTGTGTTTCATCACTTCACACATTTGGAGATGGATGGAATAGAGGCTTGCAAATGTGTGTGTGCATGTGCCTGTGTATAATTTTTATGCGAATGACAAACTGATCTGGGGCATTGCTTAAGACTGATGGTAAGGTTATTTTTTTCAGCCCTTATGTCTCACATTTATTGTCTTTAGCTATCAAGGGTCAGCATTTGTCAGTTTACTTCTGGGGAAGAGGGTTGTAGTTGATTTACATTGTCTATTAAACTCTGTAATGATTTCCATGAGGTTCCAGGATTGAAATCATCATGCTATCTGAGCTCTGCTTTAGTAAACCAAAATGCATTGGCCCCTGACTTCTCTCATCACTTATTATATTTATGCTCAGAAGGCTAGCTATTATTTACAACAGTTCTTTAACATTCTTCAGTCATTCTGAACATTTTAAATAAATCTTCCTCAGAGGATGAGGCCACAAACCATTTAAAGCCACATTTTATGGCTAGGTCATCAGAAGCTGTTCCTTGAAAAACCCATGTTTCTAAGAGCACCATCTTCTGTTATATTGTGGCAAAGAAGAAAAGTGGGAAGAGCCTTGACCCAGGAATCAAGGGATTTTAGTTCAAATCATTCCTCTGCAATTTACCACCTGTGTGGCCTTAGGCAAGTCCCTTAAGCTGTCTGAGCCTTAATTTCCTCATTTGTAAAAGGACAGGGTTGTTTATGCCTGGCACCCTCTACCTCTTACCATTCCTAGTCCCCTTCAAAATTTGACTCGGGCACCACCTCCTCCTATATACAGCTATTTCTAATCTCTCCAGTTGACAATTCTTCCAAATTTTTCCTTTACTTTAAATTTACTTAGCATATATTTTGTATTTATCTGCGTGTACATTGTTTCTCCCATTAGAATAGAAGGGCCATGAAGGCAGGAACCATTTTTTATTTTGTCTTTGTATTCCTCCAAACCTAGCACAGTGTCTGGCTTTAAAAATAAATATTAGATCATTAAGAATAAAACAAGACGAAAATAAAATAAAATGAAGGAGTTGGATTAGAGGTCTTCAGAGGTCCCTTCCAATTGTAGGTCTAGGGTCCTGAAATAATAGACTGCCAAAGAAAGCATCTACTGAGAAGTAAATGACCTCTAAATCCCCTTTCAATCCTAGGTTTTAAGGTTCTGTAATTCTGGATGTTCCCTGTTACCTGCCCCCTCTTCAATTTGTGGAAGATTTCAACTAATAAAATCCAAGCATTTCAGAATTCTTTTCCAGATTCATCTGCATTTTCACAAGATGATTACATCTTGCCAATCATGTGACTCCTTCCTCACTTTCTACAAATAGTGGTGGGTTAAATGGAGCTGCAAATTTAAAATAAAAAAACAAAATCATTCTGACCTCAGGGTCTAAAAAGGCAAGTACTCCTTACCTTACATCATTTTAAGGTAGAGTCAGAGAGATAGAGACTGGGGAGACGTGGGGAGGGGGAGGAGAGAGAGAAAGGGAGAGAGGGAGACAGAGGGAGAGAGGAAAAGGGAGGGAGACAGAGGGAGAGAGGGAGGGGGAGAGAGAGAAAGAAAGAGAGAGAGAGAGAGAGGGAGGAGAGAGAGAGAGAGAGAGACTCAGAGTCAGTCCTCTGCCTGTTAAGGGGTGGCAATGGTTGCGTGTTTGGGTCTGTTTTCCTCTCTTCGCTCCCTTGACCTGTTGCTGCTTCGCAGGGGGTGTTGAATCACGGAGTGGATTGGGGGACTGACATCATTACATCCCAAGTGCTGAATCACTGTGCTACCAGAGCCTTCCTGAAGAGGGGTGGCAGGGGCTAGCTTGTGAAGAAACCATCAGGTTCAGTGAAAATCCCTGGCAGAGTCATTTTGCTGCCACCTAGACAAGCAGCTTTAAAGGAAAAAAAAAGACTTGCATTTTTCTTCTCTTTCTTTCCTTTTCTCTTTTTTGCTGCTGGAAGCAAGGCGACGCTTTTGTTATTGCGAAATAGGAAAATGCCTTCAGAGCCCTGCCTCAAGGTTTTCTTTTGGAGGAGGCGGAGTACTAGGCTCGCCGCATTGACTTCCAAGTGGTTCTTACTGCCCTCTAGTGGCTATGAACATAATGACTATTGCAAAAGAGGAGGCGTCTCCTCTCTGTTTCTTATTGTGTCTGGCTTTGTAGCCAGGGAAACACTGAAGGCCTGAGATGCGTCTTTTATGAATTTATAGCTTCTGTGTTTGGAGGGACCAAATAAGGGACAGTAGCTTCCCATCTGCAGATGTTCTTGCAAAGATTCCGTAATGCTGAATTTTGCAAAACACAGACCTCACAAAGGATGAATTGGCTTTGTCCCACTTTTTCCCCAGAAAATTAGAACTAGTACTGAGTGCAAGTTACTGATATTTAGATTTTAGCTAGATAGAAAAAAAGAGATCCTTGACAATTAGAGCCGCTTCCAAATTGGAACAGGCTATCTTTTGAAGTAGGGAATCCATTGGTTTAGAGCTGGAAGGAAGCTTGGAGGCCATTTAATCCACTAAATCCCCTTGTTGGGGAGAGTCCTCGGGAAATATTTTAAACAATTTGTCCCAGGCCATACAGTTAGGAAGTTAACAGGAAGGATAAGAACTCATGCCCTCTGCCTCCACATCTAGCGACACGCTTTCTACTGTACCACCTTTATAAGTCTTATCGTTAGAAGTCTTAAGGGTAGGTAAATGATCACGTGTATACTGTAGAAGGTTTCCTTGTTTCAGCGGAGGGCTGGACTAAACGGGTGACCCCTGAAACCGCTCAAAACTCATAGGCTCAGAGGGTCATAGATTTAGAACTTGAAGGAAACTCAGAGGTATTTTAATCCAACTCCCTCATTTTGCAGATCTGGAAACCAATACCCAGAAAACTTAAATGACTGGCCCAAGATCAAGACCAAACAGGTATTTAGTGGCAAAGTCAGGGTTTGAATCAGCCCTTCGATTCCCAATCCCCGGCTCTTCCCACTGTATTTTGCTACCTAGATTCTTTATCTTTAGATATTTTTATCTATTGGACTATTAGGTATCTATCTCCCTACAAATGAATGGCATCCATAGGACACTTAAAGAGTTAAGTGTATTCTTACTATGCACAATGAGTCCCCTTCCCACTCTTGTCTACATTAGCCAATTATTTTAAAAAATAGATATTTTTGGTGTCTTTTTTATTTGCATAAATTTTCGCCTGTTATAACTCCTTCCTCTTCCCAAAGAGTCGTTTCTTACACGTTTTTTTAAAAGAGAAAAAATTTATTAGAACAACCTAATATTATATGCAATGTTCCATACCCTTAACCCGCCCTCCCCCCCCCACCTGAATAAAGACATGGACCAGCTCATTTAAAGCAAAACACTCCTGGAGTCTCTTCCAATCACCTCCTGCCCATTGTACTACTTCAAATGGCCCTTTAATTATCAGCCCAGAGGATTATTTTTAATTGCCAGCTTTCAGTAATTTAAATAGCTGGTTGCTCAGCCAACGATTTTTATTCTGAACTCCAAGACCGCTACAATTGCATGTTGAATTTCCCCCAGATGCTCCCCTCTTTCAAGTCTTGCCAGCTGATGCAGAGTACTTGATAGTTTTCTTAAAGCACGTCACTTCTTTACTTCATGAATCTTAACTGGCAATTGAGATCAAGCATATGATTTGGGCAGCAGCTCAATATGTTTACCAGAATCAGAAGGCAGGGCATTTTAGGGCTGAATTCTACCCAATTTATCACCACCCAGTATATCCAAGAAGTCTATTTCAATCTGATGATAGGAATGAATATTTCAATGCCTATTTGAATTTGATTTGGAATTTCTCTTTGTGTTGAGATAAAAAGCACATGAAAGCAAAAGTTAAACCTTGCTTGTACCCCAAAGGTTCAGTTAGTCTTTGAAAATCTTTGTGAAGTTCTGTATATGAATAGGAAAAGCCTTAGCCTCCTTAATCCCAGTTTGCTTTTCATATTTTTGTATGTAGACTGAATCTGAGGTAGATTGTGCAAGAGGATTTGTAGCAATGATCCAAAGGATTCATGGTAAAAATTCTATAACAGGGGCGGCTAGGTGGCACAGTGAATAGAGCACCCGCCTTGGAGTCAGGAGGATCTGAGATCAGATCCAGCCTCAGACACTTAACACAAAAACTTGCTGTGTGACCTTGGGCAAGTCACTTAACCCCAAGTGCCCTCCAAAAAAAAAGGGAAAAAATTCTATAACAGTGACTTAAGTTGTAAATAATAGCCCAATTGTGTTACAAATATATTTCCCCCCAGTGACACCAAGCACTTGAATGCTTGAAACATTATAGACTTGCTTCTGCAATGATTAAAATCATTCTGAACACATGCATAAGAATTTTGCTTTTCATGTAGCAATTATATTTAATTCTGACTGCTCCTAGAACAATGTGTTCTTAAAGTTTCCTAGTCTGTCGTCAAATTGTTTCCAAGTTGCCACAAGGGTTCAACATTCAGGCACCAACCAATTCCCAATGGTTGCAATTGGCAGGTATTTACTTCAAGAGTTCTCTATTTTTTAACATTAAAAAAATTTTTTATAACTTAAAAACTGTCTTACCCTTGATGCGAAACTATAACTAGTCATAACTGCTTTGTGGTTTGTGTATACTCTTAATTGTAAACCAGGGGAAAGCAAGGGAAGGAGTCAGTGAATAGCTAATTGTATTGATACAGAAATAGAGAAGCAGGAAGTAGTTATGCTGTTTGAATTGCTGAAGCAGTAGAGAGGGGAGGGTCCCTGTGCTCCTATGGACACTGGAGTTGTATGAAAGAGTATCTTGAAGGTTTTAATTTTTATTAATGACATAATTTCCTCAATAGCAGAGGCTCAAACCATTCCCTTAGGCTACTGAGTCATGAAAGTCTTAGGTGGATGTAAGAAGACAGTAAAAGTAAGAGCTTTTCTCAGAGACAAGTAGCTTCAGGCAAATTGGCCCTTTTATTTCCAAAGTGGCTTTTCTCCATTGGTTAAGGAAGTCTTGCAACTCTGATAATAAAGGGAGAAGTTGATAAAGAATAAACATTCTGAGGCGGCTAGGTGGCGTGGAGTCAGAAGGACGAATGAGTTCGGATCCAGCCTCAGACACTTAACGCGTGCACACACACACACACACACACACACACACACACACACACACACACACACACACACACCTAGCCGTGTGACCTTGGGCAAGTTACTTAACCCCAATTGCCCTCCAAAAGGCAAAAAAAAAAAAGAAGAAGAAGAAGAAGAAGAAACATGCTTATATTCCAAAAATGTGGGCCATCACAAGGAAGTCTAGCACTGATGCAGTCAACTGTGCCACTCAGCACAGCCTACTGGTTACAAGTGAAAAGCTCATCCAGGGAGTATTTGAAAAATTGCTTTTCTTTGGAAATTTAGGTGCCATTTTGCTTCCTTCTTCCTGTTTCCTTTTAAACAGAATGAACTACATTATTGTTACATACACTGAAGATTGCTGTGCAACAAAAAAAATTAATTTGGTTTTTTTTCTGAAAATTTTTATGATTATATATCACTTCACTTTTTTCCTTTACATTTTTGAATTAAAATTGAATGTGCTTAATCATTTTTGTTCCCTTAGGGAAAATACTCTTGATTAATTTTTTAAAAAATTAATTTTCCGTTTGCTAGAATTCTAAACATTTTAATATTCATTTCCTTTTGAAGTATACTTTTATTTTTCCCTTATAATATTTTATTTTGTTATGAATACTATTTTTATTTTTGTATTTCTTCTACTATAGCATTTTTTCCCATTCATGCTTGATCTAATCACACCCCTATATTTCACAAATGTCTTTTAATTAATTGCAGTAACATGACAGTTATTGAATAGTCCATGTGCAAGTGCTGTTGCCTTTTATCATCGATAATTTGCTAATACGTGATATATTGCTCTTTTTTAGGTGCTTTGTTTTGGGACTTTGCTTGATAGTTTGGTCAGTTAGTGAATTATCCTTTGGTGATTGGTCAGATATTGGCATGTGAAAATCTGAATTTGGTACTTGAAAAATGCTCTCATTTTAGGGATATTGACATCCATAAGAATTATTCTTACTAAGAGTAGATTTTGTGTGGACTCTGGGGTAATTACAAAATCTTGAGTGTGAATAAGGGAAAGTAATAAACATTTATTAAATGCCTATGATGTGCAAGGCACTATGCTGAGTACTTTAAAAATATCATCTCATTTGCTTCTCACAACAGTCCTGGGAGATAGATATTATCGTCTACATTTTACAGTTGAGCAAATTAAGACAGTTAAAACCTAAGTGCTCAAGGTCATATTACCTAGTAAGAATCCGAGGTAAAATTTGAACACAAGTCTTCCTAACTCCAGATCAAGTACTCTATATACTGTGCACCTAGCTACCTCTAAGAGGACAAAGTAAACAAGCTAGGGGACTAGAATCATCTATATTAGGATAAGGTTAAGAAAGACAAATATGGATATGCTCTTTGGATTACCAGACTCAACTGACAATTTAAAAATACATAATAAAATTCAAATATGAGACAATATCCAGAAACTTACAAACTTCTCAAAAATCTTCAGAAATATGGAAATATTATTTTGATTTATCTTTTCTTCATTTTCCATTTTATTTTCATTTTTGATAAGCACATTTTATAGTCTTATTATATATTATGTTTTTTACAGTTTTGCAAACATTTATTTTTAACATTCTTTTAAAAAAAAATTAAGTCCCAAATTCTCACTCTCCCTTCAACCCCTCACCCACCCATTGAGAAGGCAAGCAATATGATATTAATTAAACATGTGAAATCATGCAAAAATTTCCATATTATGTCACAAAAAAGCAAGAAAAATATGGTGAAAAAGTATTCATCAGTTTGCACTCAGAGTTCATCAGTTTTCTCTTTGGAGGTGGACAGCATTTTTGATACTGAGTCATTCAGAATTGTCTTGGATCATTGTACTGATCAGAGTAGCTAAGTCTTTCACAGGTAGTCTTCCTAATAATATTGCTGATACTATATACAATATTCATCTGGTTATGCTTACTTCACTTTGCATCAGTTCCTCTAAGTCTTCCCTGGTTTTTCTGAAACCATTCTGGTTGTCATTTTATAGCAAAATAGTATTCCATCACAATCATACACCATGCCTTGTTCAGCCATTCTCCAATTGATGACCTTCCTTTTAATTTCCAATTCTTTGCCACCACAAAAAGGGATGCTATAAATGTTTTTGTACATATAGGTCTTTTCCCCTTTGCTTTGCTCTCTTTGGGATAGACTTAGGAGTGATATTGCTGGGTCAAAGGATATGCACAGGTTATAGTTCCAATGTGTTCTTAAGAATGGTTAAAGCAGTTCACAATTCCACCAACAGTGCATTAGGGTCCCAATTTTTCTACATCCCCTTCAGCATTTGTCATTTTCCTTTTCACTCATCTTAGCCAATCTGATAGATATGAGGTGGTACCTCAGAGTTATTATAATTTGCATTTCTGTAATCAATAATGATTTAGAGCATTTTTTCATGGGAATATTGATAGCTTTCATTTCTTCTTCTGAAAACTTCCTGTTCATATCCTCTGAACATTTATTAATTGGGGAACAGCTCTTACGTTTTACTTGGTTCCCTATATATTTGAGAAATGAATTCTTTATTAGAGAAACTTGCCATAAAATTTTTATATCACTTCATTGTTTATGGTATCTTTGAGTAAAATACAGTTTCCCTGCTTGTATCTTTTAATTCAGTCTATTCTTGCTCTTGTTGTGTCTAATATCATGATTGCTACCCTTGACTTTTTTTATCTCAACTAAAACATAGTAGATTCTGCTCCAGCCCCTTACTCCATGTGTATCTTTCTATTTCAAGTATGTTTCTTGTAAACAATATATTGTTGGATTCTGTTTTCTAATCCATTCTGCAACCTAATTTCACTTTTATGGGTGAGTTAATCCCATTCACATTCACATTATGATTACTAACTGTACGTTTTCTTCAGTATATTTTTTTCTGTTTCTTTTTACCTTGTCCCTCCTCAATTCTGTTTTGCTTCTAACCACTGCTTCGCTTAATATACCCTCCACTTTATCACACACCTCTCTCTCTTATCCTCTTTCTTTCCTACTTCTCTGTTGAGTAATATTAACTCTCTTATGATTTCTCTTTAATGTTTACATTTTTATATTTCTCTTGAGTCTTGTGTTTGAATGTTAAGCTTTCTATTCAGTACTGGTCTTTTTATCAGAAATACTTGAAAGTCTTTATCTCATTAAATATCCATTTTCCTCACCCCAAAAGTTTTACACTCAGTTTTGCTGGATAAGTTACTCTTGGTTGTAATCCTAGGTCCTTTGTTTTCTGGAATATCACATTCCAAACCCTCCATTCCTTTAATGTGGAAGTTCCTAAGACTTGTGTGAGATCCTTACTATGCCTTCATGACATTTGAATAATTTCTTTCTGACTCCTTGTAATAATTTCCCCTTGACTTTGGAGCTCTGGAATTTGGTTACAATATTCCTGCAACTTTTCATTTTGAGATTTCTTTTAGGGATTTCAGTGATCAGGGGATTCTTTCAACTTCCATTTTACCCATAATTTGTAGGCTCTTTTAAAAAAAACCATGACTTTCAGATAATCCAATAATTCTTTAATAATATCTCTTTGATCAGGTCAGTCATTTTTTCTAATTAGATATTTTACATTTTCTTCTATTTTTTCACTCTTTTGACTTTATTTTATTGTTTCTTGATGCCCCATGCCATCATTAGTTTCTAATTGCCCAATTCTAATTTTTAAGGAATTATTTTCTTCAATGAGAGTTTGTACTTCCCTTTCCATTTGGTCAATCTTACTTTTTAAAGGTGGTAGACTAACATCAAACCTAAGGTACTCCTTGGGGATGATAGAAACCAACAAAGGGAAGCTATTTTTTTTGGAGGGGAAGAAGCAGGGCAGTTGGGGTTAAGTGTCTTGTCTAAGGTCACACGGCTATTAAGTGTGTCAAGTGTCTGAGGCCAGACTTGAACTCAGGTTCTTCTGATTCCAGGGCCGGTGTTCTATTCACTACATCACCTAGCTGCCCTAGTTTTAGCTATTTCTAAACTTGGGTGCAAGTGTTCTTTATTTTATGTGTTTGTCCTATAAAGTTTGTCCTATATTTAATGTAATGAGTATTTATAAAGTGGCTGAAGGTTCTCTGACTTTCCTGTAGAAACCTACAAGTAAGCCAATTTCTAAGAAAAAAAAATTCTCTGAATGAAAAATGAAATCACCCAAGATTGAACTCAGTCTAACCGGGTTCACAGATCCCACGGAAGATGCCATGGAAATCTTCAAATGCTATATAAATACAAGATATTGTCATTTTTAAAACTTATTCTGTACCTAGGTATTTGGGACTACGTCATGGAGTAAGGCAGTGTAAAGAACTGCAAGACTGATGTTTGAAAGAGGGGAGAACAATCAGAAAATTGAATGGACTTCTATTACTTCCACTGAAAAACTAAACATTTGTTTATATTGGCCTGAGTGTTTTTTCTTCAATAAAGTAGTTGGTGGCCAGGAGTAAATGTTACTGACTTCAATCCATCCAGAAACTTGTAGGTATGGTTATTCCATCCTTTCTTATAGATCACAATATATTTGTTTCATCTTATGTGATTCTTGTTCTTGTCTTTCCATAAGTTCTTGTTAAAGTAACTAACCACTAACAGACTGGAGAACTTTCTTTGAAATTTTTAAGATTTCATGGATACAATATTTGAATCTCTGTTATCCTTCTCTCTCTCTCTCTCTCTCTCTCTCTCTCTCTCTCTCTCTCTCTCTCTCTCTCTCTCTCTCTCTCTCTTTTTAAACTAGCTCCTTGCTGCTTTTTTAAAAAATTGTTTTAAGTTTTCAACATTAATTTCCACAAGATTTTGAGTTACAAATTTTCTACCTGTCTTTCCCCTATACCCAACCCCAAAACAGTGAACCTACTGAATACCCCTTCCCCCAATCTGCTGTTTCTTATGACCTCCCCCATTTCCCCTCTAATTTTCTAGTAGGGCAAAATAGATTTCTATATATAGTGCCTGTATATCTTATTTCCCAGTTGCATGTAAAAAACAACTTTTTAAACATTTGTTTTTAAAACTTTGATTTCCAAATTCTTTCCCTTCTTCCCTCCTCACCCACCCCCACTGGGAAGACAAGCAATTCAATATAGTTTGTACATGTGTAGTTACACAAAATGTTTCCATAGTAGATATATTGTGAAACACTAACTATATTTCCCTCCATCCTATCCCACCCTCCACTTATTCTATTTCCTACTTTGACCCTGTCCTTTTTCAAAAATTCTTCTTCTTCTAGTGCTTCTTCTACTTCTAGTAGTGCTTCTAACTACCCTCTCCCCGAATCTGCCTTCCCTTCTATCATGCTCCCTCTTATCCCCTTCCCTCCTACTTTCCTGTAGGGTAAGAAATTCCAATTGAGTGTATATGTTATTCCCTCCTTAAGCCGAATTCAATGAGAGCAAGGTTGACCCATTCCCTTTCACCTCATGTTCTTTCCCTCCATTGCTGACAATTTTCTCTTGCCTCTTTTATATGAGATAATTTACCCTATTCTGTCTCTCCCTTTCTCCTTCTCTCATTATATTCCTCTCTCACATCTTAATTTTATTTTTTAGTTATAATCCCTTCCTATTCAATTGATCCTGGGCCCTCTCTCTATGTATACATGTACAAGCATATACTCACACTCACATATGTATTTATACACACATATACTCTCCTATATATACCTATGTAGGTACATACATACACACAAATATTCCCTTCAACTATCTTCACACTGAGAAAAGTCTCATGAGTTACAATGATTATTTTTCCATGTAGGAATGTAAATAGTTCAAAAAAATTTTTTTTTTGCTTTTTGGAGGGCAATTGGGGTTAAGTAACTTGCCCAAGGTCACACAGTTAGGTTTTTGTTTGTGTGTGTTAAGTGTCTGAGGCTGGGTCTGAACTCAGGTCCTTCTTACTCCAGGGCCAGTGCTCTACTCACTGAGCCACCTAACTGCCCCCAAATAGTTTAATTTTAATAAGTTCCTTATGATTTCTTTTTCCTGCTTACTTTCTCATTCTTCTCTTGCTTATTATATTTGAAAGTCAAATTTTCTGTTCAGCTCTGATTTTCTCATCAAGAATGTTTGAAAGTCCTCTATTTCACTGAATAACCATATGTTCCCCTGAAACATAATACTCAGTTTTGCTGGGTAGGTGATTCTTGGTTTTAGTCCTAGCTCCTTTGACCTCTGAAATATCATATTCCAAACTGTTCAATCCCTTAATGTAGAAGCTGCCAGATCCTGTGTTATCCCGATTGTGTTTCCACAATATTCAAATTGTTTTTTCCTAGCTTCCTGTAATATTTTCTCCTTGATCTGGGAATTCCAAAACCTGACTATAATATTCCTAGGAGTTTTCTTTTTGGAATCTTTTTCAGGAGGTGATCTGTGGATTCTTTCAACCTCTATTTTGCCCTCTGGTTCTAGAACATCAGGGCAATTTTCCTTGAGAATTTCTTGAAGGATGATTTCTAGGTTCTTTTTTTGATCCTGGCTTTCAGGTAGTCCAATAATTTTTACATTTTCTCTCCTGGATCTATTTTCCAGGTCAGTGTTTTTCCCAATGAGATATTTCACATTGCCTTCTATTTTTTTTCATTTGTTTGGATCTGTTTAATAGTATCTTGATTTCCCATAAAGTCACTAGCTTCCATTTGCTCCAATTTAATTCTGAAGGAATGATTCTCTTCAGTGAGCTTTCGAGATTCTTTTTCCATCTAGCAAATTCAGCTTTTTAAGGCATTCTTCTCCTCATTGCCTTTTTTGAGCCTCTTTTGCCATTTGAGTTAGTCTGTTTTTTAAGGTGTTATTTTCTTCAGTCAGATTGTTGGCTCTCATTTCATAATTTTCTTGCAAAATTCTCATTTCTCTTCCCAATTTTTCCTCCACTTCTTTTATTTGGTTTTCAAAATTGTTTTTAAGCTCCTCTATGGACTATAACCAGCTCTTATTTTCATTTGAAGCTTTTGGTGCAGGAGTTCTGACTTCACTGTCTTCCTCCTGTTCCATGCTTCGATCCTCTTTGCCCCCAAAATAGGAGTCTAATGTTGAATTTTTCTGTTTATTTTGTTTCCTTTGCCTGGGCATGTTGCCACTCAATTACTTGACTTTTGGGCTTTTTGCCACAGTAGGACTCTGCCACTAGACAGGGGAGCTTCATACGAAATGCTGGGGTTTTCTCAGCTGCTGAAAGTATTAGTTGGGTGCCCTCTCTGAAGCCTCCACACACTCTGGCAAGCTGGTTGCACACCCCAGGACCTCCACCCTAGACCACAATCCAGATCCAAGCAGGTTAAAGCAAAAGTGATTACCCCTCTGCAGGCCAGGAGCTGAAGCTGCCACATGGCAGTGGCTGCAGGGCTGCAGTGCCTCAGTGGCTTCTCCCTCCAGGGGATAAAGGCCAACTGCACTCCTAAACTACCAGAACCCAAAGTCTACACTGCACTGACCTTTCACTTTGTCTTTAGCATCTATGTGTTGATAATTCTGAAAACCACCACAGCTGGTGACCTGATGTCCCTCCAGCCAGCAACTGGTGAGGCTAGCCTCTGTCTTCTGGGGCTAGGGTTGGTCCCAGGGTGCTGCGCTGGCTGCTTCCTGCTGCCCTGCCAGGCTGTCCTTTATTTCATTGAATGATCATATTTTCCCCTGAAACATGATACTCAGTTTTGCTGGGTAGGTGATTCTTGGGTTTAATTCAAGCTCCTTTTACCTCTAGAATATCATCATCTGAGTGACCACAAGCACTCTTTTCTGCTTCAGAACTATGAAGAAGACTACCTCTCCACAGCCACCACAAGCTCTGCCATGCCAGTACTCCTCCTCACCCCAGGGCTGCCACCCAAGACTGTGACCCAGATCCAAGCAGGGCAAAGCAAGAGAATCCTGCCTCAGCACCAGCAAAGAGATCCCTGCGATTGCTCTCTGATCAGCCACTTAATTTCCCCCCACCAGCTGTGGACCTGGAACTCCAGAAGCATCCTTTGCCACTGCTGTTGCCTCTGCCACCACTTCTGCTACCTCTGCCACCCTGGGGTTTAAGGTGGACCATGCTCTTCTCTCACCCAGGTCCAATAGAGTTTCCCTACTGACCTTTTACTTTTTCTTTGTCTTTGTGTGTTGAGAAGTCTGGTAACTGCCACGGTTGCCAGTGATTCAGTCCCCTGAGGCCCACTTCAACACAATCTGTGCTGGAGTGGCCTTTACGGGACTGTGCTCCACTCCCAGTCTGATGCAAAAAATTCTTCCTGTAGGCCTGCCAGGGTGTCTTCAGCTGGAGATGTGTTTCACTCTGTCATTTTGTAGGATCTATAGCTCTAAAATTTGTTTAGAGTCATTTTTTTACAAGCTCTTCAATCCCTTAATGTAGAAGCTGCTAGATCTTGTGTTATTCTGATTGTATTTCCACAATACTCAAATTGCTTCTCCCTCCAGTGGCAGAGTCTGGACCACAGTCTTGGACCCACTGTTCCCACAAAGTTCACACTGACCTACCACTTTGTCCTTGGCATTTATGGGTTGATAATTCTGGAAACTGCCACAGCTGCTGGTGATCCACTCTCCCAAAGTCCCTTCAGCCAGGGCTGGTTGTGGCCACCCTGAGGCTGAAACCTCAGCCTCACTCAGGGCTGGGCTCTGCTCCCAGTATGCTGTGATGGACCATTCCTGTCAGCCTGCCAGGCTGTCTTGGGTTTATTTCTCTGCCACTTTGTGGGTTCTGTAGCCCTAAAGTTTATTTAGAGTCATTTTTTACAGGTATTTGTTGTTATGGAGGGAGCATATGGAGTTTTCCTGCTTCTCTGGTGCCATCTTGGCTCCACCCAGTTGTGTTTTTAAAAGATGTGGTCTCCTATAGACATTGTTCACCAAAAAAGTGTCTGTTTCTTTGTCTTAGCTCCTTCAATGCATATGCACATTATTTTTACAGTTTTTTAAAGAAATAAAATAGAAATTTTATTATTTTATTTTAGAAATTTATTTTCTTTTTCTATTTATTTTAGAAATAGAAATGGAAAAAGTTATAGTTGCTAATATTATTTGGTTGTCTTTTTAGAAAGATAATAAACAGCTCCATGAATTTTTTCAAAGATCTAGTATCTGCTCCTGCTTCAAGGTCCTTAAGACTCATTCCCTTGAATCCCATTGTTAACTCCAGCATGAACCAGAGCCTCTTCACATAGCTTGTCTCACCCAAGGGCTCTTCCCTTCTATTTTTTTTTTTTGTTTAGTACTGTTTTATAGTCACTGTGGAATTAAATTCCAAATGTTGTAACTTTACTGACATTGGTGGAAAAAAAACTTATCTATAAGAATCTTTATAACTCTTTCCCATTTTTTTTTGTTTGTTTGAATATTGTCTTCCAGTTTTATCCTTAAATACCTGGATTTTTTGCTAAGCTTTCTTTTCCCAATACTGCTTACACTTAAATGAATGAATTTCAATGTGTAAAATATTGTAACAACTTTTCAGTCATTTCCTTTAAGTATCTAACAGGAGTGTAGCTTTGCCCCTGGGACCAAAACAAAATAAAACAAATCAAATATTTCTTCCACATGACATGCCTTCAGACACTTGAAGACAGTTATCACATTCCCCCATAAATTTCTTTTCTAAAGAGCTAAACCCCATTTTATTCAGCCAATCTTCATAAGCTATGGACTTTATGTTTTGGTTATGTTCTAGACCTGCATTTTATTAGATTTTAGTCCAATATTCCATCCTCTAGAGGATAGAAATGGGGACAAGTACACCATACATAAGGATACCTCATGGGCCACAAATTGACTTAGAATATTACATATTAGCATTATCTATGTTCTATTGTTTTTTATTTATTCTGATAAACATTTCCCAATTTTATTTTAAACAATTCCTCTAAACTCAAGAATGTTGAATGATTGATACTATTGCTCCATACCACCTTCCTTCTGTTGCCTTTAATTTTGATGATTATTTAATTTTGTGAAGCATTAAATTCTCAAAAGTAATTGAGGCTGAATGATACTACACAAGAGGTTAACAAATAAAATTCATACTATCAGTGGGAAGTCAAATGAAAAGAAAACCAAGAAAGACATTTTAAAATATAAGGATAGTGGTATATAATTCACTGATTTTATTTTGAGAAAGGAAAGGACTGATTGAAAAATTCTAAGACATTTAAAATGAAAATGAAAATTATTTGGAAGGAATATACAAACCAAAATTGATTTTTTGAGACGATAACAGAGGCTAGTCATGCAGAATTTCTTTAAATGATATTAACATATTTAAATAGAATTTTTAAAGGTCTAGAAAGAACTTTTCCCTCAATAAGCCTGTGAAGTAGGTAGTGTAAGTACTAGACAGTTTACTTTACTTGGCCAAGGTCAGACAGCAAGTAATCGGCAGAGCTTGGATTCAAACCCTGGTTTTCTGACTTCAGATTCACATTTCTTTATATCATGCTGCCAAATGGAAATAAATAAATACCCTTTTTCACTGTTAGAGTTCACTTAAATGAGAATTTGCTTTACTGGCTCTTGTAGGTGTGAATTATTCTCCTCCAAATTAAGAGCCAGGAAATCTGGATGGTAGCTGAATTTCTGTCTTTAACTAGCTATGTGACTTTGAGAAAGTCTTTGGTTGTCACTTTCTTCATCTGCACAAATGAGAGTTGGATTGGGTCCCTTCCAGCTCTAAAAGCCTATGTCTGCTCCTATTTTTCACTTGACCTGATTGGTGAAGATCAATCAGCCAAGAAGGATGAGACACATTGGAAACCTTCCAGTTCTGAGTCACACAGTTAAAAATAGACGACTAATCAGCATTTCCATAATACTTTCTGTTTTCAAAACAATCCTTAAGCCTTAATCAATACAAATTATCTTTCTGAGGTCACAAACTAGAGAAATTAAGGCAGAAATGAAGTGAGCCTTCTAATTTCACAAGACAGGTCAGATCATTTTCAAGACTTGGGACTAACATTACTTTTATTGTTTTTGGGTTTTTTGACCCTACTGTTTTTTAATAATGAACTATAAAGGTTAATAAAGCACACAAATGTGTGTGCACACACATATGTACACATCGAGTTTAGTGTTGTAATCAACAAAACATGCATCATGAATGTGACACAGAATTTATTTATTTGTTTGTGATGGAATATCCATCTAGTAAGGAGATTTAGCATTCATTGATTTCTTGGCTTTATGGAACCTTGACTTCTTTGTTCCAGGGCCCTCTTGGCTCTCTCCAGACTCTAGAGCTTGACTGGTTGATGCCACCATTGTACCTGGACAGTAGGAGCACAGTATAGTTATCTCTTCTGCAACATAACTTTCCCTGTCATGGTTTTGCTATATCACAGGTCAACATAAGACATTAAATGTGAGTTTTGGGGGAGTTTTGTGGAAGCTGTATGGCATGCAAAGGCCTGCAGATGACACAGAAAAAGTTTATAACTCAGAAGTGCATAATATATATGTATGGTATCATATAACATCAACATATTCTATCTTTTAATACCATAATAATTCAGACTTCTTCTCTGGGTAAAAAAATTTTACATAAATTTTCCATATGGGGGGGAAGGAGGGAGTGCCATGCCCCTAACACTTCCATCCTCCCCCATGATGTGGAAGGGATAACTATAGTCCCTTTACTATAATGACCTAAGATTAAATGTACTTTATCCTTTTCATGTTTAAATTCACCCGGGCCTTTAAGATTAAAGTTATAGTCTTGCTAATAAGCTAAGATAAAGAAAACAAGAGTAGAAGGAAGATGTAAAGAATACAAGTTTCTAAGTCTTAGCCTGAATGCTAAACAAAGATCCTTCTTGCCCATTCAGTCTATGATTGCCCATAATTTCTTGCCAAACTTAGGTATAGGTTTTAAATGCTTTTTTTGTTCCTATTTGTGATGGAGCAAGCCAGAAATCTTTGGATTTCTTGCAGTAGTCTCTGGCATCCATAGGTCACTGCTCTGATTCTCTATACACCAAATAGGAAGATACTTTATTGTCTAGATCCCTAATATTCTTTCCTTGAACTTTAGGCCATTCCGCCCTTTTACTGGTAGATATTAATTAAATATTTATTTTCACCTTATAGGTGCTTACTTAATTTCTATCCTAAAGTTTTCATGGTTTATGGCTCAGAAGAGCCAGCACTGATTCCTGGACTCATTCTTTTACCTTGGTTTGTTTAAAGCATATTCACTAATCAACCAACAATTGTTCTTACCATTTGTGGGAGTGAGTTGTCATCAGTGAGTGCTAGACAATCATGACCTCTCCTGGTAGACATTTGACAGATAACAGACATGATGAAAGCCATTACTTCCCATTAAAATACATGCATTGGAGTTGGAGTATCTTTCTCAGGAAAGAGAAAGCAATGATGTAGAGATTAAGAATGAGAGAAGAGAAGCAACTATAGTAACACAGTTGGGACAAATTTTGGTGAGCCCAATATATTTTGCATGAATGCCACCTTGACATTTCTTCTTGCATAAAACTTTTCTATATCTTTCCAGAAATTTTCCACAGAAGATCCACCCAATATTCTAGAAAAGATCCTTCAGGAAAAACTGTCTCACTTTGTCTGCCTGAGTCTTGTCTCTCATTTACCACAGAAGTCTTACTTTACGGCTTCATCATGCAATTTTGAAAATAATATAAACAATGAGCAAAATTTTTATTACCATTTTGCTTCTGATTTATATATTAAAAAGCATTGGCAACATTGACTAATGCAAAAAGGTTATTATTTCAAGGACCAGGTAAAGGAATAAGTGAAGGGCATTCCATTTAGGTGGTTTAATCAGTAAAACTAAAAAAATAAAATCAACAGAAAATGTAAAAGATGAAAATAGGCAATGTTGAAGGGGTTCTGAGAAAAAAGGAACACTAATACATTGTTGGTGGAGACTTGCATTAGTTCAACCATTCTGGAAAAGTTTGAAAATAGAAAATTCACTGACCTGTTTGAAACTTTTGATCCAGTGACACTACTATTGACCATCCCCAAGGCAATCAATAGTAGCGCTGATATATATGGTGACTTTCATATTTGCAAAGCACTTTACATATATTACCTGTTTGATTCACTACAACCACCCTATGGCATAAATACTCTAGTCTGGAAATACCGCTTTGGAAATGCTTCCACTCGTCAATGACTTTCCTAAAATAGGGTTTTCCTCCTAATCTTGGCTCCTTATTCCTTTTTATCTCTCCTTAGGAGATTTGCAGTATTATGCTCTTTAGGACAAAGCTAGCTAATATCATTAAGCTTAAGGTTTTTTTCCTTTATAGTAAATTTCCTAGTCCTAAAATCATGCTCCTATTAAATGGTAACATCATAATTTTCAATATCATAAGGTAGTCTAAAAATAAGGCATCTAATGACTATCAAACAACTCTAAGTTTTCTCTCATAGATGAGTGGGTAAGAAAAAGGAAAGAGAGATAATGCCACTCCCTGGGAGCAAGTCTGTTGTTTCTGCTACTATCCACTGAGAATATTGTACATGCTCTATGGATTGGGTCCTCACGGGTCAGTCCTTCAATTGTACAAAGGAAGAAAAATAACCTCCATAGTTTCAATGAGCATTTCATTGAATGGGACTCCTAAATTGATGTATCTAGCATTCATTTCCCTTCTGAGCTCCAATGCTACTTCATTACCTACTTGTAGATATATCTACTTGGATATCCTATAATTGGCTCAAACTCAGCAAGTTCAAAATAGAATTAATCATCTTTTCCCCCTCCCCTAAATTGACTCCTTTTCTTAACTTACCATCAGTCCCATCATCTAAGTTTGCAATCTCAGAATCATCCTTGACTCATCCCTCTATTTCACCACCCCCTATTTCCAATTGTTTGCAAGTCTTAAATCAAACATCAGTGAAGAAATCATATACTTTATAGGATATAATATTCAAGAGTGACACCAATAAAACTCATGGGTTTACATGTATATGAAAAATGCATAAAATATGACTAGTAAGTAGAGTGAAGCAAAAATCACCAGGCAAGAGAAGGTAACAGTATGAGTAAAAAAGAGTGGCACAGTGCAATAAGCTGAGTCTCAGGAGAGCTAAAGATCAACAGGAACACAGTAAAAGATGAATTCTTCTTAAATACTTCAGTAGATCTGTGACCTTCCTAATGTGGGGACTTCCTTCAATTATACTGATTGTAACTCTTTAAATTCTGTGTGACTCTTGTCCATACTCTCCAACAAATTTTCTACCTAATGTACTAGGGACTTTCCTCAAGATATCTTGATATTTCATGAGGATTCAATTTCTCCATTATCTCTCATTCACAACTTGTGTCTGATCCATATCCTTTTGGCCTTTATGTGTGGATTTCAAAAATGAACAAATGGTTATCAAGACAGTGTCAGAGAATGAAATTTGAATTTCTGGTTTAGGTATATTATTCTTCATTTCTAATACACTATATTCAAGGTTGTCATGTATCTCCCACTGTCTTTCAGAATACCTCTAACATTAATTATTTGGAGATTGTGATATTCTATGATCTGTTGGTTCCTAGCATTACTGGAAGAATATCGGTATTAAAAACATGTACCTTTGTTTCAGTGAGAAGCTTGGGGCCATGGAAAACACTGTGTAGGATCCTAAAAGTGATATAGCCTGCTTTTTTCTTTCCATTGAGTTCTGGGTCTAGCTCATTGTCTATCTGAGGTGTCTGTCCACTTCTCCACTTAAACTTTGGACTCTTTTCCAAGGCCTTTCTGTCTCTAATATGTGAATTTTTGCATTATCTTGCCAAGGCCCAGGCTTTCATACTATTTCCTGGCCAGATATCTCCTCATCTTCTTTATGCCTTCTTCCCATAGCACAATATTATTTTTGCCAATGCTCATTGATCAGGACTATAAGTGTTCTTTATCTGCTTGAGGTTTCCTTTGCAGGATTAGATCACATTCTTTTGAATTATTATTCATCTTATTTAGGAGACTACAATGAAATAGGGTTAAATGCAATCAACACAATAGCATTTCCAAACAGTAGCATCTAGAAGATTTCACAATCTATAGGGAATCTTTGTTCCATTTAAATTCTGTACTGGACATGATATTGTTCTCCATGGTAGTGGTGAATACTTTTAGTGAGAATTTTTCCCTGTTTTATGCCTCACTAGATATTAAGTGTTGCCCAAAGAAGTTACCTCTGTTTTTACATCTTTCAAATAATTTGATATGATTTTAATATATGCACGGGGGCATATTTAAGCTGGCATTTTGCTCTATTAAACCAAATGCTTTTTAAAATAATGAACAAATAGTAAGTGCAGTGGGTACTTATATTCTCCATTCCCTTCAGTCCATTGTATAACTTAAAGACATGATTTCCTATAGAATATTGCTTGAGAAAACTTTGCTACCTTCTCATAGATTACAAAGGATGTCTCAGTGTATGTGTCAATTATTCTCACCAAGGTTTTGTAGAGATAGGAATGTAGGCATGTGGGTTTATAGTGACTGCTATTTATTTAATCTTTTTTTTTTTGGTAGTAACGTTTGTGCTTTTCTCAAATACTTATTATCCTGATTCTTTCAGGTGTCCTTATCATTTTCTTAATACTCTCAAAATTTTGTTGCCTCGAACACATACTTTCCCTATACATACTTGGTATAAACTGCCAAAGTATTAAAGAATTATGTAGATAATTGTATATATGTCTTATCCCCTTACTAGATTATAAGATCCATAAAGTCAAAGGCTGTCTTATCTGAACTTTGCACTTTCCCTGGTAACTGGCAAAGTTACAGTTTTGCACACAGTAGGTATTTAATAAATGTTTTGTTATATTAAATTGTGGAACTGGTCTGCTTCTAGTTTACTCTAATTTGCTTCATCAGAAAATCCATTTCCATATAAATTTTTTTTAATTAAACAAATGCTTTATTAACTTCTGGTTTACATCATTCATTTCCACCAGATTATGAGTTACATTTTTCCCCCATTTTTTCCCTACCCACCACCCCAGAATAGCAGTCCCACTAGATATCCCCTCATCCAATCTGCTCTCTCCCATATCTTCTCTCATACCCCCTTCGACTTTGCCATTAGGGCAAGGTGAATCTCTGAGCCCCACTGCCTGGACATCTTATGAAACATTTAATTTTAAAACTTCGATTTTCAGGTCCATTCCCTTCCTCCCTTGTCACCCACTCCCTCTGGGAAGATGAGCAAGTCAGTATGTGTTGTACATGTATAGCTATGCAAAACATTACCATAGTAGATATATTGTAAAAGACTGCTTATATTTCCCTCCCACCTGTCTCACCTCCCACCTGGTCCATTCCCTACTTTGATCTGTCCCTCTTTGATAGTGGGTACTTCTAACCTCTCCTCTCCCCAGAATGCCCTCCCCTCCATCATCCCCCCTCTCATCCCCCTTTCCCCTACTCAGGAGAGTGAGTGAGGGTAAGATATTCCATTTAGTATGTATATGATTCTCTCCTTGAGCCAACTTCAATGAGAATATGCTTTTGCCTTTTTGCCTTCCTGTTCTTCCCTCCCCTGCAACTACTTCCACTTGCCTCTTCTACATGAGATAGTTTACCCTACCCTGTCTCTCTCCATCTCCTCTTGCCACTTTCCTCTCTCACCTCTTGACTTCACCCCTTAAGAATCATCCCTTCCTTGGGGCGGCTAGGTGGCGCAGCGAGCAGAGAGCCAGCCCCGGAGCCAGAAGGACCTGAGCTCAGATCCGGCCCCAGACACCCAACACACAAACCAAAACCCAGCCACGTGAATCTGGGCAAGTCACCCAACCCCAATTGCCCTCCAAAGAAAAATAATAATCATCCCTTCCCATCAAATTTAACCTGTGCCCTCTATCCATGTATACCTGTGAACATATGCCATGTACCCTTCTTCAATTATTTTCATAATGAGAAAGGTTTCATCAAACACAGTTATTGTTTTTCCATGTAGGAATGTAAATAGTCCAACTTTGATAAGTTCCTTTTGATTTCTTTTCCTTGATTACCTTCTCAAGCATCTCTTGCTTCTTGTGTCTGAATGTCAAATTTTCTATTCAACTCTGGTTTTTTCATCAAGAATGCTTGAAAGTCCTCTATTCCACTGAATGACCATATTTCCCCCTGAAACAAGATACTCAGTTTTGCTGGGTAGGTGACCCTTGGGTTCATTCCCAGCTCTTTTGCCTTCTGAAATATCATATTCCATGCCCTTCTATCCCTCAATGTAGAAGCTGCCAGGTCCTGGGCTATTCTGATTGTGTTTCCACAATATTGAAATTGTTTCTTCCTGGCTGCTTGTAGTATTTTCTCCTTGATCTGGGGATTCTGGAACCTGGCTATAATATTCCTGGGAGTTTTCTTTTTGGGATCTTTTTCAGGAGGTGATCTGTGGATTCTTTCAACCTCTATTTGCCCTCTGGATCTAAAACATCAGGGCAATTTTCCTTGAGAATTTCTTGAAGGGTGATTTCTAGGTTCCTTCTTTGATCATGGCTTTCAGGTAGTCCAATAATTTTTAAATTGTCTCTCCTGGATCTATTTTCCAGGTCAGTGGTTTTTCCCATGAGATATTTCACATTGCCTTCTATTCTTTCATTTGTTTGGATCTGTTTAACAGCATCTTGATTTCTCATAAAGTCACTAGCTTCCATTTGCTCCAGTCTAACTCTGAAGGAATGAATCTCCTCAGTGAGCTTTTGAGATTCTTTTTCCATCTGGCAAATTCGACTTTTTAAGGCATTCTTCTCCTCATTGCCTTTCTGAGCCTCTTTTGCCATTTGAGTTAGTCTATTTTTTAAGGCGTTATTTTCCTCAGTCAGGCTGTTGACTGTCATTTCATACTTTTCTTGCATCTTTTTCATTTCTCTTCCCAAATTTTCCCCCACTTCTCTTATCTGCTTCTTAAGGTCCTCTATGGCCTGTAGCCAGCTTGTATTTTCATTTGGGGCTTTTGGTGCAGGAGTTCTGACCTCACAGTCCTCCTCCATGCTTTGCGCCTCTTTGCCCCTAAAATAGGAGTCCAATGTTGAACTTTTCTATTTATTTTGTTTCATTTGCCTAGGCATGTTGCCACTTAATTATTTGATTTTGGGGCTTGTTGCCACAGTAGGACTCTGCCACCAGACAGGGGAGCTTCCGCCCAAACGTGGGGTCTTCACAACTTCCGCCAGTTGGGTGGCCTCTGTAAAGCCTCCACCCACTCTGGCAAGTTGGATACCCACCCCAAACTTCCCCCCCAGACCACAATCCAGATCCCCGCAGTTTAAAGCAAAAGCGATTAACACCCAGACTCATTGCTGGATCTTCCTACAGTTCGCAGACCAGGAGCTAAAGCCACTACTGACGCTGCAAAATGGCTTCTGTGCAGCTGTTTCTTCAGCAGCTTTTTGCCCCCAGGGGAGGAAGCCACGTGTTCCCCAAATACTGGTCCCAAAGTCCATAGGGCACTAACCTCTCACTTTGTCCTAGGCATATCTTTGCTGATAATTCTGGAATCGCCACAATTGCTGGTGTTCTGGGGTTCCACCAGCCGGTTGAAGGCCCGGCTGCCCTGGGGCTAAAACTGCGGACCTGGGCTCAGCTCTGCGGGTGCGCTGTCGGTTCCCAGCTCGCTGTGCTGCCTGCTCTCAGAGGGCTGCACTGGCCACTCCCTGCAGGGCTGCTGGGCTGTCCTCAGCAGGAGGTTAGCTTCTCTGTGCTGTTCTGTGGATGCTGTGGCTCCAGAAGTTGTTCGGAGCTCCCTTTCACATTGTTTGAAATTTGTGTGGGGCAGAGCACATTGGAAATGCTGTTTCTACTCCGCCATCTTGGCTCCGCCCCCATATAAATTATTTTAAGTAGAATTTTAAAAAATGTGAAGATCTAGGTTTTATGAAACTATTGTGACCGTTTCTTAAATGTCATTTTCTCCTTAAAGCATACTTAATCATAAAAATAGTTTTATAACAATTATAGGATTTCCTCCCAGCCATAATGAATTACATGGTCTCTAAAGGTGCATATATTACTCTTTCTCCTATAGAATGGAGAGATCAGTGCAGGTTTTCCATATCACTTAAGTAGCGATACTGTTGTACTTCAATAGAAGGCTAAATAGAGGTTTGCTAACTTTAATTGAACTGAGTTTATCTGTATTGTGCACACAAGAAATCCTTGGATCTCAGCAGCTTTGGAATCCTGTCCATTCTTGTGTTTAGTCATTTGGTCAAATGGTTCAGCACCATGGCCAGAGATTGGTTGCTGCTGACAATGGCCATCTAACAGTAAAATGATTCTTATGAAGTGAATATTCAAACATAGCTAGCTTCTGCCTTTGCATTATTAGAGTCAGAGGGATGGAGTTAGTGAAGAGAATCCCATTTCCTCATTCCCCAAATCCCCACATGATATTCATATGAAGTAATTCCAGTCAAAAGCCAGATAGGTGGCATAGTGGCTAGAGAATTGGGCCTGGAGTCAGGACAACCTGAATCAGGACACTTGAATTTGGTGTCAGACATTTACTAGCTGTGTTACCTTGGGTGTCATCTAATCTATGTCTTTCTCAATTTCCACAACTGTAAAATATAAATAATAATAATACCTATCTCTCAGGGTTATTGTGAATCAAATGAGGTAATATTTGTAAAACACTTAGCATAATACTTGACACAAAGAGGGCATTTAATAATGCTTATTTCCTTCCCACTCCTGATGTCTTTATACAACTGATGATTTCTTTCTGGTCACAAAATGATAAATCACAGAAACTAAGAGTTAGAAGGAACCTCAGAGATCAACAAGTCTAGCTCACACCAATCAATAATTCTTTCACCTAGCATTCCTTGAAAAATCTCCATTCAAGAAAAACTAACTACCTTCTGAAGCACTCCATTCTATTCCACTTTAGAACAACTCTAATGGTTATAAAGATTGTCTCCTTTACCTTAAGCCTAAATCTAGCTCTTTTCAATTTGTACCAGTTTCGTCTAGGTCTGTCCCCTGAGGCAAAGAAGAATAAATCTTGTCACTCCTCCCTGTGACAGTCCTTAAAATATCTGAAGACAACTATAATGTTCTATCTCCCTTTTTTCCTCCAGGCTAAATATTCTTAAATTCTTCAATATTCTTTGCGTAGCATACTCCTCAACCCTCTCATCATCCTCATTATGCTTTTTTTTTTGCTTTTTGGAGGCGGAATGGCAGGCAATTGGAGTTAAGTGACTTGTCCAAAGTCACACTGCTAGTAAGTATTAAGTATCTGAAACCAGATTTGAACTCAGGTCCTCCTGACTCCAGGACTGCTGCTCTACTCACTATGCCACCTAGCTGCCCCCACCCTCATTATTCTTTTCTTGACTCATACCAGCTTATCAAATTCCTTATAAATATGTGGCAATAGGAATACATACCCCTTTTGTGGTCCAGCCAAAGCAAAGAGCAAAAGGATTATCACCTACCCTATCTCCCTGTATACATCTGGTTCCTATGGATTGTGCTCAAATTTAATGTATAAAAGTAATGAGGAAATGAGGCATAGGTGTAGGGGCAAATACTAGTGCAAAAAAAATACATAGGCAAAGGAGCAAATACTAGTGCAAATACTTGTACTTGCCTCTCCTCAATCAATTAATACTTATTAAGCACCTACTATGTATAAGGCATTCTGCTTATTCCTGAGGGTGAAATTACAATGAATGAAACAATCTCTAAGAGCAAAGAGCTTATATCATAATAGGGGAGACAATTCAGATATATGTAATCACATTCAGAAGAAATATAAAGAAAACAAATGCAAATACTTTAAAAATAGATACAAGGTAGTATATCTAGCAAAACACCAGAAGTTAAAATGATCAGGAAAGACTTCATGTAGAAGCTGATGCTTGAGCTGTCTTGAAGAAATGGGACATTTTATGAGGTGGAGATGAGGAGGAAGTTATTGTAGGTATGGGGAATAGCCAGTGCAAAGGAAGATTAGTGTCATGTGTGAGGAACAGAGAGAAGACCTATTTAATTTGATTACAAAGTGAGATACAAAGGACTTTAAAAGCTCAACAGAGGAGTTTCTATTTTATTCTAGAGACAATAGGAAGCCAGTAGAGTCTATTAAGTAAAGAAATGATATGGTCAGATTTCTGCTTAAGAAAAATCACTTTGTAATGGTGTGGTAGATGGACTGATGTAGGGAAAGACTTGAGGCAACAAGTGACCAAATAATAACCCTGTTCTAACCATCTAGGCAAGGGGTACTAAGACTCTGAATTAAAATAGTAACTATGTGAATAAAGAGAAGGGATGAGATGCCACAGATTTTTGGAAAACTTGGCAACTAATGAGATATAAGGGGTGAGGGAGAGAGATAATGCCAAATTTATAGCCTAGAATGATGTTTTTTGGCTACCAGGCCTTATATTGATTTAATAGCAGCTAGGTGGTACAGTACATAGAGTGCCAGACCTGGAATCAGGAAGACTCATCTTCCTGAGTTCAAATCTGGACTCAGACACTTACTAGCTGTGCGTCCCTGGTTAAATTGCTTAGCCTAGTTTGCCTCAGTTTCCTCATCTGTAAAATGAGCTGGAAAAAGAAATGGCAAACCACTCCAGTATCTTTACCAAGAAAACCCCAAATGGAGTCACAAACGGTTGGACACAAATGAAACAACGGAACAACAACCACCTTATAACCAATATTTATCTGTGTGTATTGTTCACCAAAAAGGAAATCACAATCAAAAGTTGTGAGTTCCCAAAGGGCAACTAAAATAACCTTCCTAGAAGTAACTATGAAGACTTGGAACTTCTAGTAGTATTGATCATGCTCTCTGACCAGTGTTCTCCCCATTCATGATCATCCTCAATTAGCTTTCAGCAAAGGGTACTTATGAAGGTATAGCAAGAATAAGAGTTACAAAGTAGGAGTACATTATCTCCCTGTACACATTTGATCCTCATGAAGTGTGCTCAGATTTAATGTCTGAAGATAACAAGGCACAGGTTCAGGGAACACATATGATGAAGGGACAAATACTAGTGCAAATACTTGTACTTGCAAATAGCAGCACATGAATCCTTTTTTTCTCTTTGTGAAATCTTCATGCCATTATCTTTAGGTGTAATTCCCTGATGGATTCTCAGGATTGGAGCTTCTGTTGAATCCACTTCACAATCAGCATTCCTCTCAGACACCCAAGTAGCATTCTCCTGGAGTTGTCCCTTTCCTCAGGAAACTGTATTTCCACGTCCATCTTTAGGTACTTCCTTTGTCATTGGTCACTACTACTCTGGCAGTCCCTGCTGCTACCTTCATTCTCTGGTGGGATTTTGGATGGGACCCCTGATCTTTCAAATTGCATGGTGTCCTGGAGGTTAAGTAAAGGGGTTGTGTGCACCCCAAAACTGTGTGCAACAGTGATCCTTACCCAAATAATACTCACAAGGTAGGAAGCAGAAAAGAATGGTTTATTATGATCTGGAGAAAGAGTCACCCTCCTGACAAATGGTCAGGGAGGAGAAGCAATTTATAAAAGGAAATGGCGAAGTTATAAAGCCCTAAAGCAGAATTCTCCCCCACTCCCCTTCTGACCCTTTTATTCCATTGTCTAGAAATCAGGTGCACAATCTAAATGCAGCAATCTACCTCAAGTACTGGAACAAGGAAACAGTAGACCATCCAATGTACATTTGAGAAAGCACTTCTGTCCTTATTTGGCATATTTTATGCTGAGGTGTCACTGAGGAGAGGGGTGACACCCTACTGCTCTGAGTATTGAGCCCTTGTAAATCATGTGCTTTCTAGTGAAGGAGAGCTTGGGCCTGTTTCCATGAAAAGCCCTTACTAGATTTGAGAGTATAGTCTGAGTTTTCACTTCTTCCATTCAGGGTGAAGAGAGAGAGAGAGAGAAATTTCACTAGAGTCTATAATACTACACTGACCTGTGCTAGACTATATGATTCCAAACAGGCTTTTTTATTTTATCCATGGGTTCAGAGGAATGTCTGATTGTTTCAGCTAATCACAGAATACTTCCTGCTTCCTACCAAAGCTCTTTAATCCTAACAAATTGATTAAGGGGTTATTCATACCTCGTTTCCATTGTTGATTGATTAATTTATTCAATCCAGATATATGGGCTGTATTTCTATGCTATTATGAAACTCCTCCCCTCCTCCCTTCTAATATTTACTATCTCTAGAAAATTTACTGGAATGCATTTGGCAAAATCCATGAATTCTGGATACCTCTCTAGTGACTTGAGGGTATTCAAGCATTGTCTTTACTTAGGTACTTGTTTAGTATTTCGTATTCAAGAGTCTCAGAAAATTCCATATGGCATAATTCACAAACAATGTAGAAATTAACATTCCTCCAAATTTACAAGTACATGGTGATAAATCTTAACAAACAAGTATTTTTTTTTTTTTTACAAAATTCATAGGTTACTGTTTGGTTTGGTGCTTGTAAAAGGACTTCCCCAACCCAACAGAAATGAAAAAAGAAAATAAAATCAAGCCTCCTTCTTCAGAGAGAAAAACCTATTTTCTACAGAGCTCCTAGGGTACTTAGGTCTCTTGGCTCAGGGATTAGGGATATAGAGTCAATTGGAAGGCAACCTCTCACCTTTAGGTGAAAAATCAAACTGTCTCGAGTTAAAACACTTTAATAATGCTTTTTCATATATATAGCAATCCAGATAGAGGTCTGGACAAAACAACTCCAGGTATTCTTTTCACACATAGGGACATACTGAAGTGTTTTCAGAGATCACCTTCACACATAAAGTGACTCCAGTGTAAGTCAAGATAAAAATCTCTTCTGGGTCCCTTTACCATACGGCACCCAAATTTTCTCCAAAGATCCCAGAGTTGGGTCTCCCAAAATGGAATTAAGAACCTGTAGTTGTTTACTTGGGATTTCTAGGCAAATTTATCTGCTGAACCTGCAATTTGCAAGGATTTCAGATAAACTATTTGAACTTAACTCATAATCAATCAAGAGTTTAGGTTTGCTTGAACATTGAAAAAAAAAAAGAAAAAAACCTGAACATTTGTGAGCTATTACAGAATGCTCTAAACAAACTGTTAGGCACCAGTGTTTTTAGAATTAAAAATTCATACTCTTCAGAGCTTCTATACATGTAAGGGTATAGTCAAACAAAAGATATTAGTAATTAATTATTCAAATGAACAAAGATAAGGTAAGGAAATATATCAGAAAAGAAATTGTATAATTATGGTCTAAAACAAGAGAGAAAATACTAATTTTTTTTCTAGAAGATCCCTGCAGACTAGGGTACCCAAGAGTGAGATTCCCAGATGGAGAATCTCTCCAGTGAATCCTTGCAAACTTGAAGGACCCCCAAATTATCCTAGAGAAAGACTTCATGGTGTAGCACACACTCTGGGGCCATTCTCCCAACTGGATACTCACAGTCACATGAGGGTGTTCCTAGAGTACAACTGACTTACTTGCCCTCTGCTAGGAAATGTATCTAGCCTGGTACCCAGAAGGATAGTGGTGTTGGCTGAAGACTATTAGAAACCACTTATAGAGATATATATTCTGTACAGCTCCTAGGATATTATTGGTCCTCAACAAAACCAATGTTATATGTTTCAGGTTGTCAAATCAGTAATATCAGGTTGTTTAGAAAAGATGTTAATTTTCTATTTTTTAGCAGCCCAGAAAGTGTATTTCAGCATGACTCCATGGGGTGGTGCTAGAGAGTCAGTCACTACATTTGAAAAGTCAGCCTAGATAGGAAGTTTTTTGTATTGTTTGGTGGTATGGTTTTTTTCATTTTGGTTCCTCAGAAAAGATGCTTGGGATATTTCTATCCTTTATTACAAAAGAGGTGGTACTGTTTTAGTGTTTAAAGAGAAATTGAAATGTCTATTGGCTCGGGATGGTGGTTTTGAATTTTGTTATAGTAGGAATAACTTATAGAGGACTTTGTTAACATTTTTATTCTTAGAAAATGATGTAAGATTTTATTTAGGTGAATTTTTTTAGCTCTAGGATAATCTTGGGTTTAAAGCTATAACATATGGATTCTGAAGTGTTTTCTCTGAAATGGGAGTGGAGAATAGTGTCGTGAAAAGGTCATTGGACTTTGATGGACTCTGAAAATATGGGTTTGGCATCCCCCTTCTGATACTTGCTAACTCTGTGACCCTGGATAACTCATTATAGTCATTTGATTTCTTTAAGACTCACATTCCTTATCTATAAAGTAGGGATGATAATTCTGTTCTTATATAATTTTCTTCACGGATTTGTTGTAAAGTGCCACATAAACATGAATTATTCTCATTAACCTAGATCTATATTTTTGGCAAGACATCAAGGGCTTATTTTGAAATTTTTTTTTCAGGCTACTTCATCTTTACTACATCATAGTTTTGGCAAACAAATCAAGGTGCGACAGGGTTTATTTCACATTAATATATTAGCTGGATTTTTGTTCAAATAAATAGGGAGTTCTTTTAAATAATGATCTTCTCACACTCTGGCCAGTCCAAGAGGAAACCAAAGGAAATTAGCGCATCCAGGGGAGTCAGCAATCAGGCATGAAGCTTAAAGGAAGAGACGAGAACTGATTTGGGGCTGACAAACACCTTTTTAGTCAGGACCAAGCCACGCCCCAAGGTTCATGGAGCACGACCCCAGGTACACCTGATTTCCACCTAGTGAGGAGCCCTAAAGAGGGTGAGATAAGACATAAGACGTGCAATCTTCAGCTCCAGGTCTAGGCAGCCCCTCTGTGCACAGGATGGAACCTCAAGACCTTCTAAAAACACGAGTTAGGAATACAAGGAGCAAAGCTAAGCAATCATTTCTATCTTTTCTCCCCAGCTGAACTGTCTTCCCTTTATTCTGTCTCCACCAGTCCTATGGATTGCAGGCTCACAATCAAAAACCACAACAAAGTGGTGGGAATATAAAAGGAAAGATAGTAGGAGTATGAACAGCTGTGACACCCCAAAAGGGATGGAATGGAAAAGATGGGGCCTCAAGGGCATGCCACCACCCAATCTAATGTCCCATTGTAAGCCCAGACTAGACTTCACAGCTGGAGATTAGGGTGGTGATGGAATGTGGGTAGGTGCTGGAAGGGGAGTGAGGGATGAGTTCAAGCCACCTTCCCAGCTCGGGGAGCCAGAGATACCTCTGCTGATCTAGGCTAGGGGGAGCCACAAGTATAGTCCAAAATGAATTAAAAAATAAAGAGTGCTGGGTAAGGAGCTAAGGAGCTGATCAGGAACAGTCGTCTCTTTTATGGGAAGCTGTATTAATGCAACAGGAGTAAACTGGAAGTGCAGAGTCCCCCTGACGAAGGCTGAGGAGAGGTGCCAACGTCTCTAGTACAGCTGGAACTCTCCCAGGTTACTCCCCTTCTCTCCGTGCCTATCACTGCTAACTACACAGGCCTAGAGGAAAGGCCAGCTCTGACAAAAGCCTCCTCACCAACTCCAAACTCAGCTCTGGGGGAATAAGGGAGCACATGAGTGATGAGGAGACTGCAGCTGCATCTACTGGGTCTTCTTGTCTTCTGGGGGGTAGTATGGAGGTGGTGGAGGCTGGTCCGTGGGCATGTAGACATTATGGGGATTGACAGGGTTGTAGTATGCGCTGGCAGCAGCTTCAGCAGCTTTTGCTTCAGCTGCAGGAGTAGATGGTACATCAGGGCCGCCAACAGGTGGCTCCATGGGTCCAGGATACGGAGGTGGTGGGGGCTGCATGTACCCTATGGCCCCATCCATCATGGGAGGTCCTGGATAAAACTCAGGTGGAGGTGGTGCATAGGGGTAGCTTGGAGGGTTTGGGTACATTCCATTGGCAGCTGGCATAGGAAAAGCATAGGCTCCATTGGGCATGTAAGAGTACCCATAAGCTCCATTGGGGACTTCACCTCTGGAGGCTTGAGCAGCCACCTGTAGCATTCGCTGTCCAAACTCAATGGCGCCCCCTGCTGCAAAGGTCAATCTGTACACAGCTGATCCTTCCCAGCCACCTCCTGCTTCAGCCTTCACTGTTCCTCTGATGTAATTTGAGCCAAACACAGGCTGCTTGATCTCATAGTCCTTCATTAGGTAGAACGGCATCATGAATGACTGCATGGAGTCCTTTCCCTTGGACAGAAAAATAACTCTGTAAGGAGTCAAATAGAGGCTGCCTTTCTTGGTTCCCTTGAAGGCATCTGTCATGTGATCCATGTCACTGAAGGAGAGCTCCACATGATCGTAGGTCATTAGAATATTCTCCGTGTTGTTGACAATCACTCCGCTCTCCGAGTGGTTCCTGTTGAGCGCCATGGCTGGGCCGCACAGACGCCGTTTATTTTGAAATTATCAGTATTTAGGTTTCAAGTCAGTTAATAATGAATAAACAGCCAATAAACATTTATTAAGCACCTACTATGTGCCAGGCCCTGTGCTAAACACTGGAAGGACATGAGAAAATGGAGCTCAGTTGTCCAGAATTGCTCAGATCAGCTTTCTACATTGCCCCATTGCCACTATTTGCTTCATTTTACTATATGTAGAACCTGCATGAATTAAAATATGAATCTATAATCTAGTAAATCTCCTGTCCATATAGTTGGATCATATTCTGTATTGCAATTTTTATTTAATTGGGGGAGGCATCTGTTATTCTGTCACATGATTTTATTTATTCATTCTCTTAGTATTTACTAAGTGTCTGCTATGTGCCCAAATACAAGGAAAAAATAGACCTTGCCTTCAAGGAATTTAATTCTTTTTGGGGATGTGGAAGTATAACCACATGCATATAGCAGAAGAAATACAAAATATATACAAAGTTATTTCTGTGGTAAGGAGAACACTAGTACCTGGGATTGGGGAGGGATCTGGCTAAGTTTTCCATAGGCAGTTGTACTTGAGCTGAGCTTTGAAGGAAGCTAGAAACTCTACAGGACAGCTAGGTGGCACAGCAGATAGAGTGCAAGGTCCGGAGTCAGGAAGACTTGAGTTCAAATTTGGCTTCGGACACTTGCTAGCTGTGTGACCCTAGGCAAGTCACTTAATCTTATTTAGCTCGCTTTCTTCATCTATAAAATGAGCTGGAGAAAGAAATGGCAAATAACTCCAATGTCTTTGCCAAGAAAAACCCAAATGGGGTCACCAAGAGTCAGACACAACTGAAATGACTGAACAGCAAAAAAAAGGGATTCTATAGAAGTGAGGAGAGAATGCGTTCCAAGGCATGAGGGCCTATTTTGCACAGCCTTTGCAAAGGTACAGAGCGGGAAGACTAGTTTTTCTGGAGTGTAGAGTGGAATAATATGGAAAGATAAGTTGGAGCCAAATTGTGAAGGACTTTAAAAACCAAATAGAGGAGTTTGGCAAGATGGAGCCCCTAAAAGTGCTACACACACACACACACATACACACAAACACACACACACACACACACACACAAGATATACTCTTTTTCCAAAGTCACTGACTGTGCACAGACTTTTTTTTTCCAATTCAGTTACAGAAATGAATTATGTAGTTAAAATACTAAATTGGATTAAAAATGAAATGTGCTCTTAAACTGATATTTAAGTCTAGTATAATTTTCATATTGCTCACAAGTACCTCAAAGTTTGGAGAAATGTATTGCTTAATAAACGAGGCAGTGAACCCATAGTACAGGATAACTGATGAAAATAAATCTTCAGTGACATCACATGACTTTGTCCTCATCCTGTTTCATTTTGCACAGACTTTGAGGATATGATATTTAAATAGTGTGGGCAAACCCACCACAAGGCATATTACAACCCTTCCATGCCCCCCCCCAGACAAAATTCATCACCTGGTGTGCAACCTGCTGGTGATGAGCTTTTTGAAAATGACTTAGGCTTATTTCAGTACAAGAAGCAGAGAGCATATCATTAGGCCAGTATTCAACGTCTTTCTAGAGTATTAGGATATATTGTAACTTCTGTTTTTTCTTTGGCTCCTGCACACAATGATCAGAAATTACAGCAGTACTTCCCTGGGGTTATCTAATTATTACCTAAATCCAGACACATATACAAGATTCGACTTCATGATGGTAAATCCATGGATTCTAAAATGTGACACGTTGGACATTATGTAGATGTACTCTTTGGGGAAGAACTGCAAACAGTAATAAGGTGCTGAATAATGGCTGTGACTGCAAGTCATAGGATGCTAGAATTAAAGTTAAAAGGGACGTTAAAGGTTATCTATTTTAATCTCTTCATCTTATAGTTTAAGGAAACAAGACCCATAGAAATTGACTCATTCACAGCCATCAGGGTCATAAATTTCAGAGCTGACATGTAAATCCACATCCTCTGACTCCACATGCAGCTTTTATCCCATTGCATCATATTGGTCCCTCAAAGGACAGTCTTAACTTCTACACAGTATAGAGAGGGCTGTCAGCTCCATAAGAGTGGGAGTGGACATGGTGTCAGAAAGACCTAGATTTGAATCCTCCCTCAGACTCCTACTGGACAAATTGCTTAACCTTTCTCAGCCTCACTTTCTTCATATGGAAAATGGGGAAAAGTATACCTGTAGCATGTACCTCACAGGGTTGTGAAGATCAAATAAGATAGGGTATATAAAACATTTTAGAAACCTATATAAAAGGCAATTACTGTGGTTTATATATTAAGGATTTTTTATGATACCCATAACACTTTCCTCATCACCAAAGAACAATTAAAGAACTAGGTACTAGTGTTCTCCTTTACCCACTATTATTTGTAGGGGTAAAGAGTTGGAAGAGTCAGATAAGTAGAGATAACATGTTATGCAATGCAAGGCAGCTAGGTGGCACAGTGGAGAGAGTGCTGGACTTGGAGTTTGAATAGGGCATCAGACATTTAATAATTCTGGCCAAATAATTTAACTTCTCTCTGTCTCAGTTACATATACATAAAATGGGGAGAATAATAATGTCCACCTCCCAGGGTTGTTATGAAGCTCAAATGACATCTGTAAAATGTTTTATAAACCTTAAAAAGCTATATAAATGCTAGTTATCACTATTATAGAAAAAGGTCCCCAGAAGGAATTCCCATGCTATATCTAAAAGGATCCATAAAACTGTGCAAATGTTATTTTTAAAATTTTCTAACCAACTCCCCTCTTCCTTCCTTCCCCCACCAAATATGACAGATTAGACTGATTATTCTTGACTCCAGAGGGGAAGATGACAACAAATTGGTTGAAGTTAAGGGGAGTATTATTTTAAGAAAGAAATTTCTTGCAAATTAAAAGACCCCTGAGGTATCACTTCAGACATATCAGATTGGCTCATATGATAAATGTTGGAGAAAATGTGGAAAAGTTGGGACACTAATGAATTGTTGGTAGAGCTGTGAATTGATCCAACCATTTTGGAAAGCAATTTGGAACTATGCTCAAAGTGCTGTAAAACTGTGTGTAGCCTTTGATCCGGCAATACCACTACAAGGTCTATATCCCAAAGAGATCACAAAAAAGGGAAAGATCACAAAAATATTTATGGCAACTCTTTTTGTGGTGGCAAAGAAATTGAGGGAATGCCCATCAGTTGGGGAATGGCTAAATAAGCTGTGGTATATGAATGTAATAGAATACTGTTGCTATAGGAAGTGATGAGCAGGCAGATTTCAGGAAAGCCTGGAAACACTTAACATGACCTGATGTTGAGTGAAGTGAGCAGAACCAGGAGAACGTTGTAGACAGAAAAAGAAACATTGTGTGATGATCAGCTATGATTGACTTAGCCCTTTTTCAGTAATACAATGATCCAAGAGAATTCCAAAAGACACATGATAGAAAATGCTATCCACATCAAGAGAAAAAATTGTAGAGTCTGAATGTAGAGTGAAGCATATTATTTTCACTTTTTTTTGGTTTTTTGTGGCTTTTCCCTTTTGTTCTGTTTTTTTCTTTGACAACATGACTAATGTTAAAACACGTTTAATATGATTGTATGTGTCTAACCTATATTAGATTGCTTGCCACGTTGGGGAGGGAGAAAAATTTGGAACTCAAAATCTTATGAAAAATGAATATTGAAAATTATCTTTACATGTAATTGGAAAAATAAATTAACTCTTTACTTAAAAAAAAAGAAAGAAAGAGGGGTGGCTAGGTGGTGCAGTGAATAGAGTACCTTGCCCTGGAGTCAGGAGGACCTGAGTTCAAATCCAGCCTCAGACACTTAACACTTACTAGCCATGTGACCTTGGGCAAGTCCTTTAATCCCAATTGCCTTGCCTTCCCCCTTCCAAAAAGCAAAAAAAGAAAGAAAGAAATCGCTAACAATTGAATTTTTCCTTAATTATAATTCATAAGACAGAGAGTTCCCTCCCTGGAGGTATAGAATCAGAAACTGAAAGATACTTTTTCAGGGGATTTTGCAAGGAATTCCTCTATGATAGAGGACCAGATGTCCTCTAAGATTTTAGCTGTAGAATTTTGCAACTAAAAAAAAAAAATGAAAAATAGAAGTTCAGCAGTAGGTTCTAACATTGCTACAGTGCCACATAAAACAGACCAGAAAACAAAACTGTATTTTTCTAGTATAACACAGTGTGGAATACAGAAAACAAATGCCAACAATCCTGTAAATAGCACTACATATAAATTATATAATATAAATATGTCTATGAGTAGATTGTAATGTCATTATCATGGTGACACAGTAGGCACTAGGCCTAGATTCAGGAAGACCTGAGTTCAATTTTGACCTCTGTCACTTAACCCTGTTTGCCTCAATTTCCTCATCTATAAAATGAATTGGAGAAGAAAATGGCAAACCATTGAAGAAAATCTCAAGTGGGTCACAAAGAGTTGGACTCCACTGAATGCCTGAACAACAACAACTTCCTGGTTTGTAGATGGAGATAATCTGTGTGAATAATAAAGGTTTTACACATAACACCCAAGGGAAGTGGCAAAAAGAATGATTGAATTAATGATCATGGCAGCTAAACCCCAAATTGCTCTGCATTCCCACCCTCAGCTTACTGTGACTGATTTGAATTCTGACCATAACCACACCTATTCCAAACAGGTGAAACCTGAAAGTGTTACCTTGTTTGTTGCATGAGGTAGACAGATGTTACTGGATATAGTGAATAAGTATCAAACAATAAATATCTATCATGTTTTTTATATTTAATATTTATATAAATATATATGTATGGATATTTATTTAAATTTAGGATTATTGGGATAAATGTGATTCATTCTTGTTCTTGTATCCTGCTAAAAACACTTCTGATTTCCCTTATCCTTTCCCTCTAATTATTAATCACTCAGTATTCTTTGGTTCTAGCTTTTAGCTTTACAGCAAGTACAGTGAGAAGAGGTCTGTGAAGCAAGGCCAGTTGCACAGATTTAAAAACTGAGACACAGATTTTTTTCTTAAGCAACATGGCTAATATGGAAATATGTTTTGCATGACTTCACATGTATAATTGATATTGCTTGCCTTCTCAAGATGTGAGGGTAGGAGGAAAGAAGAGAAGTTAGATTCAAAATTTTTTAAAATGAAAATTTAAAGACTTTATATGTACTTGGGAAGTATTTAATAAAATAAATTTTAAAATATTTTTTCAAAACTGAGGCACATAGAGGTTAAGTGACTTGCCCAGGCTTATTCAAGAGCTAGGATAAGTAAGCTATGTTTCAAACCTAAGTCTCCTGACTTTTGAGTTCAGTGAGTTCAATGCATTTTCCAGGATACTACCCTCTCTTTCTCTGGAATGTTGTCACTGTATAACTGAAGAAAAGTCATCTTAAGTCTCTGTACACCTATATGTCTTTGTCTTAGCCGGACTAATGAATGAGGAAGGATAGGAATGTACATAATGTATCTCAGTGCTTTGTTTTGCTACATAAAAAAGGCATGTCTGCAATGTGAATACATTTAGAAGATTAAATCTTTTTTTTTTTTTTTTGCTTTTTGGAGAGTAATTGGGGTTAAGTGACTTGCCCAAAGTCACATGGCTAGTAAGTGTGTCAAGGGTCTGAGGCCATATTTGAACTCAAGTCCTCCAGACTCCAGGGCCAGAACATTAAATCTCTAAATAAAAAGTGTGCCTCTAGCAAAAAAAAAAAGTGTGCCTCTAACTTCAGCACAATGCCCATTATAGAATACTCAGAGTACCTGAGAAAAGTATGCAATTATACTTCATTTCTTCGGTCTCCAGGGCTTTTACTATTTCTTTTTAGATGATTTCTAAGGGCCCTTGTATTTCTTTTTTTTTTTCTGTTTAAATAGCTTTAATATAGTCTTTAAGTCAATAACAAAGTGTAACATTCAATCCTCGGAATTCTTGCTCTCTGATGGGAGGCCACCATGAAAAAACGGGGATGGGTTGAATCTAGTTTCCAATCCTAGAATGTGAAGTATAGACTAGTCACTGGTCATGAGACATTGATCCAAGACGAAGCCGGCTGGATAAACCAATATGGTTTCTTCCTTGAGGAAAAGTACAGAAGGTGGAAAAGTTCCTTCTACATAGGTGATATTCTTTTCTATCTTAATTTCCAGAGAAAGTTCCAGCAGAAAAGAAATCTTCTTTGAAGATACTGGGCATAAACTCAGAAAAGACAAAAATCTTCTGAGATCCTGGGCCTAGTTCAGCTGCCGAATGATATGATTGATGCTTTCACCTCGGTAGCCAGCTTTGCCCATTTCCTTGAGAAAACCCACTCTATTCTTGGCAGCATGGTAGGCTACCGACAAGGGGAAAGGACACAGGAACCTCGAGACCTGATAGAAATGTTCTCCAACTGAGAAGATTTCATGGATGACATCTTCCAGACAAATGATACCGAACTTCCCTAGACGCTCCTCAATTAGAGTATTATCTGTTAGAGAGACTTTCTTATTATTTATCCTGGCTTGTCCTCGTTTCAGAATGAGCTCATGGACAGATTTTAGGTTAGGATATCCCCAAGCTACATAAGGCTCTATAATGCGAAGTTTCTTTAAGGAAGTTGGAGACATTTTAATGAAGACGCCACTATAAATTTTCTTCAGACGAAGTTCCTCTATTGTTTTTGTCACCTGGTTACTCACTCCATTAATCCTTTCCATTCGGACCACAAAGGCCAGACGATGTGCATCCTTCAGCACATAGCACCCAGGCTTCGAATGCAGGGGCTTGAGACGCGCTACATCTCGGACAATTCGATGGGATTCATGGACGAATGATTCCAGCCGCCTGAATCTGAGCTGACTCCCTTTCTTTTGCTTCCTCCTTTCCAAAAGGGCTTGCTTAGCCTGAGTTGCTTTGAGGGCTTGGTAAGCTTTCCTCTTCTTCAGGAGGTTCTCTGGAACCAAAGGAATCTTTTTTCTGGGCTCAGGTTCCGCCATCTTTCCTGCATCCCCTCCCCTTGTATTTCTTAATCTCTGATCCACCAAGTTGTATAGCCATTTCATTGCCAAAAGGGCTTACATTCATTTCATATGCAAGTGATTTAAAGTAATTAAAATTACCAAAAAATTGTCCCCCAATATAGTTTAAGATAACTGGAAGATGAAGCTTTCTATCCACACCCTCATTAACATGTTTGTCTCTTGAAGTAGGCCATTGATAACAGTAGGGAGAAATCTGTAAATTGGGGTTTTTAATTGTAATGATGAGGATATTTAAAAAAAAATTTTTTTTTGGACCAAACCTTTGATTTAATCAGTATAGGGGCCCAATAAGTAACTCCATTTACTTTACAAAAGCAGATCAACATGTCTGAAAAATATAGTTTTGGAGAACTGCCTGGGGCCTAAGGTAAGTAACCAGCCCTGGGTTATTACATTGATAATGTGCGTTAGAGTCAGGCCTTGAGTCTCGGCTCTTCTTCACTCCAAGGCTGGCTGTCTATCTACGACACTTTGTTCTCACTGTTGCCGTCAGTCTTTCTCTTACATATATATTATTAAATGTATATTATATACTAAATAAATATATTTTCCTTAAAAAAATCTAATTAAAAATGAACAAACAACAACCAAATTCAACCTAATTATTCTTCCTGACAATTTATGAGAAGCCAGGAAGATGGGGGCTAAATCTGTCTGTGAATTAAATCACTTGCATTTTAAAACTCACTAAAATGAGTAGGAGAAGGAAATGGCAAACCACTCCAGTATCTCTGCCAAAAAATACCCCAAACTGGGTCAGGAAGAGTTGGACACAATTGAAACAATTGAACAATACCAACTAGCAAATAGGCTCAAATCAGAAATGGGTTGATGCCTTCTGTTCTTAATGACTGTTAAAATGTGGGTGGGAAAGAAATATCTTGAAGTGAACTTAATTGGTTCTGAATACTAGGCTTGCCTAATCCAGATCCCACCCAGGCCTAATTGACTGTTGGACTATCTTCTAAAAGAAATGATTTTAAGAGTAGTTTTGTGCTGAGAAAGCAGGATTAAAGTATTTTGTTTCAAAATCGTACCATTTTTCAGAAGCTTTAAAATTTTTTTCTTATGAGATGATTACATTAACAGCATGGAAAGAAATTAATAACAGCTTTTAATATCGATTTTTATCATATTTCTAACTTTGCTTCCCTCTAGTGCTCAAAAGTGAACACTGCACACATTTTATAGAGGAATAATCCAAACTTGAAATAGTGCATTTCTTTTAAAAATGTGTCTTTAAATTTAGAAATCTATTTTTTTAAGTTCATGCGTCTTGAAACTGATCTTATATTTAGTAGAAGACTATTAGTCCAACCCCAACATGGTATAAATGAGAAACCTGAGACCCAGAGAGGGGAAATCATTCGCCTAAGGTCATGCAAGAAGTTAAGTGGAGCAGTGGATACTGTGTAGTGCTTGGAGTCAGGAAGACTCACCTTCCTGAGTTCAAATCTGGCCTTAGACACTTACTAGCTGTGTGACCCTGGGCAAGTCACTTACCTCTGTTTGCCTCAGTTTCCTCATCTGTAAAATGAACTCAAGAAGGAAATGGCAAATCACTCTAGTATCTTTGCCAAGAAAATGGAGTCATGAAGAGTTGGACATGACTGAACAACAACAACGTAGCAGAGCCTTAATTTAGACACAAGACCTGTAATTCCAAATCCATCACATTGTACTATATATCTATAGCGTTTAAGTATTTTGTCCTTTACACAAATAACAAGAGTTTTCAGAATTTAAGTCTGTGTGCTGGCTGCACTTTTTAGTTTTGTTACCTTAGAAATTCCAGTCCACGGTGCACACTATGTACGCAAAAGCCCTGGAGACCAAAGAAATGAAGTATGATTGCATACTTTCCTCAGGTACTCTGAGTGTTCTATAATGGGCATTGTGCTGAAGTTAGAGGCACACTTTTTTTTTTTTTTTTGCTAGAGGCACACTTTTTATTTAGAGATTTAATGTTCTGGCCCTGAAGTCTGGAGGACTTGAGTTCAAATATGGCCTCAGACCCTTGACACACTTACTAGCCATGTGACTTTGGGCAAGTCACTTAACCCCAATTACTCTCCAAAAAGCAAAAAAAAAAAAAAAAAGATTTAATCTTCTAAATGTATTCACATTGCAGACATGCCTTTTTTATGTAGGAAAACATGCAAATTTGAGAAAGTTTACCTAGTCTCATTCATCTCTGCCATAAAAAGTTTTCTCCTGATTCCTTTCTCAAAGGGTTATTGTGAGGCAAATGCTTTTGTAAACTCTAACGTTATATATGTGACATATAGAATCTTATGTTCCTCTAATACCTTTTGTGTCCAAATTTGTATTCTATTTGTATGTGATCATATCCTGTCTCTCCTAATGGTTGTAGGGTAACCAATATTATAGAATTCTTTTTTAGGGCAAAAACCATGTTTTCTTACTCTCTAGTAGCTTGCTTGGTGTTTCACATATAGCAGGTGCTTAATTAGTATTTAACAAATAAATGGATGAAAGAAAAAGAGGGGGAAACCCACTTATGGCTTAAGGAATTACTTGTTCTCATTTCTGACCCGCAGAACAACACAGATTTTTTTTGTTTATTTTTTGCCACCTCTGGGTAACCCAGGGGGATGTCAACACTTTGATCAACAAACATTTGCAGAGCTACTACTAAATGCAAAGTAGTATGCTAGAGACTGGAGCAGGTACAAAAATGAAGACACATGCCAAGCAAGAAAGTACTGAAGGCAAATATAAAGTACTGTAAGAGGTCAAAGTACCATTATATAAAAATGGCATTTGATTTGGGCATTGGATGGTGAATGATTTTAATGGGCCACAAGTGGGAAACATTCCATTTCCAACAAGAGGAATAGTACATAATTGGCCCTCCCTTGTCCCCATGAACAATGGAACATACCCAGTCACTAGCATTATTTAAAATGTCTGTAGATGCTTGAGAGGGACAGAATTCCAGTCATATATGACTCCTCACTTAGTGGGTTGCCAAATATAATGATAAAGAGTCCCATGAAAATTCAAAAGGGTTGACCTGTCCAAATCTTACTCCATCTTTTTTATCTTCAAAGTGTATATACTTTTCTTTTTTATTCTGGAGCGGGGAAGGTAGGGCAGTTGGGGCTAAGTGACTTGCCCAAGGTCACATAGATAGTTGTTTTGTGTGTGTGTGTGTGTGTGTGTTAAGTGTCTGAGATAGGATTTGAACTCAGGTCTTCCTAACTCCAGGGCTGGTGCACTATTCACTGTTTCATCTAGCTGCCCCTATGTGTACACTTTTCTTGAGAGTTGGGTTGGAGAAGGGCAGAATCCATATTTCCCATCCAGTGAGCACATATCCTGCCTAGCCTGCCTGTCTTTTGTGTTTCCTTTTTTTAAGCAGGTGACCTTGGGAATTTCAAAGGTCTGGAGATGGAGGGTTTCAGTGATGGCTTCCACATTCCACATTCCACATAGTGTTGGCAGTGGCAGTGTATCCACTAGAGTGGTAATGGTTGAGTGCAGGGGAAGCATCTGAGGTCAACTGCTTCACTGACAAACTTTCACCATGATAGTGTTCAGACTGTGCAAGGAAAAGGTAAAAGTAAAAGATGGCTACTTAGCAACCCCTACAAGCTGTGTTATATCCCAATGAGACTAAATATTAGCATCTGAAACAATTGTGCTAGTAGTTACAAGTTGAGCTTCAAAATCCTATAAATATAAATAATATAAATAATTATCTTATAATTTATACTATAAATTATAATATAAATTATAGTATAAATGATTATCTTATAATTTATGCTATAAATTATAATATAAATTATCTCATAATTTATATTCTAAATTATAATATAGGCTAGGTGGCTAAGTGAATAGAGCACTGGCCCTGGAGTCAGGAGGACCTGAGTTCAAATTCAGCCTCAGACACTTAACACAAACTAGCCATGTGACCTTGGACAAGTCACTTAACCCCAATTGCCCTCCAAAAAGCAAAAAAAACAAACAACCCCCCCCAAAAATAATATAAATTATTATATTGGTGTGCATTATGATTCTGTTTGTGGTTATCATTACTTTCTCTTTAGGAATAAATGACTTGCCCTATATTCAATTCATATTGTCCATGAAGTAGTTCTTTCCCTACTTTTTCTCTAAACTCAGGTCCACTGACTCCAAATCCAGTAATCTCCTTATTACACAACAATCATCCAGTTATTATAACCCACTTAGAACTGCCCTTTAGGAATGAAGTCAGGGATGAAAACATGAATGTAGGATATGTATGTTTTTGTATAAATATGATAGTTGTGTGATTAGGAGTAGATTAGAGGGATACAGGAAACCTGATAGAACAGGGGCTGACATGGACAAAGATCTGAGAAATAGGGACTTAAAGGTGGCTGGAGGAGTGAGAGGAGTCAGTGGAAGAAATAGAAAAGAAGTCAGAGAGGTAGGAGGAAAATAAGATCGATATAGCCTCATGCAGTCCAATGGAAGAGCTAGTATCAAGAAGAATGATCAAGGAAAAGGAGATCAGCAAAATCCTAACTATGTACATAGCAACTAAAACTAAGGGGACTGGTGATCTTTGAGGCAATAATTTCAGTAGAGGTTGGCGGGGGAGGGGAGGGTAATAGAATCTACATTGCTTGGGATTTTGGAGTGAGTCATAGGAAACTGGAGGCAACAGCAAATATGAACTTTACTCTCTAGAAATTTGGTATTGGAAATGAGGAGAACAACAGAGATATAGGCAGGTTCCAATGAAGCTTTTCTTTAAGGATAAGAGAGACTGGGACTTGTTTGTAGGTAGAGAGAAAAAAGCAAAAAAAAGAAAAAAGTTAACAACAAAAATGGAGACACTGTCCTTTGCAAGAAATAAGACCAACTTTTCCCTTGAGATGGGAGAAAAGGGAAAGATGCGGTGCACAAATACACAGAAAGGTTTGAAGGCTTGTAGAAGGAATGGTACACTTGGGAATGTCCGCAGTTGTCTTGAGAAAGAAGGAGCTGAAATACTGTTTGACAATAAAGTATAAGGAGTGGAGGTGGGAGTTTGAGGAAAGTAAAAGATATACTTCTCATTGTTAATAACCAAGGACAATACTAGGCATCACACCTTATCTTTGGTTTTAAGTGAATTTTAAGTGAATATTTGCACTCCAACATTATACTAAGCAATGTATTGTTGTTTTATTCAGCCCTGTCTGACTCTTCATGACCCCATGGACCATAGCATGCCTATACTGTCCATGGGGTTTTCTTGGCAAAGATATTGGACTGGTTTGCCATTTCCTTCTCCAGTGGACTAAGACAAACAGAGGTCAAGTGACTCTCCTAGGGTCAAACAGTTAGTAAGTATGTGAGGCCCGATTTTAACCCAATCTTCCTGATTCTGGACCCAGTGTTCTATCCACTGAGCCACCTGCCTTGCTGCTGGACTCAGATAACCCTGGAGGAGAGAGTGAGGCTAATGACTTTGCACAGCCCTGTTTCACTTAAATCCAATTCACTTGCAAGTCAAGACATCACCCTTCTGTTGTCATTGGTGTTTGAGAATGAAGGATAGGCAACAACAATGTTAAGCAAAGATGTAGGGGGTGGGGAGGTTGGAGAAAATGTCTAACAACTAGAACAGGGGAAAACGATGTCCCATGAGACACTTTAAAATTTAATCTGCATTATTTTATTTTTATTTATTTTTAATTTATGGAATAAAACAAGCATTTCCATAACATAGTATAACTTAAAAAAAAAGATGATTGCACATGAAACTGCCAATCTATTATATACAACTTGCAATTCCTCCTAAATATATAATAAAGTTATATAAATTTCTTTTTTTTCCTTCCCTTTGCCTCCCCCATGCTAGAGTTGGCTACCATTGGACACAAATACATATATATGTGTAAAAATCATTCTATACATACTTCTGTCTATCAGTTCTTTCTCTGGATGAAAGAGTGTCTTTATCTATCCTTTGTATAATCTGCATTATTAATATTTTCTACATAATTTTCTAAGGCTAGACAACAATAAATCACACCCTGATTTGTAACATTTGCTGAATATTGAGGTATAAATGCTAATACTAATAATTTAACCATCAATTCTGGCAAGTCAGTGGTTCCAGCCCACCCCTGACTATAGCATACCTTAATCCTTCTGCAAAACAAGGTCTTTTATATATTTTGTGACCTCCTCAGAACACACTAGAAAAATTCTCATTATGGCAGGTTACTTGTAAGAATCTCTAATGTAGCAGGTGAAGTAGTGCTCCTGTTTCTTCTTCAAAGGCACAGGTTACCAGACAGGCTAGGAGGCAAATGCCGGATTTTCCTCCAGTCTAGTACAACCTTGGGATTTTTAGACTAAAAATCTATCTTCTGATTCTTCATTTTCCACCCCTACAAGCATTGGACAAGTATCCTTCAAAAGCACTAGGCCCACATCTACTAACAACAGATGCAACTAGGCCATTAGGTGATACTGTACTATAGTGATATTTTCTGGGGTAACTTTTGACTTATATTAACTGATCAGGGAAATCTGTTCCCCATAACTTATGGGAAGTTCAAATGAAAATTTCAGGGGCTACAGGAAGTGTCTTGAGCATTTGGAAGTGAAATTGGTCAAGCAGAGAAAACGTACCTAAAGTAGAAATTTTTCTTGGCATTGTTTTTTCAAGTTATTTGGCACTAACCTTCAAAAGGAGGTGTGTGTGTGTGTGTGTGTGTGTGTGTGTGTGTGTGTGTGTGTGTGTGATATATCTACTTTGGCATTGCTCCTGGTTTACTTATTTGGATTTCACCTTTGGTTTTGAACAATGTTCCCTCCATCAGATCCTCAGGATGGGTGTCCATTAAATAGTCATTTAACTATGGAGGCGAGAGTGTTAGAAAAAAAAATAGTCAATTTGTATTTAGGACATCGAGCAGAAATATCATCAAGATAATTGTTTCAACTTTTGAAAATTAGCATGTCCTGCTATAAAGCAATGGATTTAGAATCAAAGGTCCTGGATCCAAATAGTGGCACTGTGTCTTATGGCCTATATGTCTTTGGGTGAGGTACTCAACAAACACTTAAGATCCTTTAATGTGTCATGCCCTGTGCTAAGTTCTAGGGACACAAAGAAAGGCAAAAAAACAGTTCCTTGTCTCAAGAAGTTCATGGTCTAATGGCAGAGACATTATGCAAACTAGTATATAAAAACAAGATATGAGCGGCATAAATTGGAGATAATTCAAAGAGAGAGGGAACTAGCATTGACTAGGATAAGTAAAAGATTCTTGTAGAAGGTGGGATTTTAGTCAGAATTTGAAGGAAGCCAGGGTGGCCAGCAGACAGAGATGAGAAGGGAGAGAATTCCAGGCTTGGGGGATGACCGATGAAATGCCCAGACATGGAGTGTCTTGTAATGTGTTGTGGCAGGAGGAAGGTACAAAAAGACTGGAAAAGTAGGAGCTCAGGTTATAGAGGGCTTTAAACACCAAACAGAGGATTGTATGCTTGATTGTAGAGGTGATAGGGAGCCATTGGAATTTATTTCATAGGGATGTGACATGGTCAAACCTATGCTTAAATAATTTATTTAAGGTTTGCAAAGTGCTGCAGATGTTATCTCATTTTGTTCTAAGGGATCATATTTATAGCTGAATGGAGGATGGTCTGGAGGAGGGGGAGACTTCAGGCAAGGACCAACCAGCTATTGCAAAATAGTCCGGGTGTGAGGAGAGGAGGGCACATAGCAGGATAGTGGTGGTGTCAGAGAAGAGAAGGAGGCATATAGGAGAGATGCTACAAAAGTAGCATTGGCAAAATTTAAGAATAATGGAGATAGGAGGTTTGACTAAGTGAAGAAATGCAGGTGACATCCAGGCTGGGGAAGCCATTTTTTTGTGTCATCTTCCTAGGTTTCATATTCCTCAGCTGGACTAGCTGACCTTCCACTTCTAAATCCTGTGATCTTTAAAGGTTCTTCTAGCTCTGAGATTCCATGATTCAATCTGAAATATCCAGACCTTCTGATGACTCACTTTGAAAGAGATTGACTCATATACAAGGGATTAGGGAAATACATTTAGCAAAATAAGACCGAAAGCATCAGTCAGTCAGTCAGCCTTTTATTTACTGACAGCCTCAAATACTTTTGTTCTTCAATCACTTACCACACTCTACCACATACTTTATTTTGGCATGGCATAGGACCCTGCCAAGCAGAAAAGGCATCACGTTAGGACATTCATCCCCAAGAAGGAGTCATTGAATGGGTGTGGCTTCAGACAAACTGAGAGCTGGGAAAGACCTTAATTTAGGAAGGCCAAGGTCACCCACTGCACCTGGGCCATCTCCAGTCATCTTGACTTTTGTCTTGCCACTGGACTTTGATGACTCTAGAGGAGAGAGTGAGGCTGGTGACTTTGCCCAGCTCTGCCCCACTCTCATACAATTCAAGCACAAGTCAAGACATCACCCTTGTGATGTCATTGGTTCTTTTCCAGATGAACAAGAGAGACAGCAATAAGCTCCTGGAGAACAGGGACTGATTCATTATTGGTTTTGAATCCCCAGTGCCCAATATAGTGCCTTTGCACATAATAGGTTCTTTTAAAATAGCTACTGAATGAATGAGTAAATAAATGAATGAAGCTTGACTAAATACTCCAAGTATAAGATGACAATATTTCAGAGAATTTTATTCCCAGTTTCATGGCTCTTTGTATACTGTTGGAGCTTACTTTTACAGTTCACTGTTGACATAAGGCATATATGAATATATATATCAAATCAATAACTCTAATGGGCCTATCATTTCACCTATCAAGATTCTTTGCCACCTATAATTAAAGGTACTTTGCTTACCACATTAGGGCTCTCTTTGAATCCAGTAATAACATAATAAGCATCTGAGACTTTACTCTTCCCTGGAGGTCATTTAGAAACTGTGACTGACAAAAATTAAATAGGACTTAGGACTTCTAATTCTCTACCTTATTGGGCTATTTGCCAGTGAGAAGATCACTCCTTAAATGCTACTTTGTGCACTTCCTTGTTGATAGAAAATCACCTGTGTGTCATAATTTTTACTGACTTTTTTTTTTGGAGACAGTTGGGGTTAAGTGACTTTCCCAGGGTCACACAGTGAAGCTGGATTTGAACTTCCTACTCCAGGGCCAGTGCCCTATCCACTGTACCATCTAGCTGCCCTTTTACTGATTTAAAATGTGCTGTGAAGTTTAATGAGTCATATTTTCCCCTGGTGCTTGGAACTGGGAGATAGTAGTAAGAAAAAAGAACCAATGAAACTGAGGAAAAATAATGTGATTCTTTCCTTCTTAAAGACTGTCAGGAGTATTTAGGGGTTATGGGATTTTAGAGGTAGAAGGAATCTTATCCCATACCCTCATTTTTTGGAAAACAACAGAGGCCCAGGGAGGTTGTGTAATCTTTCCAGAATAGCCTAGGTAATAAGAAGCAGAGACGGAGTTAGAACTTAGGTTTATTGTTGTTGTTAGTTGTTTCAGTCATATCTAATTCTTTGGGACCCTATTTGGGGTTTTCTTGGCAAAAATTCTGGAGTGGTCTTTCTCTAGCTCATTTAAATTTTTTTTTTTGGTTACTGAAATTTCTATTTCTCTTAACTCTTGTATGTCAAATCTTCTATTAAGTTCAGGGTTGTTTTTTTTTTTTAAACAAAGTCCTGAAAGTCTGATAGTTTATTAAATTTCCATTATTTTTTCATTCAGGATTATTCTTTGCTGGGTATGATATTTTCAGCCAGAACCCCAGTACTTTTGCTCTTTGATATATAGTGTTCCAAGACTTGCAGTCTTTTAGTGTCACTGCTCCTAGGTCTTATATGATTCTAATTTTGGCATTGCCATATTTAAATTGCTTTTTTTTTTCTTGTTGCTCATACTATTTTATCCTTGAGATAGGGGTTTTGGAATTTGATTATAGCATTCTTGTGGGTTTTCCTCATAGGATCTCTTTCAGCTGGTGATGAGTAGATTTTTTTCTATTTCTACTTTCCTCCTTGTTCTCTAACTCATTTTACAGAAGAGAAACTGGTGCAGTTAAATGACTTGCCCAGATTCCAAGCCCAGTGCTCTACCCACTGCACCACCTAGCTGCCCATTAAACCTAGGCTATTTCACTGCAAATCCAACACTATTTCCCCTGCATCATGCCCATGATATGGGTCCCTACATTGCTGATCTTAAACCTGGGGTATGGGGCATAATTCTCCAAGTAGCTGTTTTCTGTTGGTTGAAGGGTTATCATTTCTAAAAAGGAACAGATTTGTTCTGCATGAATTCAGAGGGCAAAATTAGTAATTATGACTGGAAAAGACAGAGAGACAGATTTTCATTTGACATAAGGGAGACTTTTCTAACAATAAAAGCTGTTCAAAAAATGGATTTAGGTTCCTTTGTTTTTCCATTGCTAAAAGGATCAAGAAGTGACTGGAGGTCTACCTGTCAGGGATGTTATTGAAAGCATCCCTCTGTTTGAGAAGTTGGATTAGATAATCTTTAAAGTCCTTTCCAACTCTAAATTCTCTGATTTTACATTTTGGAATAACATTGAGTGTGTTTTTAAAATCATCCTCTCAAGGTTCATTCATTTCCTGTTTCTACCACTCCCCAAAGAAAAATAGCAAGTTGCAAAGCCAGAAAAACCCTTCTGCAGAAAGACAGAGACTGTGAATATTTCAACACACACACACCCAAGTACATCACAATTATTAAGCCATCTAAAATGCTGAAAAAAATTGACAAAGCAAAAAGAAAAAGGTATTGGTGTGTGTGCTTCAAAGCAAAAATAGATGCATTTTACTTGATTTCCATGAGATTTCCAATAAGCAAGCCTTAAATGAGCCCAAAAGAAACAATTTCATAGTGGTTAGCTTTTATTCCCACGACTTGGTAAAGGCAAATCCCATTGTCTTGATATATTTTCTTTCTATAACACAGTGCAAGCCTAACAGAGTGAGAAGACCAATAAGAAGTATTGGGCTTTGCCTGGTGGTGATAGGGCATGATCTAGTACCTGGTACAAATTCTTGAGGCTTGTTCTGATGGTGATGACGGCCAGATGGTCAATGCTATGGCTCCCAAGTGCCAGGAGACCAGGCTACTGTTCTTTTAATTCTAATTTCCAGCTTGATACAAAATGCCTTAGTAGCTTAGGGTTTTGGCACAGGGATCAGAAATACCACAAAAGTACCATTTATTACCACTGTGAAGTTTAAGTTATGATGAAGATGTATTTAATAAGCACTTCTTCTGTTTAAGATTGAATAAACTCCATAGAGGGGTGGGACAGCTAGGTAACACAGTAGATAGAGTAGCAAGCCTAGCACCAGGAAGATGCTTCCTGAGTTCAAATCCATTTTCAGATACTATCTGTGTAATCCTGGGCAAGTAACTTAACCTGTTTGCCTCAGTTTCCTCATCTGTAAAATGAGCTGGAAAAGGAAATGGCAAACCACTCCAGTGTCTTTGTCAAGAAAACCCAAATGGGATCACAAAGAGTCAGACACAACTGAACCACAGAAAGCAACATATTGTTTTTGTGTGTCCACATGAATTCCTGAAAATCAAACAACCCCCCCCCCATTTTTTTTCTCTTTTCTTTAGAGATGAAAATAGCTTTAAAAGATTCTCTATAGGCTCTTGGATGAATATGTTTTGCCTCAAATAAGCAGTCTCACAATTCTGGGCACTTCGCTATGGGAAAGGAGGAGCTGGTAACCTGAAAATTCTGGCTTAGGAGGTACCTGGGTTCCACGTAGGAAAAGTAAATTAAAAAGTAGGATGGACACTAAACTTGGTGTCAAAACATGGCATTCAAGCTTGAGAATGTCCATTTACTAGCTTTTTGATTTGAGTAAAATCACTGAAACTAAATCTCAGTTTGCTCCTTTGTAAAATAAATATAATTATACTTGTACTATCTTCTTCATGGGGTTGTCATGATGATCAAATGAGATAGTAGGAATAATTATTCCCCTTATTCAGTCTTCCCAAACAATTGCTTTTAGAATTCATTTTGTGATTTTGTAGAGGAGTGAAATCAAACTCATTTGTATATAGTTATAGTAGTCGTTTCTGTCCTCTTTCTTAAAAAAAAAAAAGCCAGGACATCTCACAGTATCTTTCTTGTTTGCCACAATTCTGTAAAGATCACTTAGCAGTACATTTATCACACTTCTAAGGTCTTTCAATATTCAGTACAATTTCCTCATCTATAATTTGGAGATAACAAAAGCACCTGCTTCCTAGGGTTATTGTGAGGACCAAATGAGGTAATAGTTGCAGTGTTTTTGCAGCCCTTTAAGCACTATATAAATACTAGTGATTATTACCCTGGAGTGAATCGGGGGTGTTCTGGAGCCAGCTTGAACTGACTCATGAGAGCAGAGTATAAAATTTTCAGTGTAAACCTTTGTACTTTAGAAATAAACAACAAATCAGGGCTTGATTTGTTGTTTTCTTGATTATCTAGATTTCAGAAAATGATGATGAAAATGTTAATAATACATATTGAACATGAAAGTATGTAAGGCATACTTTTTTTTTGGAGAGCTGGTTGTTAAACATTAACCAGTATGACCCTGGGCATTCATCAGACTGGAGAAACTTGACCTTATTTAGACCCAATTAGGTGCTTTCCCACTATCTCCTCACTTGTACAAGCCTCCTACTTAACTAAATTTATTCTACTCTTTCTAGTCTGAACATTACCCTCCTTAACTAAGAAAACATTTATTTAAAAAATGGAAGATTAGAATTGAGTTATTCTGTTTTCTCTCTTTTATCTTTTATTGTCTTGTCCACCCAATAGCAGGCTTATTCCTTCCTTCCTTGCATTTCTTTGTAAGCCTCAGCTCTTTCTGACTTTCACCTCCTGCCACCATCCTTATCCATTCCTATCAGTCTTCTGTATGTTCTGTTGTTTACACACTCCTGCTTCCATGTTTTCCACATATCTGTTTACAATCTAAGCTCATTGGCAAACTCCCTATGAAGACTTATTTGTCCAGGTAAAATTACAGAGCACACATTTAGAGTTGATCCAGTTAGCATGGTCTGGTGACTTCTTTCAGGAGTGTTTGGAACTCTCTGGGCCTCATTTTCATTATCTGTAACATGAAGAAATTGGACAAGATGGCCCCTAACATCTCTCCAACCTGAAAGGTCTAAGTATCAGCATTCAGATCCTACCTCTTTATATGCTGCTCTTCATTTTTCTACTTCATTATTAGTCATTTTAATATCAGAATCTGACTTTTAAAAGGTAATCCTGGATCCATCTGTTCCTTTAGAGCCGTAGGCCATGGGTTCATAGCTAGTATCTCTCTGAATTTTTGGAGGCCTGTTTTCTTACATTCAATAGACCATAATAGAAAAAGTATTGGGAGAGTCAGAGTACTCCAATTCAAATTATGACTATGTGACCCCTGGGCAAGTCACTTAACCTCACTTAGTCTTAGTTTCCTCATCTATAAATTAGAATATGAGATTAGAGCTCTGTATTTCCTTCTAGTGCCAGTGTTTCTGATATATGAACACCTGTGATGAATTCTAGGTTATTGACCAGATAATGCTCATCTTCATTCAACAATTTAAAATGATACATTTACTTTTTTCTGAGAATTCCTGTCATTTCTACTTTGACAGTGAGTTATCACCTCACATTCCCTTGGCTCACTCATTAAAAGCACAACTGAAATCTGAGCCCCCACTCAGGTGATGTGAACAAAATAAAGTATATATATAAAAGATGTTGTGAAGGTACAAATGGCAAATTCTGGTAACTGATTGGATATTCAAGGTGAGTATGAGTAAGGAATCTAGTATAACACCAAGGTGGTAAAGCCTGGGTAACCAAGAGGATGGTAGTACTGTAGATAGTACTCCATTGTCCATTTCTATAAAGGAAAAAGTAATAGGTTGTCATGTGTCAATCACCGGTGGGAGGTTGGGGGGGAGGGGAATGCCTCTCTCTTAGTCATTGCCCACAAGATTCTTGCCAGAGTCTTCCTTAATAGACTGATCCTTTACCTGGAAGATGGTCATCTACCTGAGAGCCAGTGTGGCTTCAGAAAGGGCTGAGGAATATAGTTGGTATGGTGTTTGCTGCCTGACAAACTCCAAAAGAGATGTCAGAAGCAGAAGAGAGGTTTGCACTAACATTTGTCGATCTGACCAAGGCCTTTTATACTGTTGGTCATGAGGGCTTGTGGAAGATCATGGCAGAACTTGGTTTCCCAGAGTTCATCAGTTCCATGATGGCATGCTTGCATGGGTTCTGGATAATAGAAGATGCTTTCCCCCTTTGCCAGTCAACAATGGAGTAAATCATGCTTTTTAGCATGATATTATCAGTAATACTGTCAGAAGCCTTCAACTAGGATGAAAATGGCATCGAGGTCAGCTACCACACTGGTCGTTAATTCTTTAACTGAAAAAGGCTAGAGTAGAGGGAAAATTGGTGCATAACATTTTGTTGGCAGATGATTATGCTTTCAATGCAGCCTCTGAGGCTGAGTATGGATCAGTTCTCTTCCATTGTGCTAATTTTGGCCTGACAGCATCTCTTCATCAGCCAGCACCACACCATCCATACATGGAATCACTGATTACAGAAAATGGAAAGATTCTGAATGCTGTGGATAAGTTCACTTACCTTAGCAGTATGCTTTCCATGGATATCCACATAGGTGATGAGGTTGATGCATGCACTGTCAGAGCTAGCTCAGTATTTGGGAGGTTCAGAAGGGAAGTGTGGGAGAGAAGTATTAGGCTATCAGACCAAAGGTCTACAGAGCTGTTGGTTGACGTCATTGCTGTATGTCTGTGAAACCTGGACAGTATACCAGAGTCATGCCAGGAAACGGAATCAATCCTTGCTTTGGGAAGATTCTGAAGATCACCTGGCAAAATAAGGTGCCTGACACTGAGGTCCTTCCTTGAGCCAAACTGCCAAGCATGGGCTGGCTACGTTGTCTGAAAACCAATTTTTTGTTTGCCCAAAAGAGTATTTTACAGAGAGCTCACACAAGGCAAATACTCATACAGAGGACAAAAGAAGCAATACAAGGACACTCTCAAGGTCCCTCTGAAGAACTTTGGAATCAATTGTGAGACATGGGAGATACTGACACAGTACTGCCCGGCATGGCATGCCCATTTCAAATAAGGTGCTGTATTCTATAAGTAAAGCAGAATTGCAATAGCTCAAAATAAATACGAGGTGCACACATTTACAGACATCGCCACTCTAATGTTCACGTGGACTCTTTGTGCTCAAGTTCGTATTTGTCTGTAGCCACAGTCAGATACACTGCACAGTGACCTCTGCATGACGTTATTTTCATCTTTGAGCATGAAGGAAAACAACTCAGACAGTAATAGGGAAATTCAATAGAGATGTGACTTTTTTGAGGGAAAGATGGGGAGTTTTGCTTTGTACATGTTGAGTTTGAGGTATCTCTGGAACATCCAGTTGAAGATATCTGAGAGGCAGTTGGAGATGCAGTAGCAGAGATTAGGAGGGAGATTAGGGAAGGTAGGGAATCATCAGCCTAGAGATGACAACTGAATCCATGGGAGCTATTGAGTTTACCAAGAGAAATATTAGAGAGAGTGATGAGAAGATGACCTGGACAGAACCTTGAGGGAAACTCATGGTTAAAGATTTAACAAGCAAAGGAAACTAAGAAGGGTAGTCAGAAATATAGGAGAAAAGGTGAGACAAAACAGTACCACAAAAATCTGGAGAGAAGAGAATATCCATGAAAAAAAGACTAATAGTGTCATAGATTGCAGAGAAGGATGATGATTGAGCAAAGGTCATTGGATCTGGCAACCAATCAACCTATTAACCAATTAATCAAGTAAAAAAATTTATTAAGCCCTTATTATGTGCCACACACTGTGTAAAGTACTAAAGAAACCAAGAAAGGCAAAAGTAGTCCCTGACCTCAAGGACTTTGCATTCTTTTTTTTTTTTTTTGCTTTTTGGAGTGGGGAAGGCAGGGCAGTTGGGGTTAAGTGACTTGCCCAAGGTCACATGGCTAACAAGTGGGGAATTTGCATTCTAATAGAGGAGACAACATGTAAATAACCAGCTACATACAAGATATATACAGAATAAATTTGGGGTAAATTTAGAGGGGAAGGGAATAGCGTTTCCCTAATCTTGAACAATGAACCTCTCTTAATATAGTTTAAGATTATTTTAGCCTTTTTGTTTACTGGCTCACACTGTCTGCTTATCTGAGTTTATATTCCAGAAAAATTCTTAGATCTCTTTCACATGACCTATTGTCTAACCACACCTGCCCTTGTAAAATTTTGTTTTGGAAATGAATATAGAACTTGTTATTTTATCTCTGTGTATGTCATCTTATATTATATCCTATCCTATGGAGATCTTTATAGGATTTGTCATCAAACATGCTATTCTCCTCCCCATGTCCCCCTCCCCCCTGACTTTGTATTATTTGTAAATTAGATAAACATTCCATCAATGCCTTCATCTAAGTCATTAATAACAATGTTAAGTAGCCTAACACCAGGTATTTTGTTAGAAACCACCCTCAAAGTTGACATTGACTCATTAATGACTATTATTTTCGTCCAACCATTCAACTGTTTCCAAAATCCACTTAACTCTATTTACCATCTGTCCCGCATCTTTACAACTATGTTTTAAAAATGAAACAAAAACATGATGATGCAAACCTCAGATGTTTGCAAAGAATAAGTCTTGAGTGGAACAAACAGATTCCGAGGTAGATTTTTTAAAAATATATTGACAATGAAAAGATCTGCTATGTTGAACTTATGGCTTACTATGTCTACAGTATTCCTCTGATCTACAGGTCCAGTAATATTATGAATAAAGAAAATGAGATTAGTCTGGCATGATATTTTTCTTGATGAAACCATTCTTTTCTTTAGGTGCACATTACTTTCTTTTCTAAATACTCACAAGCTATCCCTTTTAATATGTTTATATATAATTTTGTATGTATATATAATATATAATGTGATATGAAATCTTATAATATGATATATAATGTATTTTTGTTGTTGTTCATTTGTTTCAGTTATGTCTGACTCTTTGTGACCTAATTTGGGGTTTTCTTGGCAACAAAACTGGAATAGTTTGCCATTTCCTTCTCCAGCTCATTTTACAGATGAGGAGACTGAAGCAAATAGGGTTGAGTGACTTCCCCAGGGTCACGCTCAGGAAGATTAGTTTTTTTGACTCCAGGACTGGTACTCTATCCAGTTGCCCATATATAATAAAATATAACATATATTTCCTATCTTATGATATAGATAATATCAAGCATTATTATATAATAATATAATATATAATTTATACACATTAATTTTTTTTCTCTCTCAAGAACTGAAGTCAAACTACTTGGGTTATACTTTTGTCTCTCTGACTGTAGCCTTCTCCGTTTCTAGTCTAACTCTCATGCACAATCTTTCTAATGTACAGGTCTGACCAGACCACTTCCCTGTACAAAAATCTTAAATTGCTCCCTTTTTTTGTATATAATCTACAGCTGGAACCAACATTAGAGATCATCAAATACAACTCCCTTGCTTTATATAAAAGGAAACTGAGTCCCCCCAAAATTAAAATGACTTACCCAAAGTCACAAGGTAGTAAGGGACAGAGCAGAAATTCAAATGTGGGCCTCTGACTTCAAATCGAGTTATTTGCTGCACTATGCTGGAACTAGCTAATTCTGATCTCCTCTGTTTCCAGCTTCTATACAGGCTGTAATTCTTTCTATAACTCTGTCGTATTCCAGCAAAACACACTAAGCCTAATCTCCATTCATCCAATGAGTTGTTTATGCTCTGAGCATACCCCTTCTTTCTACCTGGTATAACCTCCCTCTGGGCCTTTTTCACTTTTCTGGAAATCCCTGTATCTTTCCATCTTCCATACCTGGCTACCTATAGGCTAGAAATTTTAATTTCCTTGCTAATTAGTGTCTTACTAGAATGGGAAACCCAATGAATTAAGCCTGACTTTTGCTCCTATCTGGACCCAGTCGACTTCTCTGAGCCTCCTTCCTATATAATGAAATTGATTCTAGGAATCCAGATGAGAACTTGGTAGAACAGGGTATTACAAGACCATTGTAGAGTCCCTCCTCCAGTCTTAGCTTGAAGGCTATGGTTCCTAAGACTCTATTGGCAACATATCAAAGGGCAGTATTCCTTTCCTGTTTGCACCTATGCTTTGGAGGACTCAGCCTCAGTTTGGCGCTCTCAATGGGCTTTTCTATTTTGAAGGTAATGGTTGTTGTCTTCATTTGGGGAAGGAGTAGTGCCCTACTTATCCTTCCCTTGTTGTCTCTAACTTTTCTTTTCATATTCTTTTTAAGCCACATACCTTGTGGCTTTTCCTTAAACACTTTGCTTATTGCTTTCTGCAGGTCATTTGCTTCTTCTGGCAATCCTCTTTAGTCTCCTCTAGGAATCCCAATAACAATCTCTCCTCTTTACCTATTAAAATCATTCCCTTCTTTTTTAGTTCCCATGCCTCTTCTATGCAGTCTTCCCTGACCTATTCTTCCAAGAGAAAATGGTCTTTTGTACCTTTCCTTTATCACAAAGTACTGTGCTATATCTGTGCACACACTTGTTTCCCTAGAAAACTCCTAAAAAGTTCTTGTTTATATTTCTGGTGCCTAGGGCAATGCTCCTCACTTAATAGAAACTAGAAACTACATATTTGTTGAATTTGTCTAATGTTGTGACCTGCTCAAGTGCAGTAGAGTCAAGACTCAAACCCAGATTTTCTGATTTTAAGTTCATTGCTTTTTGTGGCAATTACTTGGCTTGTAAGAATTATAGAAATAAGCATTGTAGAAACAGAAATCATTTAGGCTTATTGGGAGGAAAGTGCTTTGTAAATCTTAAGGCACTACACGAGTGCTAAAATCCCCTTCTTGTTCCCCCCACTGCAAAGACAAGGAGCCTTTCGCCTCCATTTCTTATCACTAATCCTCCTATAGCTTAATTCAAACTGTGAGCATCAACAATATAAAATTGGTATGGTAAAATGACCCTATGCTAAATATTGTCATTTCTCTTGATGTACCAAGGCCATGTTTTTGATGATCATAATAGAACACAAACAAATGCATTGGAGTATAGATCTCAAACTGGAAGGGACTTCAGAGGCCCTCTGGTTGAATCCTCACATTTTTACAGTTGAAGAAACTGAAGCTCAGGGAGATTAATTGACTTTTTTTGTTTGTTTTGGTTGTATTTTGTTTGTTTTTGCTTTTTAGAGGGGGGAAGGCAGAGCAATTGGGGTTAAGTGACTTGCCTAAGGTCACTTGCCTAGTAAGTGTTAAGTGTCTGAGATCAGATTTGAACTCAGTTCCTCCTGACTCCAGGGCCAGTGCTTTATTCACTGAGCCACCTAGTTGCTCCAATTAATTGACTTTCTAAAGGATATTAAAGACAGGCTTTCAATCTTAGGAAGTAGCTATAAATCTGAACCTTACTATTCAGTTGACCCTAGGTAAATTTAGCTGTTAATGATAGCTGTCATTAATACAGCACTGGAAAATTTCAAAACACTTTATGCCCAATTGATCCAAATAATATTTATCATCTTTATTTCACAAAGGGCAAGACTTAGACTCAGAGAGATCAGCTGACTCAAAGACATAAATTGGCATGGAAGATAAAGTAGTGTACCTGATAAACCAAAATGATTGAGTTCAAATTCCCTCCTTATTTAATTTTTCCTTATATATGAAATTGGGGTAATAGCCTCTACCTGGAGGTTGATAATATATGTAAAGAAAATATATGTAGGGGGTGGCTAGGTGGCATAGTGAATAGAGCACCAGCCCTGAAGTCAGGAGGACCTGAGTTCAAATCCGACCTCAGACATTTAACACAAAACTAGCCGTGTGACCTTGAGCAAGTCACTTAACCCCAATTGCCCTACCTTCCCCCTCCAAAAAGCAATAAAAAAAACAAAACAAAACCATATGGGGCAGCTAGTGAGAATAAGAGTGATGGCCCCGGGTAGGACCTGGGATCGACCCAGCCTCAGATACTTAACACCCACACAAAAATAACTGGCCGTGTAACCTTGAGCAAGTTACTTAACCCCAATTGCTTTAAAAAAAAAAAAAAAGAAAGAAAGAAAAAAGAAAATATATGTAAATATCAGCTATTTCCATTATTTCCTATAATCACCAGCTATTAATTATCTAAAGCAGAATTTGACCCCAGGTGTTTATAAGTCCAACAATCTTTCCACTATGATCTGAAGTCAACTTCATAGTTTACCCCACGTTTTATTTATTGTTATTGTTGAATCATTTCTTCTTTGTGAAGGTAAAAAGGCCATTTTTTTTGGCCTCAAATCTTACCTAGCCTTTAATTATTGAATGAGCGTTGCCTCAGACAAACTGAAACCTTGGAAAGCCATGGTCCCCACTGCATCTGGGGCTATCACCAATCATTTTGACCTATCTCTTGCCACTGGATTCCCATTATTCTGAAGGAGAGAGTGAGGCTAATGACTTTGCACAGTTCTGGCTCACAAGTCAAGGCATCACCCTCCTGATGTCCTTGGTCCTCTTAGATGAAAGATGAACAACAACCATGTCTGACTCTTTGTGGCCCCTTTTTGGAGTTTTCTTGAAAACAATACTGGAGTGGTTTGCCATTTCTTCCTCCTGCTCATTTTACAGATGAGGAAACTGAGGCAGACAGGGCTAAGTGACTCGTCCAAGGTACACAGATCTCAACAGAGCCTCTAAAGCATAGAAAGATACTCTATGAGGTCAGGAACTAATTAATTGTCTCTTCTACCTGGAATTGAGCAATTAAAGTCAAAAAGCGCTTAAGAACAAGGATATTAATTAACTTGAGGTAAAAACCTGCCAAAGGAAAGGAACTTTTAGAAAGAATGCCCTGAAGATGACTGGAGCAGAAATAGATCCTCAAGTATTTTGACGTGAATCTGAGTTCCTCACAACTGCAGTAAGACAGGGTTTCTCCCTTAGAGGTGATGGCCAGCCCCTAACTGAGGAACTCACTCTTGGTGCCACACCCTGAAGGGGAGAAGTTTGCTGCCAAATACCTGGCATAGTCACTCAAGAATTCCTTGGCCTTTTACAAGGGTGTTTGTTCTTCGTAGTCAGTTTTGGCCCAGAAGGGCGGGCCCCAGGGTCTGGCTGCATACCTTCCCAGGGAGACCCAGAACCTGCCCCAGGACCAGTAGTAGCAGTCTAAGATTAAACATTAGAATTTGCTGTTTACTGTGGTCAGGAATTTGCCTGGGGCCACTGAACTACCCAGGTGACTTCCTCTACTAGTTGTTAAAGTGGTTTTTAAAAACTTTAGTTAATTGACTTAAGAAAGCTCCGTCAATTCTATCACAATTTAAACCTTTTTTTTTTAAAACTTTGGTTTTTGTGGTAAATTGATGTGGTCTCTGATATACGTGGGAGCTTTTACCTTGATCCAACTTTGAAAGGTGAGCAGTGTGGAATGAGAAAGAAAAAAGGGCAATCTTTCCTTGGGTGCGTAGACTTCTCTGAGTGAGTACAAAGCCACGTGATTTGTTGCTGTTATCGTTCATTTGCTTCTGCCCTGTCTTACTCTTCATGACCCACCCCATTTGGGGTTTTCTTGGCAAAGATACTAGAGTGGTTTGCCATTTCCTTCTCTAGCTCATTTTACAGATGAAGAAACTGAGGCAAACAGAGTTAAGTGACTTGCCCAGGATCACACACCTAGTAAGTGTCTGAGACCAGATGAACTCAGGAAGGCAAGGTTTGCTGACTCCAAGTCAGCTACTCTATCCACTGCTCCATCTAGCTGCCCACTAAGTAATACTATTCAATAAATATTCATTAACAACCATTGTGTATTCAACACTGAGTGGGAGTGAAGAATTCAAGGTTTAGATAAACTCATTGGCTGGCTTTGGATCTAGGAAGGAAAAAAGACCACAAACTGACAACTATTAGACAAAATGATGAGGAGGGGCTATCTGAGAAGGCTCTCTGGAGGAGGTGACACATTATGTGTTATGCATTAAAGAGAAGATGTTCCAGTCATAGGGAACAATTTGACAAGAACTGGGATGCTGAGAGAGTGCAGTGGCTGGAAGGGGCTGACAGCAAAGAGTAGCTCACTTTGGCTAGGGCTTATGGAAGGTAGGATACGGCACTAGAAGACAGCTTCCAATTAAGGCTAGAAGGGTAGGTTCATAGGAACATTAGATGTAGAACTGGAAAGAACTTTTAAGATTATCTAGTCCAATAGTTCTTAACTAGTAGGAGTTGGTAGCAATATTCCAAAGGATTTGTATTAAAAATTCTTTAATAGTGTCTTAAGCAGTAAATAAATGCTTATAAATATTAGGAGTAGCATGTTAAATTACTGGTGGGGGTAAGAGAGGAGGGAGTCATAACAGTTTTTTGAAAGGAGTTCTCATATCAGCATATTACATAGGCAGTTGGGTGGTACAGTGTGTAGAGTGCTTCTCCTGGAATCAGGACGACCTGAATTCAAATTCAGCCTTAGACATTTATTAGCTGTGTGATCCTGGGCAAGGCATTGAATAGCTTCTTGTAATGTAGTTGATATATATTTCCTCTGTAGTTTCTCAGCTATAATTTCCCCATCTGAAAAAAGGGGGATAAGAATGACATCTACCTCACAGGGTTGTGGTTAGTACTAAACAATGTAATGTATGTAAAGTGCTTTCTAAACTTTAAAGCCCTATGTCGTAGGATCCTATGTTCAGAGCTGGGAGTGAGCCTGGAGGCCTGGTCCCATGCCTTCATTTTAATGATGAGGAAAATGAAGCACAGAAAAACTAAGTGACTTACCCAAGGTCATGCAGCTAGTGTCTAAGCCCAAATGCAAATTCAGCTCTTTCTGACTTCTAAGACTAATACTCTATCCACTGAGACAGCTAGCTACCTTTATATATTATGTAACTGTTAGCTATTTCTGTGTAAATCCACAGAATCTCTCTAGGAGACCTAAGGCCCTCATCCCCTCCCTGGTCTTATTAAAGGGCATTGTATGCATGAGGTTCAGTCCTAAGGGGAGCTTGACTTCCTAAGAAGGACATCAGATTCTTTCTCATTATGTCTCTGGCTCTTTACACCCTCACCCCACAGTCCCAAGGAGAATCACTTAAACCTTAGATTTGCCTGATGTCTAGACCTTCCCAAAAGGTATTCAATGTACAATGTATATCAGGCTTAGGACAATTATTTATATTCTCCACATAAAAGAAATACTAAAAAAAATACAAATTGATAAGGACACATTGACAAAAAGACTTAAAACATGAATTAGTAATCTAAAACTAGTTTTATGCATCATCAATCTACAACATCAAAATATGAAACATTTTCTAGGATTTCTAAATTGTCATTTCAGTGTCAGTTCTGCTAGTTTTCCTCATGTTTTCTGGCAAGACTTCCTGGGGGTGGCCTCTTTTCCAAGAAGTTCTGTAGTAAATTTTAGGGAAACTGAATGAGGGCCCCAGAAGTCCCTGACCTCTTCAATTCACAAGGTACTATAACTCACTTCTCCCATGGGACATACCAGAAAAAATATAATATGCCACATGTTCTGGAAGAGAACTTCTTTTGAGGTCAGTTGAGTATACATATATTTTTTTCTTAGTAGGCCAATGTAGGAATTTAATTTGCTTGACTGTACATATTTGTTATAAGTGTTCCCCTCCCCACCCCTTCCCAGTAAGATAAGAAAGAGAAAAATTAGATTTTTGTCTATTAGAAAAACTTTTAAGTTATAAATAAAACATATGGAGTAGGGAACTCTTTATTTTTTAGCCTTGATAATGTTACTGATGTGGTTTGGGGTGCTGGGAACCCCGAAACACAACTGTACAGGGCGAGTCTGCCTCAAAAGAATTTGACCACTTAAGTCTTCTTTCAGTCAAAGTGGCAAGGTTTATATGTGACACCAATAGAAGTGAGCTAAGGGGCGGCTAGGTGGCACAGTGAGTAGAGCGCTGGCCCTGGAGTCAGAAGGACCTGAGTTTGGATCTGGCCTCAGACACTTAACACACACCAACAAAAACCTAGCCGTGTGACCTTGGGCAAGTTATTTAACCCCAATGGCCCTTCAAAAAAAAAAAGAAGTGAGCTAGATTCTAAGTGAATCTGCAGTAGTGTAACACCAATGAGGGCAGGCAGAGTTCCTAGTAAATCAGCAGCTTGATGAGGACAGGACAGAAACTTTATATATATAAAGACTGTGAGAAGATTTGGATGGGATTAAAAAGTGGTAAATAGACTGGGGGGCCCAGGTACAAACAATGAAAGGAGTTAAGTGGTCTGGGCTGGGTTGGAAAGCCACAGTGAAAGCACTTTTGAGTATCTAGCTGAGCTGGGATAGGCCTGATGCCTCAGGTGAGATACCAGGGAGTGGGTTGCTGAAATGTATAGGAAAATTCAGGGTCCAGGTCTCATCACCCCATCACTACTATGAGACTATCCATGATTTACTTCATCATCCTAAAGCACCAAGTCCATCAGCAATGAGCACAGATCCAAAGCCCAAGTCCATCCCAATGAATGCTCCGTAGGAGGGCTACAGTTATCCCACCATCATCATTACCACATTATTAATATTTCCATTTGTTACACTTCCTAGGATAGCTTCCTTATAATGTAGTTGGTTATACAGTTATCCCTTCCACACTGAGACTTTTCCCACTGCAGTTTCAATATATGGCACGTTGGTATAAGAAATTAAATGGGAATTTTGGGGGAGTTTTGCCAAAGGTACATACAACACACAAAGGTCAGCAGACAACACAGAAAAAAATTAGAAACTTATAAATGCATTATATATATTATATACATATAATATATATAATAATGATATATATATATATATATTATATAACATCAATATATTTTTTTTCTTTTCATACCATAATAATTCAGACTTCTTCTCTGGCACAATGGAAAGGCCAAAAAATTTTATGAGCATTTTCCAGATCAAGGGGGGCACTGTGTCCCTAAGCCCCATGATGTGGAAGGAATAACTGTTTATTTCCTCTGTGCTGTCTCTAAATCCCTAAGAGACAGTAAGTAAAAAGTTATAGCTTCAGAGAAGGCTACCATAAAGGGAGGTGAGGTCTTAAAAAATTAAGTACTCCCAAAGGAATTTTAACAGGTGAGGCAGGCTTTGCCTTCATTATCTTTCACTTGTTCTTTCAAGCTTTGGTAGGCAACAAAGTAAAGAGAAGAAACCCATCTGATTGGACAGTGAACTCTTGAAGGGTAGTACGGCACTTTGCCTAATGGCAACTTGACCAACCAGTAGAGACATCAAGTATAAGTTTTATCTAGAGTAGCTAGATGTTTGAGGAGATCCTACAAGAAACATCAGAAACTGGGAGGAAAAGGTGGTTTGCCAAAGAGTCCACCCTGACCTCCTACCATCAATACTCTGATCATTTGACCTTTGAGAACAAGATAAATGTGCAGGAGTGACTCTGCCATGCCACATCAGACTTGGGGTACTTGTCTTTGCCACAATATCAAGAGTCAGAGGACAATGAGAAGGGTGGGAGAAGGTTGGTTGGTGCAACTTTTGCTTCTTCAGAATGATCTTAGTTGTGTTTTTGTTGCTTCTAATTTAAGTGCATTTAATGTAAATATCAATTAAATAGTATTACTGGATCATACAGATAATGAGGGGGAAAAGTTATTAGGACTTGTGAAATGGAGTTGGACTTGAGCCAAGCTAGGTATGAATTAAGATGGAAATTAATTATACCCTTAGAAAGAAACACTGGGAAGCAATGAAAGGGAAAAACCGGTCACATACATTCATAGGCATGGTGACTAAAATGGGCACAGGAATGGGAAGGTCCTACCTGCACATTCCGTTTCTTAAGCTGATAGCTTGCTCAGCTACAGATTCCAAGCCTAGATACAGCTATTCCAGCCATTCTTCATGCAAAAAAGCATTATACCTCTCTTTGAGGGAGCAATTACTTTAAACATTAAGCAATAAATTTAGGATAATTTTTTTCAATTTTATCAAATGCTTTATTAACTTCTAGTTTACATCATTCATTTCCACAAGATTTTAGGTACAAAATTTCTCCACATTTTCCATATATATATATATATATATATATATATATATATATATATATATATATATACATTTCGATTTTTTCAACTATCTTACACAGAGAAAAGTTTCATAAGTTACAATTTTCATTTTTTCTATGTAGGAATGTACATGCAACTTATATAAGTTCCTTATGATTTCTTTTCCCTGTTTACTTTCTCATGCTTCTCTTGCTTCTCGTATCTGAATGTCAAATTTTCTATTCAACTCTGTTTTTTTTCATCAAGAATGTTTGAAAGTCCTCTGTTCCATTTAATGACCATATTTTCCCCTGAAACATGATACTCAGTTTTGCTGGGTAGGTGATTCTTGGTTTTAATGCCAGCTCCTTTGACCTCCAGAATATCATATTCCAAGACCTTCAATCCCTCAGTGTAGAAGCTGCCAGATCCTGTGTTATCCTGATTGTGTTTCCACAATATTCAAATTTTTTTCCTGGCTGCTTGTAATATTTTGTCCTTGATCTAAGAACTCTGGAACCTGGCTACAATATCCCTAACAGTTTTCTTTTTGGGATCTTTTTCAGGAGGTGATTGGTGGATTCTTTCAACCTCTGTTTTGCTCTCTGGTTCTAAAACATCAGGGCAATTTTCCTTGTGAATTTCTTGAAGGATGATTTCTAGGTTCTTTTTTTGATCCTGGCTTTCAGGTAGTCCAATAATTTTTAAATTATCTCTCCTGGATCTATTTTCTAGGTCAGTGGTTTTCCATATGAGATATTTCACATTGCCTTCTATTTTTCATTTGTTTGGATCTATTTAATATTATCTTGATTTCTCATAAAGTCACTAGCTTCCATTTGCTCCAATCTAATTCTGAAGGAATGATTCTCTTCGGTGAGCTTTTGAGATTTTTTTTCCATCTTTTCAGGATGGTAAATTCAGCTTTTTAAGGCATTCTTCTCCTCATGGGCTTTTTGGGCTTCTTTTGCTATTTGAGTTAGTCTATTTTTCAAGGTGCTATTTTCTTCAGTCAGGTTGTTGACTCTCATTTCATAATTTTCTTGCATCATTCTCATTTCTCTTCCCAATTTTTCCTCCACTTCTCTTATTTGGTTTTCAAAATCCTTCTTAAGGTCCTCTATGGCCTGTAACCAGCTCCTATTTTTCTTGGAAGCTTTTGGTGCAGGAATTCTGACTTTACTGTCTTCCTACTGTTCCGTGCTTTGATCTTTTTTGTCCCCAAAATAGGAGTCTAATGTTGCATTCCTCTGTTTGCTTTGCTTCCCTCATTTACTCATGTTGCCACTCAGTTACTTGACTTTTGGGCTTTTTGCCACAATAGGACTCTGCTACCAGACAGGGTAACTTCGTACCAAATGCTGGGGTTTTCTCAGCTGCTGAAACTATTAGTTGGGTGCCCTGTCTGAAGCCTCCACACACTCTGGCAATCTGATCACACACCCCAGGACCTCCACCCTAGACTGCAATCCAGATCCAAGCAGATTAAAGCAAGAGTGATTACCCCTCGGACTGGTTGCTTGGTCCCCTTACAGTCTGCAGGCCAGGAGCTGAAGCTGCCATGTGACAATGACTGCTTGGCTGCTGTACCTCAGTGGCTCCAGGGGATAAAGGCCGACCTAACTCCTAACTACTGGATCCCAAAGTCTACACCGCACTGACCTCTCACTTTGTCCTTAGCATCTATGTGTTGATAATTCTGGAAACCACCACAGCTGCTGGTGATCTGAAGTTCCTCCAGCCAGTGGCTGGTCAGGCCCACCCTGGGGCTGAGACCTGTAGCTGGAGTGGGGCTGTGCTTGGCTCCCAGAGCACTGCACCTGCCACTTCCTGCAGAGCTGCCGGGCTGTCTTCAGTGGGAGGTTAGCTTCTCTGTGTCATTTTATGCGTTCTGTAGCTCCAAAGTTTGTTCAGAGTCACCTTTTACATGAATTGGAGGAGGTGGGAGCCAGAGCTGAGCAGAAGTCCTGTTTCTACTCCGCCATCTTGACTCCCAGTTTATCAGATTCTTTTCTTCTACTGTTGGGTGTGGGAAGGTGGGAAAGGACTAAAGAGAAAGAAGGTATTAAAAATATCAAGAGGGGAAGTTAGGTGGCACAGTGAATAAAGAACCTGTCCTGGAGTCAGGAGGACCAGAGTTCAAATCCGGCCTCAGACACTTAACACTTACTAGCTGTATGACCTTGGGCAAGTCACAATTGCCTTGCCCTCCCCCCCCACTCCAAAAAAATAGACAAAAAAAAAGTATGAAGAGCAGTGCCTCTAGGGAAGAAAGGACCAGGAAAGGGTAAATTAAGTCCACAGAACTTTTACTTCACAGCTTTTTCAAACCCAACCTACCTCTGCTTTTGTACAGCTCACTGACTATGCAAATGTAAAAAACATTCTTAGCTCAAGGACCCATTCTTAGCTCAAGGACCCATCAAGGACCCATGGGGTGGGGGGGCAGTAATTTGCTGATATGAATCCAATGTAATCTCTGTCAAACAATAGTGTAATATAGTACTGTTTGATTGTTTTGTTGCATCCCAGGTATAATAGAATAAGTTTGAGATTTGAATTTCAGGTCAACTAGGTGGTCTGTATCTGATAGAGTGTCATACCTGAAAACAGAAAGATCTGAGTTCAGATATGGCCTAAGACATTTACTAGCTGTGTGACCCTGGGCAAGTCACTTAACTCTGTTTTTCACCTGTAAAATTAACTGGAAAAGGATATGGCAAACCACTCCAATATCTTTACCAAGGAAAACCCAAATAGGATCTTGAAAAGTTGGACATAATCTGAACAACAACAAAAGTCCTTAGTTCAAATTATAACTCTGCCACTTAAATTTTTTTGTAATGTGGGGTGTCACTTAATTTTTCTTACATGTTAGTGTCCTCTTCTATAGTTAAGCGTTTGAACCAAGTGACTTCTAAAATGTCATCCAATTGTAAATCTATGATCCTATGAATATTCATTAGGCTCCTACTTAGGGCAAAGCACTATGCTATACAAAAAAAACCCACAAAAGTAAACTAAAAGTAACTTCTGTTAAAGAGTTTATAATTCTACAACGACAACAACAAAAGAATTGTATTAATTTATGCTCTGTGATTCTTGCTCAGTCTCTGGTGGCCAATGACACTTAGGGATTACCCACTCTTAAGATGCCTTATACTTTCAGCCTAGTGCTGGACATAGTTTTATAAAGTCAAACACCTACTTCCTGTATCTGCAAAAAAAAAATAGATGTATTGGAGGAGGCAGTTGGAGAGAAGAAACCCAAATGGTTCAATGAGAAATTTCTGTTTGGATGAATCACATCTCAGAGTTGGAAGGGACTCCAGAGGTTTTCTTCAATGTGTTCTCTTCCTAGTCATTGAAATAAATCTCTGTAGAGGAAAAAAGTCAGTTGTTTCTTAATAGGATGATATATAGTAAGGAAATGGGTAGAGGAGGGATGGGTTTTCATTCCAGTTTTGCCACTTTCCAACTGGGTGACTCTGGGCAAGTCACTCAACTAGTCATTCAACTTTTCTAGGCTTTAATTTCCTCATTAAAATGAGGGTGTTGAACTAGATCTATGTAAGGTCTGAAATTCTATGATTCTAAGTGCTGGGGCACTTCTCTCTGCTCTGGGATTCCCTAGAGACATTTCTATTTATGCCCAACCTGTGATAGAACCTTCTAAGTTCATATTGGATTGATGGGCCACAGTGGAACTCACTATACCTTGTGACCCCAACATTGTAATGTCACTGGTCCTATCCAAGTATGGCAGACCAACAACAAAAGAACACCTCTACAGGGTGGAGTTGTGAGACTAAAGGCATTTTTTTTTTTAAAACAGGGTTAATTTTCATAGGTTAAAGAGCTAAGTACAGGGTTAGACTTGAAGTTACTTCTGTTTTGTGGAACAGTGAAAGCTGCCATTCATTTCTCTGGGCTATTTGCCTATCTCCACAGTCTCTCTTTCCACCCTTTGCCTAAAGACTGGAACTGCCACTTTTGATTTCTTATATGAGCATTGTGAATCCAAATAATGACAGTTCCATAAACAATATATAGATTTTTGCCCCAACTGTCTCCTTTAATAAAGACAAATGACGGTAAGATCGGGGCTATTTGTTTTGGGAAACAATGCAGTTTAATCCATTGACCTGGGTTCTAGGACTGGTTCTGCAAACTATCTATCTGTGGGAACTTGGACAAGTCACCTCATCTCTATGACATTCATTTTGCTGAGGATGATATGAGGATATCAATAATACCTGCTCTACTTACTTCTCAGGGCATTTGTAATACTTGATAAAGGACTATATAAACTAGCTATTGTTCCTGATAAAGACCTATATAAATATAAGTTATTGTTTTGAATAGATGTGTACATTTGTCATTTTGTGAAGGCCTTGACTTTTCTATTTAGCTCATACACAAACCTGGATCAGCTCATTTCGTTTCCCTTGCCCAACCCCTCCATCAAGTATGTATAAGGTGTTTTATGTGTGGGTGCAGCCTTGTAAATGTTCAGATATGCAGTCTTTCTTTTCTTTTGTTTAATGGATAAATGACATTTACATAGCACATGAAGTCATTTGATTCCCAACTCCTCTACTTTTTTACATTTAAGATTTTTCAGTTAATAAGCATTTTAAAAAATAGTCTGTTTCTTCCTCTACCATTCCTCCCCACCCCCACTCCCCACCCTGAGCAAATTTAAAAAATGAAAATCTCAACATATAGCTGTGTAGTTTGGCCAAACAAATTGCCACCTTAGCCAAGTCTGAAAATATATGTCTTCTTCTGCATTTTTAAGTTCCATTACCTCTCTGTCGGTAAGTGAACAAAAGTGTTTCATCATCTTCATTCTTTTATAGGCCTTCCTTTTCCTAGTACCCAGGCAGAGCTAAAAGCTGGATAAAGAAAAGTCTGAAAATAAATGACATTCTCTATTTTACCTTAAGGCTTTGATACCCATAAAAATGCAAATGGCTTTAAGAAGTTTTCTGGGCTGGGTCTGATTCAGGATACTTTGATATTGGAATGAAATGAAAAGTTTGCAGGTCAGTCAGCTGTTAACAAAAGAGATTTATTTAGCCATAGCAGGAGAATGCTCAATGAGGATGTGCTTTTAGGATACCCAGAGTTGATTTTGCTGAATAAAGCTTGCTTATATGAGTTGCCCATTGTCCACTAGCCAAGCATCTGAGTGAGTGCCTGGAATTTCTCATCTGCTTAGGTGCCCAGGATGGCAACAGTCTTAGCCTTTGGTCCCCTGGGCCAACCAAATCTTAAGGATGGTTCCAATACTTTTAAAGGAAAAAAATTAGCTCAACTTGCATGGGAGCAGGGATTAGGACATTGTTCCTACCACAGGAGAGGTAAAGAATGTGAATGAGTTTATTTTTTTTTTAAACTCTAAGAAGTAAGGAAATGATAGACAAACACTTTATATCAGCAATAACCAGCTTCATGTCCTTTCTCATCTAAAGTAATATCAAGTGAAAATATGAAATTGCTTCTAAATTCTGAATAGAAATTTGATTTCAATATTATAAATTTTTGTGCATGTGTTATAATGATTCACACACTAATGCAGTGCATAGAGAGGTGACTTCAGAATTGGGAAGTTCTTGGTTCATGTATAGCCCCTGATGAGCACTGGATTATTTGATTTCAAGTAAGGCATCTAATTTCTCTACACTCTAGACACCTATTAAAGACTGTAAATTGAACAGCATGTATCAATTTGTATTGGTAGAAGGAGTTGCTGTACTGGGAATAACCAACCTATGAAATCTTAAGTCTGGTCAATGCATATACTTATGTATAGGTACATAAAGTACTTATACACAGTTATATATCTATATATTTGTTGTCTGTCTTTCTCCTCAGATAGGTAAATGACAGATGGGTGAGGGGGAGGAGAGAGAGAGAGAGAGAGAGAGAGAGAGAGAGAGAGAGAGAGAGAAATAGAGAAAGAGAGCGAGAGAGACCATTCAGATACCTTTGGAAAAGTGTATTGGTGGCAAGATGAGAAGAGGAAGATTGTTACTGCAAAATTACTTAATTTTCCTATTAAACCAATAAAATGATAGGAAATCATTGGTTATTCTAAAGGGATTTATACAGCAAAAGTCTATTGATCATTTTACAAGATGTTTAAAAATAAAAATATACACTCAATCTGAAAAAAAGATCTTTGCTTCTTTGTCTTAGGGCACTATTGATTGCACATTTTAATAGAATATATTTTTTATAAGATTAGAGTTGCAAAGTATTTTCTTATCTCATTTTTAATTCTTACAATGAATGTCTTTCTAAAGTAGACAGTGTAATGTTAACAATAATGGCTAAGATTTTTTATAGTGTCTACTATGTTCCAGGAGCTGTGCCAAGTGCTTTACAATTATTATTTCATTTCTTTACAACAACCTTTAGAGGTAGGTGCTATTATTATCCCCATTCTAGAGCTGAGAAAATCGAGGTAAACAGTGACTTAGTAAGTATCTGAGGTTAGATTTGAATGCAAGTCTTCCTGGCTGACTCTGTCCTCTTTCCATTGTGCCACCTAGCTACCTTTAAGCATTAATATTAATATCTCTATTTTAAAGATGAAGAAACTAAGGTTTAGAATAGGAGTGGGGAACCTGCAGCCTTGAGGCCACATGTGACTTTCTAAGTCCTTGGGTGTGGTCTTTTGATTAAGTTTTACAGAACAAATCTTTTTTTTTGGAGGGGGAAGGATGGGCAATTGGGGTTAAGTGACTTGCCCAAGTTCACAAGGCTAGCAAATGTTAAGTATCTGAAGCTGGATTTGAACTCAGGTCCTCCTGACTCCAGGGCCAGTGCTCCATTCACTGTGCCACCTAGCTGCCCCACAAATCTTTTTATTAAGGGGATTTGCTCTGTGAAGTTTGGATTCTGTCAAAGGATTGCACTTGAGGACCTAGAGAACCACATGTGGCCACGAGGCACATAAATAGATAAATCTCCACATAGGCCTTCTGACCCCCAACATTGGACTCTTTTGAATATACCATGACCTGAGATCCCATGAATATATATATAATCTGTAGTCATTTCAATCCGTTAAAATAAAAACACAAATTTGTGAGATTCCACTATATACACAGTTCTGTGGCAATCACTTATAGAAGTCCTAAAAGTGAATGTGATATTTGGCTGCATTAAGAGATGTCTTACCACTGGGTTAAGAAAGTTCAGAATTACAAAAAACTAGTACAAGGAAACATGGAGTTTACAAGACGATAAGTAAGGCTAGCTTTCTTGAGGAAAGATATTCCCAAGATGAAGGGTAGTCAGGAAAAAGGTGGAAAAGAGCACTTGACAAGGTCCTGGGTGGACATGTGCACTGTGGTGAGGCCCTAAGGGAATGAGACTCCCCTCTCTCCAGTCAGTAAAATCTGATCAGTCTTTAATAGGGTGCTTTCTTTTGTTTTTTTTTTTTTTTAATGAGTCTAGGCACTGAGGGAAGGGAAGGAGGATCCTGGACCTGAGGATTGGTGCTGGTCCAAGCTAGTGAGGAGGGGGAGAACGTAAGACTCCCGGGGAATTGGAGGCTAGCTGAAATTCAAACTGTCTGGCTGGAAAAGGGGCTTTGGGTCATTACTATTGATCTTACTCAGACTGAATGAGTCAGCTTCCCTGTTAGGGGTCCCTTCTTTGAGGGCATTGAGAAGAGGCTACTTGTGTTCCTCACAAGAGAGGAATAACATTGACAAATAAGACTTATTGTGGGCAGACCACCTCTGTGGGGTTATTGTGTTAACCTCTGGGAGGAAATAGTTTTTCTTTTCTCTCCCCTCCCCACTCTTCCAAGAAGGCTACAATTAATTGTGGATATGTTTCTCTATAGTTACAGATGTATATATATATATATATATATATATATATATACATACATATATAGACATCTACTTTCCCAAACAGATTCTACTCCTGGTCGTTATTTTTATATTTGTGCATATCTCTTGTTTCCTGTTTGTTCCTCCTGCCTCCTCTACTTGTCTTCTACCTGATACTTTGCACTCCTATTATTTGCCTCCCGCCCTCCAAGGATCCCTCTTCCATCCTCCCATTCCCATAAATCTAAAGACTCTTCTATATCCTCTTTTACCTATTCCCTCAGTTTCCCCTCTAAAGATCCTTCCCTTGTCCTCTCCCCCCTCCCTATGCCCTACAATTTTATTTCTTCTGAATTTAGAAGACTTTTATACTCTTCTAAATATATATGTATTGTTCGTTCTTATACCCATTCCAGATGAAAGTAGGTTACCAGAACTACCAGACATCCTCCCCATCTATTCCTCTGTATCCATTCTACACAGATTCTTGCAACTCATTTGTATAAAATAATTACTCTTTTTAGCTGTTCCTAAATGGTTTTACTTTTAAAATTCATATCATATTCAGGTTTACCCCAATATTTCTTAGGAGCTATCCAATTATTAATAAGAATCTTGGACATACATTTTGCATTTTACATATATAAAAAGTAAACAGTCTGTTCTTATGATTCCCTTATAATCACTCTTTGGTACATACCTTATATTTCTTTTGGCTCTTGTATGTCAAATATTCTATTAAGTTCAGGTTTTTTTTTTAACAAAGTCTTGAAAGTCTGAGAGTTGTTCATATGTCTATTTTTTTTTCATTCAGGATAATGCTTAACTTTGCTGGGTATGATATTTTTGATCAGAGCCCCAGGTCTTTTGCTCTTCAATATATACTGTTCCAATATCTGTGGACCTTTAATGTCTCCTCTCTTAGGTTTTGTGTGATTCTAATTGTGGCACCATCATATTTAAAGCGCTTCAATCTTGATGCTTTTAATGTTTTATCCTTGAGCTGGGGGTTTTAGTATTTGATTATGATATTCCTATGAGTTTTCCTCATAGAATCTCTTTTAAGTGGTGATTGGTGGATTTTTTCTATTTCTACTTTTCCACCTTGTTCTAATGCTTCAGGACAATTTTCTTTAATTATTTCCTGTATTATTGCATAAATATTTTTATCATAACTTTCAGTTATCCAATTATTTTTATGTTTTCTCTTCTTGATCTGTTCTCCAAATCTGTTGTTTTTCTTATGTTTCACTTCCTCTTCTATTTTTTCCTTAAGATTCTGGATCTCCTTTTCTAATGAGTTGACTTTCCTTTCATAATCTTGTTTTTCTTGGATTCTTATTTTTTTTCTTTTAAATTTTTTCTCCAGGGGCAGCTAGGTGGAGCAGTGAGTAGAGCATCGACCCTAGAGTCAGAAGGACCTGAGTTCCGGATCCGGCCTCAGACACTTAATGCACACCCAAACAAAAACCTAACTGTGTGACCTTGGGCAAGTTACTTAACCCCAATTGACCTCCAAAAAGAAAAAAAAAATTTTTTTCTTCATCTCTGTCATTTGATTTTTTTTAAAGATCTTCTATGAATTCTTTTTGGGCAAATGGCTAATTGATGTTATTCTTTGGGGGTTCCTTTGCTTCAATATCCTCCTCTAAAGGGGAACCATGTTCTATTCCCATAATAGTTTTCTGTAGTTAGATTCTTTCTCCTTTGCTTGTGCATTTTTTTTATAATAGCTTGATTTTTATAATCACCTCTAACCCTGATGTATGGGAAATGGTGCCTTTTGCCCCAGATCTTCCTTCTTCCCTTTAGCCTGGAAGCAAAGTCAAACCTCCAACCTCCTGTAAGAGTGCACAGCCAGAGGGCTTTCTGCCCCATTGCTTCTGCACTTTCCAGGAATGTGTTGGTTCCTTCTCATTCCTGCTGCTCTCAGTAGCACAGCTGGGTCTAGAGTTCCATGTCAGTAGAGGTTCTCTATATCTTCCTGGGCTCAGATGCCCAACTCTCCTCACTGGGGATAAAAGTTCTTGTGGCAGGCTGCTGTGGCCTCTCAAGCCAACTAACTGCAGGACTTGTGTTGTTTAAGGTGGTTTGTTGTTAAAGTCAACCTAGCCTGGAGATGTTTATTCTTTATAGGGACCAAACCTAGTGGTGGGATTTTTCTTCTGATCTTCTCAAATTGTCCCAGGAGGACCTGGGTTATGCCCCTCTTCTTATTTATCTCCACCCACACTTTGTTCACGCTAAGGTACTATTTTAACTCTTTTGAGGGGGGAAAATCTTGAGAGCTTGAAATTTTCTGACCTATTCTGCTATCTTCCCAGAATCCTCTCTGGTATCACACTTTAGGAAGCACTTTGATAAACTGCAGAATATCCAGACGAAGGTCAAGAGCCTGAAATATTCTGTATGAGGAGCAATTGAAGGAATTAGGGATGTTTAATTTGGAAAAGGGGAGACTTGAGGAGGGGCTTATCATAACTGCTTTCAAGTCTTTAAGGGAATGTCCCACAGAAGAAATAAACTTGTTCAGCTTGCCCCAGAGGGCAGAAATAAGAACAATGAGGAGAAGTTGCCAAGAGGTTTAATAGAAAGAAAACTTCCCAGCAATTAAGTCTATACAAAAGTGGAATGGGTTGCCAGGGGATGTAGCAGGTTCTTTCTCACTTAAGGTCTTCAAGTAAAGCCTTGAACAAGCGCTCCTCAGAATGTGAAAGGGATTTTTTTTAAGGTAACAATTGGCTTAAAAGACCCTTCCAGCTCTGATATTCTGTGACTGAATTATTGTGAAGATATTGCCATAACTTCTGCTTTATAAGATCTTACCATCTAAGATGGACAACACAAATAAAGGCACATTTAAGCCTCTCATGTGCCCACCCAGACTATAATAAACAAAGTAACAAAGTCCAAAGTTAGAGCTCTGGACTGACATGATCCCAGGTTCAATCTTAAAGGCTCAGCTATGGATAATTTTGCCAATAATGCTTAAGACAAGTCATCTAAAGGGCCTGGCTAGGGACTATACAATTATGGGTCAGTGATTTAGATCAGGGTTTCTTAAACTTTTTCTACTCACAACCCCTTTTTGCATTTGGGCAGTGTTGGTTGGCATTGCATGGTGTGATGCCATGTCTCTGTTCAGAACCAAGACTACAGTGAAGTTGTATGATGCAACATGGGCAAGCACTGCCAGAAACACCTTGGGTTCATTACATGTTTGATTTTGAATTATGGGGCCCATAAGAAGCCTTGATTTAGATCATGAAGAGTTAAACATGAAGGGGACAGTCAGGTTCCTGGGCTGGAAGACTGACTGAACTGTGGAAAACCAGAGAGTAAAGCTTAGAGCCAACGGATCAGGGTTCAAGCAAGGGAGCTCCAGGTGTTGTTACAAAGGGCACTAAGGTAACTAACAAGGGTTGCACTGAAGAGTAGTAGGTGAAGAGAGTTGGAGGGAATGTCTTCTTCAAAGGCTACCATATGGAATTTCCAGTAGAGGAATGGGTACAAGTCTTTACAGAGCAAGAACTAGCTTACTTTCTTCCAAACTTTGTTTCTAACCAGACTATTTTAATATGTTTCCTTGGGCAAATATACTTGTTAGGGATGCAAAAGGAAACCTGGAGAATCTTTTAGACCCAGCCTCCAAGCCTTCTCTTGCTAGGGGTGGGATGGAGCAGGGACAGACCATGAAAACCATGACACTTATTCTATGCTGCAAAGTTGGGGAGGAGACAGCAGGCATCATTATCTTCTTTTTTACCAACAAGCAGACAGGCCCAGAGAGGTTAAGTGATTCACATGGGACCATTAATGAGTCAGTACTGGAGTTGCTAATAGAACACACTAGGTCTCTGGCTGCCTCTTCAGTGGGCTCCACATGAAACCACATGGCTTTAGCTTAATTAAAATAGATTAAGCAACATAGCCAGCACATGCACCACTGGCTGTTATTTCATTAATTCTGGCGTCCATCTATACCCAGTCAAAGAGAAATCTGCTTTGTAATTATCACCCTAATGATATCTCTTTTGTGTTTACATTCACATAATATTTATTTTCTCCATTAGAAAGGCAGGCAAATGGAAACCCTCTACCTCTAAATCATAGCCCTTAAGATTCCACAGTGTAGTAAATTAGAATGCAGTGAGACATGCACTTAACACTAGCTGAGCTGCAGTTTTCAGTGAAAGTTTTGTGGGTCTGCTGGGGATTATTAAAAGATTGTTGTTTTTATTTAGTGTCTGACTCTTTGTGACCCCATTTCTTGGCAAAGATACATTTCCTTCACCAGCTCATTTTACAGATGAGAAAACAAAGGCAAACAGGATTAAGTGACTAGTCCAGGGTCACACAGCTAGTAAGTGTCTGAATCTGGATTAGGACTCAGGAGGATAAGTCTTCTTGGCTTCAGTCCCAGCATTCTATCCACTCTGCCTCCTAGCTTTCCAATGAAGTGGTAGTGATTTACAAATATGTGGTAGTAAGTGAATTTCATTGTATACTTCACAATACAAAGTACAAGTCCTCCTTCTTAAGAACTGGATGGTATAGGGTAGGAAGAATTCTGGACTTAGGTTAGGGCCCCAGATTTGAATCCCAGATCTTCTATTTCCTACCTCTGACCTTGAGTAAGTTATTTCCACCCTTCAGGACTCAGTTTCCTTGTCTGTAAAATTGGAAGGGAGTAGGATTGGCTAGATTACTCTTACAGTCCTTTCCAGCTCTAATCTATCACTTATGGTCCTTACAAAATTCTTTTTTTGATGCAATGTGATATAGTGAATAGATAGCTGGCTTTGGAGTCAGGAACATAGTGAATAGATAGCTGGCTTTGGAGTTCAGTTTTCATCTCTTCTACACATACTGGCTGTATGACCTTAGGACAGTCACCTAATCCCCAATACAACTCCCTAAAATTACAAATTACAGAGGTGTTGATCTATTTTGTTAGATTCATTGATGAAATTACAGGTCTGTCCTCTCTTCTCACTTGAAAGAGAGAGTGAGAGACAGCCAGACAGACACAGAGACAGAGAGACATAAAGAGATCCCCAAAACTTTCCAAAGATGATGCATTTGAATAATCTCTTTATACTGTTCAAATCTCAGAATGGGGAAAGAGGAAGGTCCCTCTGAGCATGAAGAGCAGAGCTTATGGGTCCCTGGAAGAAGGACATGCAAAATCTCCCAACTTCAGCCAGAACCAGATTAAAATGCAATTGAAAAATGTGATAAAATACAACAGATAATATTAATTTAAGGTTTTCTAAGTCAATATATGACTGCATGGATCTGTTTTCTATTTGAATTTGACATCACTTAGAGGACTTCATTCCTTAAGACCTGAGTGAAGTCAAAGAAAGAATATTGGGGCGGCTAGGTGGTGCAGTGAATAGAGCACCAGCTCTGGAGTCAGGAGGACCTGAATTAAAATCTGGTGTGGTACCTTGGGCAAGTCACTTAACCCCAAGTGCCCTGCCTTCCCCCCTCCAAAAAGCAAAAAACAAACAAACAAACAAAGAATATTGTACCTATTTAATCATGGGCTGATCAGGCTTCCTTGACCTAGTCCTTTAATTTTATGCAACCCAATATTTTTTTTAACATCCTCTTCAATAATAGGCTATACTAATTTGGGTTACATATTTGGAAACGACATATATTTCTTAGATTTGGGGCTTAGAGAGAAAAAACAAAGCAATGGAAGATGGGAATGCTGGTAGGTGAAAAATACAAAGACAGTGACCAGTTCCTTACAGATATAAGATTCTAGAGACAACAAAACCATAATCTATATTATATATATTCACCTTGCAAGGTGAGCTCCTTTTCCTGTAGTATTAATCTTTTCACCTATATTTCAAGGAACTTCCTCCAGCCATGCAGATCTATAATTTAGTACTGTGGCCTTGAAACTTTTTTGAGCATTTCTTCCCCCCCCAAAAAAAAAATTAGGTTAGTTTTTTTTTGTTTTTGTTTTTGTTTTTTTTGGTGTAGAGCACCTTTAAGGTTGGCCCTAAAGCCAACACCTGAACAAAGTCTCTCCTTATTCCCTCTGTCCACGGGGCCTCATTAGCTCAACATAACTGCACACAGTATGTCACACACGTAGGAAAATATTTTTATGATGGATAAAGTTTGCTTCAAAACTTCTCTAGTTTCATTTTCAGTTTGTCCCTATAAAGTAATGCAAATTTCAGTGACATTCAGTTTGGGTAAATCCTAATCCTATGCCTTCCTACTAATTTGCTTTCTAATTTGGAATGTCACATCTTTTTCAGTTTTTTTCCTCTGTACTGTTACTGACCTATCAAGATCATGGCATTTTTGTGAGAAATAACTAATAAGTATGTTTGTAAAATACTTTGCATATATAAGATGGCATAGAAATATCAAAAAATGGAATTTTATGGACTTTTTTGTTTTATTGCATAAAAATATCTTTTATTCCTGAGAGAGGAACAGGTGTGGTGTCTCCCCTAATACTGGTTGAACATTGTTAATAACTATGTTCTACAATGTTAAACCTTCCTGTTTATTATTATAATCATTGATGAAGTCCTAGTTGAATTGTCCTGTGTAGCAGACCTGCTTAACTGGTAGAACTTGGTGAATTGTGTGACAGATGAATAAAGATGGCTAAATGATCTCAAAAGTCCCTTCTAGCTCTAAAATTCATTGGTTTTATGTCTTCAGAAACTGTAAAGAAATGATTTCTTTTTTTAAAGTTGAACATCTGGAAGGTTTCTTGAATGATAGAAAATGTCAATTATAAAATTTGTTCGGGGCGGCTAGGTGGCGCAGTGAGTAAGAGCACCGGCCTCAGAGTTGGGATGACCCGGGATCAAATCCGGCCTCAGAAAATGAGCACCCACGCATAAATAATGACTAGCCGTGTAACCTTGAGCAAGTTACTTAACCCCAATTGCTTAAAAATAAATAAATAAATAAATTTTTGTTCATTTGGGAATATTTTACGCTAGGCTTCACACAAGGGGCTGGTCATTCTGACTTGTTCCTCATCCTCTAACAAGGTACATTCTGAGAAAAGAGTAAAAGAATAATGAAATATTTTACTTCCCTCAAACATGAAAAAAATGGAAATAATTTGCTTCTTTGCACTCTTTATTCACAAGAACAATAATAGGAGATTTCAAATTCTCATATTTTCTCTTCCCCCTTCCTTCTATCTAGGAAAACAAGTTTTGTTCAGGTGGTGTCTTTGTGCCTGATACCACATAACAAAATGTTCAATATGTCCAATATTTGTATAACATATTTCTTTGGACTGTCACCCTGAATACTTGCCCTTTTAAGACTTTTCTCTCCTAAAGGAGCATTTTTCCTTCAGTGTGCCTAGATTCTGTCTTGTACCTATGCATCAACTTTCAAGATGGACAACTTTTCCAAACTCAGCTTTTATTTTTTTAAATAATGGTTGGATACTTTCCCAGTTACATAGCGGAACAATTGCACTACTTCACTGGCATCAACAAAATGTGTTGATAGGTATAATTTTTGGCACAATAAGGTCATAAATTGCATAAAGAATTCACCTGGGACAGAAGTTTCAGGGACTCTGCTGCTTTTAATTGAATTGGATTTGTTCTAGGTGGCACCCTATTTCACACTACTCACCTCCTCCTCCCTGAGTGACTCAGACGTTGAGGGAGAAGCTTCTAAACTATTCATTAAAACAGTCAGATAGAGGTTGATTCTACCGCCAGTCATCTTTAGCTACACCTCAGTTTCAGGTTGGGGAACACTCCAGACCATCTACTTACGAAGCCCTGGCTCTCTGCTAAAGGAAGGTAAGATGAATTCCACCAGTGCAAATAAGTGAGATAGATTTCTTGCATCAATTATCCTCTTAAACTGGAGCTCTTACTATGTGAATTTTTTCCTTTCGTTTAAGTTTTGACTGGTTTGCTCAGCCAGCTTTTAAAAAGTAGTTCTTTTCCATTGGTAGTTCTTGTGTTTTTTAGATCATACTATTTCTAGTTTCTTGAAACCTTTATTTGTTGTTAGGTATCATGATAAGTAGTTTATTCCGTTTTTATTGTGAGAGATGGCATCTGGGTAGTCCTGAGCAAATACAGATCATGTCTTTTAAAAAGGGGCTAGACCAGCTCTCACTAGCTCATTTCTCAACTCTGAATACTTAATAATTAAACAAACAATCTCTGTTTTGATAGATGATAACTTTAGTAAAATTATTTAACCATGTATTGTTCAGTTACTGGCAGCTTTGTTATTCTTGATTTAAGCAATTTGATGCTCATCCAGATGTCATAGGCAGATGCCAAAAAAAAAAAGTACACCACTAGTCTGTCAGCTAGGCTAGACCAAGGGGTGAGGATGGAGTGGTTTAAAGATTTTTTTCTTTCATTTTCCTCCAGATTTTTACGTGTGGAGTGCCAACTACTTCACATAAAATCTGAAGTTCTAACGTAGCAGGTGATTCATTTTTTTTTTTTTTTGGTGGGGGGCAATATCCAACTTCTGTTTCTTGTTTGAAGACAGAAATATCCCCACCCAAGTCCTGAAAAACCAGTTTTAGAAGCTCTTTGATATGAATAGGCAAATTATGTTTGAGTCTTTTTTTAATTTAGTAAGTTAGCTCCTTTTCCTTCTTTCTGCCTGGTTTTGTCCATCATTAACGTCTATGACGTAGCATTGTAAGAATTAAGCCCAGAGTTTCCTTTCTGGTATGTGGCTATCAGGAAAGTGTCCTCCAGGGGCGATGTCCTGAATCCACAGTGTACACGAATCTTACCATCTCGAGAGGTGGAGATTTTGTGGTGTTTGCTGGAGCTCATGGAGAAGACCTGCGGACGGATGTGCTCAAATCACAATGTTTTATTAAAGAATTTGATAACTCGTGCTTGAATGAACTAAAGCATTTTAAGCATTTGCAATAGCCCCAAACTTAAAAGATAGACTTTTATGGTTGAAATTTTACAGTCAAGTGGCTCCTGTTGTTGTTGTTTTTGGTTTTGTTTTGTTTTTTTTAATTTTTTTTAAATTTTAAATTGTTTCCAATTTATTTATTTACTTTTAGTTTTCAACATTCATTGCCACCAGATTTTGAGATACAATTTTTTCTCTCCATCTTTCCCCTACCCCCACCCCAAAATAGCAAGCCTACTAAATACCCCTTCCCCCAATCTGTTCTCTCTTATATCCTACCCCATCTCCCCCCACCCCCACCAACTTTCTAGTAGGACAAGATGCATGTTTTTGTTTTTTACTGACTTGAAAGAGTAGTAATCAAAATTGTCTTTTTTTCCCTTCCATATTTGTAGTCTATCCTATAGGTATGGCATTTCTTAGGTTGATTTTTACTATATTCCTTCAAATATTTTTTAAAAAATCTAAATGCCACTGAATGAGATTTTCTTTGAACTCTCTTTTAAGGAGAGAGCTTTATAAATCCAAACATTTAATTAAAAGTATAAAGATTCAGTAAAAAACATCTAGGTTCTAGGTGTTTTCAAATATCTGGATTTTTTTTATCGTATAAACAAAATTATCCAGGTTTTTGACTGTTTTTCCATTTTGATTGAATTCTTATATTATTTATACAAGTTAAATTATAGAATAATAAAATGTTAGAGGTGAAAGGGATCTTAGCTATGCTCTTATCCAACCTTCCTGTTTTATAGATGAGAACTTAAGGCCTAGGGAGATATAATGATTTGCCCAAGGTCATACATGAATTAGTGGCAGGGCTGGGACCAGGAACCAGATTTCCTGATTCCTTAGTCTTTTTTTTCATACCAATTTGAATTCCCTTTGGTCTAGATGTATGGCTTTCTCAGTGTTATTTGCTCATGGTGAATAGAAATGTCTAGTAACAAAAATGTGGCATAGTGAGAAAGATAGTGCTTTGAAGTCAGGAGACCCAGGTCCTAGTTCTACTTCTGGCCATAACTTCCTTTTCTGTGTGGCCTTGGGCAAATCATTACAACGGTCTTTTTTTTATATATAAAATGAGGGATTTGGGCTAGGCCTCCCTCTTAATTTCCCTTCTAGCTCTAACTCTCTGATTCTACAATTTTATATAAACAAATGCTACCACTGGAAAAGAATTATAAATCATATTGAAATGGGAAGTTCCTTAGCAGGAGTTATCTTAATGTGTCACTAAAATATATGATGCAAGGCCTCAAAGTAATGAAATAAACTTTGAGGATGTGACTTGTAGGTTTGCTCTTGTTGCTTTGTAAGTGAATGGTAAAAACCCAAATTTCATTCTGGATTCTAGATGCATGAGGGGTTAATTAGTTCCTCCATGTTGAGTTGATGTATTATTATTATATTACTATTATAAACTAATATGCCTTGTAAATAGCATGTGCACATATGTATTGTACACATGTATACATATATGTGAATATGACCATTAAATTGGCAGGTATGTTTAGTGAATATCCATTAAGTGAAATGCGTTACTGACTACTAAGCCTGAGAACCTTATCTTCATCGAGATTTTTATCTATAAGATGAAAGGACCAGATGAGATAATTGCTATCATCCTTTGTTCCTCTAGATCCTATGATGCCAGTGACCCTATTATCTAGAGTCACTCTAGATAATACATTAAGTGTCCCTGGACTTAAACTTCTTGAGGTCAATAAAAGAATCATTTTCATTTCAAATCTCTTTGAAAGAGTATTGAGGAAATGATATTTCATTATATTGCTAAACATAGAGCCTTTATCTTCTGTTAAGAGTCTAGCTTAAATCTCAAAAAGTAGAATTCTATTCATACCAAAATTTGGTGATGCTGGTGGTCAGAAATAAGGGGTGGGGTCATCACGATTTCCTAAAGAAAGGTGGAAAATGTGGACTTGTAAAAGGTACCCTGGGACCAGCCTCTTCTTTTGGAGCAAGCTGGGAAAGTCTCAAAAAGATTCTGAGGAACTGGGAAATGCATTAGACTTTCAAATGGTCAGAAACCTGATGGATAAGCCAGATGATTCCTCTTGACCTGGTTGTTTTTTAATAGATGTAGTTTTGAGTACCTTCTTACCACGTAATCTTGGTCAAGTAGATTGCCTCTGAACTTCATTTTCCTTACCTGTGAAATGGGGAGAATAATATTTGTCATACCTACCTCACAGGGTTATTGTGAAAAAACTGCTTTCTAAAAATCAAAGCACTATATAAATTTAATTTTTTATTACTTGAGGAAATAGGATATAGAAATGATCTGTTTTATGGACTGATGAGTTTTGAAAATTATTTCTGTTGAATGAATATCACTCAACAAGTCTTATATGGCTTATTATTAGAAAGAAATTTAATTTGTCCAGACCATTTACTTTTCACAGAGCCCTGGTGATAATTTACATTATTTCCTAAATTATTTACAGTATTTTTTATGAGGTAGCTGAGTGATTGAGTACTTTTATTCTTATCTTCCATGAAAGAAACTTTTATTGTATCCACTATGTGAAAGGTAGTGATAAACATAGGCTAAAGAAAAAACAAAAGATATGGTCTGATTCAGGCCTGTTTGGTAGCTAAAGTTTGAGACTGAAATAAAATGGAAAAATCTTAGAACATCTGAGAGGTAACACAAGGAGGTTTACTTAGTAGTTGGATGAAGATTCCAAGTACCTATGTTAGTCTGTTAATTGGAAGCCTGAGGGATAATCCAAGTGACTTCTCATACCCTGGAAGTTTGTACCTTGGCTACTGAGAAGCTATATTGATGGCCTTTATTCTCCTCTGCCACCTAAGAGGTCCAGTAGATAGAGCACTGAGCCTGGAGTCAGAAAGACCCGAGTTCACATTTGAACTCAGACATCTACTAGCTATGTTGCCCTGGGCAAATAATTTATACTCTGTCAGCCTCAATTTCCTCATCTGCAAAATAGAGATAATAATAGTACCTATCTTGTCGCGTTGTTATAAGGATCAAATAATCTGATAAGGATCAAATGAGTCAGAAAGACCTGAGTTCAAATGTTATCTCAGATATTTGTTAGCTGTGTGTCCTTGGGCAAGTCACTTAACTGTCTCAGTTTCCTCACTTGTAAAATAGGGCTGAGAATAGCTCTACCTCCCAGGGTTATTGTAAGGATTAAATGATATAATATTTGTAAAGTAAAGCCACAATGCCTGGCACACAGTAGGTGCTATTATATAAATGCTAGCTATTATTATTATTAAATGAGATAATATTTTTAAAGTACTTATCATACTGCCTGGGACATAGAAGGTACTATTTAAATGTAAATTATTATTATTATTAAATTAGGAAAGATTTATAAAGCACTTAACACAGTAGGTACTTAATAAATGTTTTTCTCCCCTTTCCTCATCCCTTCTTGAGCTAGGTAAGCTTTCATTACGATTTCAGTAACGTTTTTTTTTTTGGAGTGGGAGAAGGCAGGGCAATTGGGGTTAAGTGACTTGCTGAAGGTCACACAGCTAGTAAGTGTTACGGTTCTGAGGGTGGATTGGAGCTCAGGTCCTCCTGACTCCAGGCCTAGTGCTCTATTCACTGCACCGCCTAGCCACCCCAGTTTCAATAACTTTTAAGAAAACAGTTAGCCTTGCTTTTGTGGGATAGGGCCACTGAATGTTGTTTCTACCACAGAGACCCTCACCAAATAGCTTGTTTTCTTCTAGAAGGAAGAGGAGTCTGACACATACATCGAGAAGTAAAAAAACATAATAGAGTGTGATGAGGGCAAAAGAGAGGCTTGCTCAGTTTAACCCAAGATTTATTAAGTGCCTCCTTGAAGACTCATCCTCCTGTGTTCAGATCTGTCTGGTCTCAGACACTTCCTAGCTGTGTGACCCTGGGCAAGTCCCTTAATCCCGTTTGCCTCAGTTTCCTCATCTGTAAAATGAAGTGGAGAAGGAAATGGCAAAAACACTCCAGTATCTTTGCCAAGAAAACCCCAAATGGGATCCCAAGGAGGCAGAAACAACTGAACGACCAGTGTAAAGGGTCTTGTGTTAGTGCTGATGAGACAAAGACAAAGACAGAACAGCCCCTTACTTTGAGAAGCTTCCTTTAGATCGCCAGAATACAACCAGTACACAGACTAGTAAATACCAAGTATGAACAAGGTAATTTCAAATGGGAGAGAACCCTAACAATACGACTGAGAGACAAGTGGGAAATCAGGAAAGGCCTCCCATAGGAAGTGGCATCTAAGCTGCATATTTCTAAGGAAACCAGGCATTCTAAGAGAAGGAAATACGTACGGAACATGGGGGATTCCTTGTACGAAGACATGGAGGTGAGAGATGGAATTGTGTATAGGAGGGTTAGTTTGCAGATTGAAGAGTACATGAAGGAGAGAACATGACATAGGACAGGAAAGAGCTTGAAGGTGTCAAATTCAGGCTGAGGATTTTAAAATTTAATCCTAGAGATAATAGGGAACCACTGAAGTGTTTTTGAGTAGGGAAAGTGCCATGAATAGATCTGTTTTAGGAATATCAATTTGGTGGTTGTGTGGAGGACAGAAATTGTAGAGGGGTGAATTAGAAATAGGGAGACCAATTAAAAAGCTTTTTGACATAGCCCAGGTGAGAGGTGATAAGGGCTTGAACAAGCAAGTGGAGAGAATGGGGTGGATCGAGAAATGTTGTATAGATTTAACTGATAATAAGTCTCAGCAACTGACTGAATGTGGAGGGGAAGGAAGACAAAGAATAGAAGATGGCTTTAAAGTTGTAAGCCTGTGTATACAGAAGAATGGTGGTATCCTAATCATAAATTGGATAATTTGGAAAAGATACAAGATTGGTGGAAATATCAAACATGTTGAATTTTATATACCTTAAAGGCCATCTGAGTTATCTAGAAGGAGTTGGTTATAAAAGTTCAGAAGTAAGATTAGGACTGAATCTGTAGATTTCAGAACTATTTGCATAGAGATGGCAATTTAACATATGGAAGTTGATGAGATCACCGAGAAAGAAAACATGAGAAAACAACCCAGAATGGAGGCTTTAGGAGACAACCATACTTAATGAATGGGAGAAGCCTGGTGATCCAGCAACATAGACCAGATAGGAAGTGGTAGACAGGCAGGAGAACCAAGAGAATGCAACATTATGGAAGCCAGTGGAGAAAAAAAATATCCAAAGTTCAGTACAATAAGGACTGAGAAAAATGCTTCAGGAAAATTTGAAGTTAGAGAGAACACTTTCATATCAGGAGTAGAACAGGCTTTATGGAAAAGGTGGCACCTGACCTATCTCCAAGGATGATGACAAGGAGAGATGTTAAGCTTATTAGGAATGACAAAGGCTGTCTTTTTTTTTTTTTTTGCTAAAAATGAACATACATACCCTTTTTATGCTATAATATTAGTCCAGGCAAGAGGCAATCCCTTATTGTCTTATCTAATCCCTTATCTAAGGTAGCATGGTGGGCGTACATAGAAGTAGAGAGACAGTAAAGGATTCAAGAGATATTATGGTCAGATGGAAAAGGACCTGACAATTGGCTGGTTATGGGATGGAGGAAGATGAGGAAGAGGGAAAAGTAAAAGATGATTCTGAAATGATGACAGTGCTGCCCTCAACACACATTTCCTTGTTCTTTTTACTAATTTGTTTTTATCTTTAATTGTCATTTCTGTATATGTTTTGACACTACACATCTGTTCCAGAATTAGATGGGGAGTATACATCATAATAATACTCAAGTTTGAGATTTCCTTTTGCCTTTATATAAGAACCTTGCACTAATCATTTGTGTTCACAATTCATCTTTTCATAAAAACAAGTAAAAGGTGATATTCTAAGTATGTCCAAGTCTCTTTCTAGTCAGTCTACCCTGACCTAGAGATGCTTTATTGAGTTTGCCAAAGAAAATCTTACTAAATTAACTTTCTTTTTTATTTAGAGACCCCCTTCCATAAATGGCATAGTCTTCCTTTATACCTTTCATTTGAAAAACATATACATTCTACCTATTGGCCCTGAGATTCCTGGTCTTCTAAGCATGTACTTAACATAGTGCCTTACTTATAGGAGACATTCTCAATATTTGTTTTATTAATGATGGCAATAACATAAAATAAACTTAAACTGATTCACACCAGACTGATACTGCAGGTTTGAGAATGGAACAAGAAGAAACATTCATAGTCTGTTTAACCATCAACAGGAAGCTTACTTAATCTCTGGCAGGGAAAGGATATTCAGTGAGAATACAGCATTGAATCAGCTGGCTTACACATCAGAAGCCAGAGGAAGGTAATTCCTCATGCCTTGTTTTTGTTTGTTTGTTTTTTGTTTTTTGTATTTAAACCATCAGAAAGCTATGCCAATGTCCTGAGCCAAAGCTTTTAAGGAAAAACTAGCTTATCTTATCAACTAGGATGTTGCTCCTATCAAAAAGGAAGTAATACCTTTCCTATCACCACCAGTTTTTTCCTCATTGGGACCATTATTCTTGAATAACCTTTAACCATTTATCCCAAGCATGAGTGTCACCCATTACCTATTTTTTATTCCATTTGTGTTATATATTCATAATTATATACAATGTATATAAATACTAACTCTCTTCTAGTTTCTCTTGTTTATTTCCCACACTCTTTGCATCAATGTGACACATTTCAAGTAGTCGTAGATTCATTTTTTGTCTCATCACCATGAGACACAGTGATGCCATCAAAACTCATGAGAAGCAGTAGATAGAAGGTTAGTCTTAGAGTTAAGATGCTTGAGGTTAGGGCCTACCTCTGATGCTACTAACTATAGGACCAGAGGCAAGGCACTTAACTTCTCAGGGTCCTGGGCCAATTCTCTAAGACTAACTAGAGAGGAATTGCTGATAAGATTTCTCCACACTCATAACATCACAGGTCTGAACCAAAAAAAGAAAAAAAAAGCATCATCCCTTCTAAAAATGTATCAAGTATTTAGTTCCGTTCTTCCTCACAATCAGTAGAAATTATATTTGTTTGGCCTTGCTGATCTATTTCTATCAAGCTTGAGAACATAATGTCATCTTCACAAAGGCAGACATCTCAGCCTCCCTCATTGGCTAATGTCCAACTGAAATCAGCAGTTGGGTATTTGACTGACTGATGTTTACATCAGCCAGTTGTGAATAGTAATTAGCATTTTGGCTAGCATTCAGAACATGTCTTTTCACTTTGGTTCCCAGCTGACAAAGAAACTAATTTAGCATTAGCCAGTTGGGACATCGGCTGCAGAACATATATAGTATGAACATTTTTCTGTTCTTTTAGTAGGTAATTTAATTTTCAGGCTTAAATATCATTTGTAGTTAGTTGGTTAATGTAAAATTCTCTCCCAAACTGTTAAAACACACCAGTATCCATGCCCATGCTCCTAAAAGCTGCTTTCTCATCTGTGCTGTTCTTGTTGATTATCCATTTTTTCTTGGCTCCATCAACTTCTATATAACTGAGGTCCTTTAGAGATATTGTAGCTTCTGGTAGGGCAATAAATTTCTACTAATCCCACCTACTTTCCATAACCAAGTCAAAGTTAGGTAATTTTTCTAGTCTTTTTCTCTTATCTTTTCTTCTATCCTCCATTACTACTCCACTTTCTCCTCCACACCCACTTTTCTCTCCTTTTCTTTGTCTCCTCTCTGATCTCTATCTTTCTGCTAGGCTAGTTCCCTTTCTTACTCAACGAATACTCTTGCTAAACAGGGTGGGGAAGAGGTGTAGTAGGGAGGGGTAGAGACTGCAATGGTCAAGCATAATAAAAACCTAACGAAAAGTTATCTTCAGGAGAGATTAGAAATTTAATGTCCCAGACTTTTTGTGGGGAGGGAGGCAGAAAGTTTAGGAAGGTTGGGGCTTAGCAGGTAGGTGGCACAGGTAGAAACTTTATGACTATACCAAAATGAGCAGGGCTAAGAGGCAAATAGAACAATGAACATTTGTTAGAATTCTCCCTGGAGAAAGACCCACCCACAATCTAAGCAAAGTTACCACTGAAAAAAAATCCCAGAGGAATGTCTTGTTATGAGAAGCTGAAGAGGACTGGCCCATGAATGCCAACATCATAGAGAATTTCAAGAAGATGGAGGTGGTTGATAGTGTCAAGTATAACTGAAAGGTTGAAAAGATTGATGACTGAGAAGAGGATTATATCAGAAGGGAGGGATTAAAGAATAGTTTCAGTGGAGAACTAAAGACAAAAGTTCATCCCCAGCGGGCTCACAGGGGTGTGGGGGTAAGATAACATGGGCAATGGGTGGAGATTACCTGTTGGAGGGGTTTGTCCATGAGTGACAGTAGTTGGGAGGGTCATTTTTTTTTTTTATCTTCACAGACTCCTGGTTGGGGAGTTGTAACATTAACTCTCAGTTCTCACCCAAAGGCCTCTGGGCTTCTGAAGGTGGAAGGTCCAGTTTTAATATTGTTTTGGCTCTAGTTTATCATACTGAAAATATAGGTGTTGGCATCTGTTTCTATTAGGCTTTGAGTTCTTTGGTTCTAGCCTCTGACAGTTAACTAGCTGTGTGTCCACAGGCAAGCCACCTAATCTCACTGGTCATCATTTTCCTTATCTATAAAAAAAGGTTACTCTCTGAAGTACCTACCCCCATAGTGCTGGGAGATTCGGGAAGCTCTCCGGTCTTAAATCCTTATTTAACAACAGCTGAGGAGGGGCAACTACGTGGCACAGTGAATAGAGCACCAGCTCTGGAATCAGGAGGACCTGACTTCAAGTTCAACCTCAGATGCTTGACACTTAACTAGCTGTGTGACCTTGGGCAAGTCACTTAACCCCAATTACTTTGTCTCCTCCCTCCAAAAAAACAAAAAGCAACCCCCTCAAAACACAACAGATGAGGAAAATGAGCCTCAGAGAGTATAATGTGTCACAAAAATTAAAGCGTTGCATACCAGTTATTATTATTACTTAGGCTTCTGAGGAATATAGAATTCAAGGCTTTTGGCTTCTTTCTCTCTCTTTTGCTAAAATCTAGATTTCCTGTTAAAAGTTACATAAGTAGTTTGAAAATTTTAAAATAAAAAAGGATAGCTGTTTGAATTTAGGAAACCAAAATTCCTATGTGAGAACAATTTATCATCCAGACTAATAGAATTTTCTCCACAAATGAAAACAAAAATAAAAACAAGACATTCTACTCTGATATCAACTCCTACTTTTGAGGCTGTGCGGGGGAGGGGCGGAAAGCCCAAGTTCTATTGATACCTGCCATCAAGCTGGAAAAGCTGAGGACCAGCTCAGTGAGGATGTTTGAGACATGTTTACCTGCTATCCAAGAACTATTCAAGCTGAATAACAACAACAACAAGCATTTATATAGTACTTTAAGGTTTGTGCAGCACTTTACATGCTATTTATTTATAAATGCCTTGTGAGGGAGGTGTTGTTATTAGTTCCCATTTTAAAGATGAGGAAACAGGGGCGGCTAGGTGGCGCAGTGAGTAGAGACAATTAAATAATTTGGGGGCCATAGCATCCAGTGAAATAGACGGAAAAATACTAATGACCCCCAGTCCTTCGAGAAGACAGGGATGGTGGTAAGTTGACCAGAAAAGAAAGGGCAGGGATAGTTCTCAGACCATCTGTAAAAACGAACAATTGCTTAAAGGATTATTGTACAGTCTTTGTCTGATGACTAGTATTGGCACACTATGTGATGAACTGAGTCATGTCAGTATTGATGTTCTTCCTACTTATGTAATTGAAGAATCTCTGAATTGGAAGGGATCACAAAATAGATTTGGAGCAAAAGTGTCCTTAGAGGTCATTGGCTTTCAGCATAGATATGAAGAAGAAAGAAATCTACAGGGGCAGCTAGGCGGCGCAGTGAGTAGAGCGCCGGCCCTGGAGTCAGAAGGACCTCAGTTCGGATCCTGCCTCAGACGCTTAACGCACACAAACAAAAACCTAGCCGTGTGACCTTGGGCAAGTTACTTAACCCCAATTGCACTCCAAAAAAAAAGCAAAAAAAAAAAAAAATCTACAGCTTCTCCCCAAAGTGATTTTCATTAAGAGGAAACTCGCCTCTTTTGTGAGTCCGTTTTGCTCTTGAGTAGTTCTAATTGTTACAGAGTTTTCCTCCCACTGCACCTAAATCTGTCCCCTGCAATTATCTTCCTTTTGCTCCAAGTTTTGTTTTCTGAGACCAAGAAAAACAAGACTAATCCTACTTATGCAGGGCAGCCATCATCTCCTACTTAAGTCTTCTTTTCTCCAGGCTAAATACTCCCAGTTGTTTCCGTTAGCATGGCTTTCCCTCACTATCATGGTCATTCATTCCTGAATGCATTCTCCCTTAGAAATACCTTTCCTAAGAAGTGATGCCCAGAAATGAGCATCAGATTTTAGGTATTGTTTGATCAGAACAGAGTGTGGTGGAACTATTGCCTCCTTATTCTTGATACAATTCTCTTTTAATGCAACTTAAGGTCACATTAGGTATTTGTGTGTGTGTGTGTGTGTGTGTGTGTGTGTGTGTGTGTGTGTGTGTGTGGTGGGGGTGGGTTGTCTGCCATGTCATACTATTGTATTTATTGACCTTGAAGTACTCTAAGTCTGTACTACACAAATTTTTCATTTGAACTAGCTAGAAATTCTTTCCCCATCTTAGTATGAGCAAAGTTTCTTTTTAAAAGCAAAAGTAAAGTATTTTGCATATATTTATTACATTTCATATTATTAGATTCATCCCATTGATGTAGCATCCTGAAATCTTTTTGATCCTAAATAAATTTGTTGTTCCATGTGTTAGCTATCCTTTTCAGTCTTACGTTATTATGCTAAGTATACTATCCATTCCTTTTCCTCAGTCATCAATAAAAAGTATTAAATAGGACAAAGGAAATTGCAAATCCCAGTTATACTCCACTAGAGACTTCCCAAACTGGCATTGCTACCTTAATGACTATTCTTAGTGTCCAGTCTTTTGACTAGTTCTAAATTCCCCTAACTTTGCCTTCTTATTTAGATCATACATCGTCATCTTGTTCACAAGGAAAATATCAGAGGTTTTGTCAAATGTTTTGTTGGGAATGTTTTATACGTTGTCAGATTAGTTCACTGTATTGGATTTATTGTTTAAATGTTTTGCTCAGGAAAGGAAAAAATCATGGGGGAGTTGGTGAGTAGAGGGAGACAGTATATTTCCATAAATAACTGTAATGTAATGACAAAAGACATCAGTAAAGTTTAGCTTTTAAAATATCCAATGCCTTCTTTGCTGTGTCAATCTATCCATCTCATCATAAGAATATTGGTTGTTTAGTAGTTTTGTAGTTGTGTCTGACCCTTCATGACCCCACTTGGGTTTTCTTGGCAAAGATACTAGAGTAGTTTGCCATTTCCTTCTCTAGCTCGTTTTATAGATTGAGGAACCAAGGCAAACAGGGTTAAGTGACTTACCCAGAATTATCCAACTAGTAAGTGTCTGAGGCCAGATCTGAACTCACAAAGAGGAGTCTTCATTACTCCAGGCCCTGTCCTCTATCCACTATGCCACCTAGCTGCCCCCATCATTAGAGTAAAAGGGAATAAATCAGCAAGGCTCGTCCTTGATAAGGTTATTTTTTCTTTTAAAAGTCACTACTTTTCTTTCTGAAGGTTAACTCACTATCCTTTTAGTAATACAGGGTGTCCCTAAATTCTGGACACATAGGCAATCACATTAACTATGCATATTTTCAAGAAATGAAGTGAATGAAATTTTCAACAACATTTTATTTAATTAGCATAAATTTTATCCATGACAATTTCATATGGAATAAAAGCTTTCATTAGCTATTGGGGAATACTTTCTATATTAATGAAATTAAATTAATTAATGAGATTTCCTATGTGTCTCCCATGTCTCCCTATGTCTTCCTATGAAATCTCATTTATGCTAATTAAATAAAATGTTGTTGAAAATTGCATTCATTTCATTTCTTTAAAATACGCCTAGTTAATGAGATTTCCTATGTATCCAGACTTTAGGGACAGCCTGTATAATGTTGAAGCCAAGCCAAGTTCATCAGCCTATAATTCATAGGCTTGCCTTTGTTCTAAACAGAGACATATATATATGTCTTCAGTCCTGTAGCAATGCCCTCAAAACCTCATTTCCAATCACCCAATATGACACTGACTCACTAAAAACATTGTTATTATTACCATAGGATGTAGACAGAAACCTTGTAGTGATAGATAACATAATGAACATCAGGATTCCTCCCCCCTCTCAAAACAACAATTCCTGAGCTATTTAACTTGAACTTGTTGAACCAGAGTAAATAAAGAGTTACCACTAAAGGGATGGCTAATTAGTAAATTCTCTGGGGTGAGGTGATAATAAGAATTGGTAGACTTGGTTTCATCCTGGGTCCAGAGGAAATATTTCATGGGGGACTTGGTCTCTTTGCCTTATAATGTCTACTATGGGCATAAACAAGTGGACCACCATGAAAACATCTCCAGTTTATGTGTCATCATTCTCAGGAAGAGCCAAGATGGCAGAGTATGTGTCATCATCCATTGGAAAGGCTGATGGGGCACAAAAAAAATCTGAAAAACTCAACAAGAACCACCAAATTAATGCAGAATTTCAGGATCTCTAAGGTGGAAGTCAGAGCATACCTGTACAATATGTTCTTCTCTCACAAACTTGACAAATAGCCTCTGACTGAAATCTCCAGTGACCTCAAACCCATTTCCTTGAAGGTTCCTGATTTTCACATGAAAATGGGTTCAGAACAGGATTATGAAAATTGTTAGGGAAAGAAATAAGAGAAAATGAAGGCATGTAGAATGTTTAGAAGCCTCAAGCCTGTCTATTGTGAATCTTCTTCAAGAAGGGAGATGAAAAATATTAAATGGGACAAGCATCAAATGAAATCAGAAAAATGAAATTGAAGGATAATTTTTGAGTCAGGTTCAATAGACATGAAGCAACTGGTTCCAAGTGTGATAGTCATTTCAGACCCACCTTTCTGCATGCAATCAAATTATCAGTTGTTTAAAGCAAAAATCAAAGGAAGAATCAAATAAAAGAGAATAAAAATATGTGTAATTATAGAAGCTCTAGCACCATCTGTTTACATTGTTCACTTTGAAAAAAAAGAAAATGGAAGCAAATTGACTTTATCATCATATCTTAGAAAGATGAACTAATGCAAAACCATTGCCATACTGAAGAAGGCATAAAAATCCAGATATTTACTTTTTTGTGTCAGTTGGGAGGTGTAGTGCCAGTGCAATATTTACAGCACTGACCGTGACTATAAATATTCCCATATAGTGCTTGATTGCAAAATATAACAAACTCTTCATATAGAGGACAGAATCAAAACATTTATTTAGACATCAGAAAACCAAATCCCAAAACCACTAAGTCAATTCCATCATAGTAGTAAAGAAGTTACCAAGCCATAACAACACAGAGAGCCACACCATCCTTTCGCCTTCCCACAAACCAATATAAGATCAATATCTACTCATAAATCTCTCTATCTCCTTTCCTGAGCCATCCTCTCCCCCAGCCTGTTTAGTCTAGCTCTGACTCCCAGCTTCCTGTGGTTCTGCTTCCTTTTAGTAAACACTTCCCACCACAGGCTCCATGTGACTACATTCAGCCTATTAGGGGGCAGAGTTTATCTTCAAAGCAGGGAAGCTTCCTGTGGGCCCTGTTCCACCCTTTGGCAAATTCCTCTTATCACAGGCTCCATGTGATTACATTAGAAGTCAGAGTTTACTTCCTTTTTTTTTTTTTTTTTGCTTTTTAGAGGGCAATTGGGATTAAGTGACTTGCCCAAGGTCACATGGCTAGTTTTTGTGTTAAGTGTCTGAGGCAGGATTTGAACTCAGGTCCTCCTGACTCCAGGGCTGGTTCTCTATTCACTGTGCCCCTTAGCCACCCCCTAGAGTTTACTTTCAAAGCAGGGAGCAGGGAAGGTCTTCCCCCTAGATCTATTCATGGTCAGGGAAGATCTTCAAATTCCCATTCCCATTACAGGAGGCAAGGGGAGAAACTTGCTGTCTGATCTCCCATCTCTGAGGGACATCTCAATGTAACCTGTGCCAACCACTGATTCTCAACTCATTTCAGGAACCATCCCACGTACCCCACCTCATACCAAGTAGACTTAGGTCTAGAGTTTCCGTTTTTTATACAAGGTGATAATTCAGTTGGTGCTGGAAATGATGTTTCCTGTTTAAATTTTTATTTATTTTGCTAAATATTTCTCAATTGTATATAAAATAATTTTTAACAATAGTGTTTTAAAATTTTGTGTTCCAAATTCACTTTCTCCCTCCTGTCATTCCCCCTTCCTTAAAGGCAAGTGCTTTGATTTTGATTACACACAAGAGTTCATGCCAAACATATTTGCATATTAGCAAAAAAAAAATACAGAAAAAAAACAAAACAAAAATAAAGGAGGGAAAAGTATGCTTCAATTTGCATTCAGATTCCATCGGTTCTCTCTCTGGAGGTGGATAGTATTTTTCATCATGAGTCCTTTGGAATTGTCTTGAATCATTGTTTTGATCGAAGTAACTAAGTCTTTCACAGTTTATCATCCTTACAATATTGCTATTACTCTGTACTATATTCTTCTGGTTCTACTCATTTTACTTTACATGAATTCAAAAGTCTCCCCAGGTTTTTCTGAAACCATCCTGTTCATCATTTCTTATGGCACAATAGTATTCCATCACAACCATATACCACAATTTGTTCAGCTATTACCACCCAGTGGACAGGCATGCCTTCAATTTCTGATTCTTTGTCACTACAAAAGGACCTACTATAAAATTTTTTTTATAAATAGGTCATTTTCCCCTTTTCTTTGATCTCCTTCTGATACAGACCCACTAGTAATATTAGCCCTTTTTAATTAAATTAGATATTAAATTAGATATTTTATTTAGATATCTAATTACATTAGATATTTCTTTGATCTCCTTCTGATACAGACCTAGTAGTGATATAGCCCTTTGGGTATAGTTCCAAATTTTTCTCCAGAAAGGTTGGATCACTTCACAACTCCACCAACAGTGCATGTGTCCCAATTTATCCACACACACCCCTAATATTTGTCATTTTCCTTTTCTGTCCTATTAACCAATGTTATAGGTGTAAGGTAATATCTCAGAATTATTTTGATTTGCACTTTTTCATGTGACTATAGATAGCTTTGATTTCTTCATCTGAAAACTTCTTTTTCATATCCTTTGACCATTTATCCACTGGAGAGTGGCTTTTAATTTTATAAATCTGGCTCTTTTCTCTATATATTTGAGAAATGAGACCCTTCTCAGAGAAATTTGATGTAAACTCCCCCCCCCCCCATTTTCCCATTTTCCTTCTCATTTTGACTATATTAGTTTTGTTTGTGCAAAAGTTTTTTAATTCCATGTAATCAAAATTACCCATTTTATTTCCTGTCTCATTTGGTCATAAACTCTTGTCTTATCCATAGATCTAACAGTTGAATATCACTCTTTCTAACTAATTTATCCTTTTTGACTATATCTTGGTATACAGCATAAGATGTTGGTCTATGCCTTGTTTCTTCCAAATTGCTTTCCAGTTTTACCAGCAGTTTTTGTCAGATGTCAAGCTCTTACCCCAAAAGCCTGGATCTTTGGATTTATCAAACACTAAATTACTATGGTTATTTATCACTGTGTATTGTATACATAATCTATTCTACTGATCTACCTTTCAATTTCTTAGCTAGTACTAACTAGATTGTGGAAGTTGGTATAAGCAATGCCAAAGAGCATCTGGTCCCTGATAGCACTGGGGTATTTTGTAATCTCTTTCTGATAAGTTGCCAGGTCCCCTATTCATGTCCAGATTGAGAGTTCCTAAAGTCATTGCTACTTCTGTCACCACCACTTTTTCAGACAACTGGTGTTTCATCCAGGTGGGTTCTGGGACAACCTTCTCCCCTGTGTCACTAATCTCTCTTTCCAACCTCTTACATTGTCTTGGGTTGGAAGAATGTCTCATTCTGAACTTTTGTTGGACCTGCCACTCCAGAATTTTATTTTAGGTATTATTTCAAGGTTGTTTGGAGGGGAATGTTAGGAGAAGTCAGCTGAGTACTTTCTCTACTTTCTCTACTCCGCCATCTTGGTTCTACCCCCAACACTTATCTTTTGATTCAAAACCCAGTATTCTTTCCCTCTGAGTGGAGTTTGAATTTATAACTATAAACATCATTGTTTGTTGCCTCACATTTGACTTTTTGATGAATGAGGAATAGATAGAATGTTAACTGAAATGACAGAAAGCATATTACCCATTAACTGACACATTTTTCCTAGCATGATAAAAAATTTTTTTTAATTTTTATTTCCAGGTAACTTTTCAGTTCTCAGTACTTTGTGCATATATTCACGGTCTTCTTCACATGATAGGATACCCTATCACAGTCTTAATTTCTTTGTCAGCATTCTGGTTTCCTCTCTGTTCCTGCACTTTTGAGCTTGCACTTGTGATCTGGATAAGAGTAAGCAGCTGCTTAGAGATTCTAAAGTGCTGGATATGGCATCTCATTTTTAGCACTCAGTATGGTGTTTTTCAATCACTGTCCTACATTTTTCTGAAGATAGAGCTTAGCATCTTATACTGTACATCTACTTAGTATTGTCTTACCCTTCCCATCCAAGCGAGGGAAAAGGAGCATCCAAGTTCAGCCGTCAATTGGGAGAAAAGCAAGAGAGTAGATGTTCCAGAAAAAGTAGGAAATGCATGAGACTTGGCAGCAAGGTAGGAGAGATGCCTGGATTGTAAGGCTTCTTCTCTCAGACATTGGGTCCACTTAATCCTCCTTCGTAAGTAATAAGCTAGCTTTGGTAAAAAGATATTGGAAGTCTCTATTGGCAACAGAATAGTTTATGACTGAGAAAATTCTTGACCATGAGAGTTCCTATTTTTTCCCCTCAAGTTCACTGGTTCTTGAGTCTATGACCCTGTACCAGTGGAAAAGCTAGGTGTTCCAGGTTCAGAGTTGGTTTTTTTTCCAATAAGGACTGACCTTACTGGAAGTATGAATCAAATACCAAAAGGAAAGGGTTGTCTACATTGTTTACAATCCTTTGCCTGTTAACAGGAGGAATTTGGTGATGAGCTAAACGATTGTGTTTTCCCTATAGAATTCCCAAGTTTGGAGTCAATTTTTATTAAAGTTAGCAGACTGCCAAAGTGTGAGAGAGGCAGTAAGTATCTAGCTATTAGATAGATGTTTTATTATTTAATGTAGATTATTTTTCATAGACTCTTCCCCAAGAATAAAAGTGTTGTATGCAGTTGTGTATTTGCTTCTGTGGTGACTCTTGCCCTCTTCCCTAGGAGATAGATATCTAAAATTACAATAGTTTTCCAGGTTTAAGGTTTCTGTGCCTTCTGGCCCTTTAAAAGGAGGCCACTAATCACTTCTTATCACTCTTCAGTTGGCCATGTTTTCTCTGGCTGACTTCCACTGGAGTCTGAAGCCAACAAGCCTGAGGAGGGAAATGGGGCACACTTAGGAAAATAAAAATAAACAGGAAACACTGACAGAGCACAAGGAGAGTATAATGAAGGAGAGACTAAATTGTAGAGAGTAAAGCAATCAAGGCAGTGAAACAAGGAAGAAAATTGAGGATTTACAGGGAAAGTAGAGCCAACCTTGGTGTAGTTGGAAAATGCTGACCTTTAAGTCAAGAGACCAAAGTTCTGACCTTTAAGACTAGCCCTGTGACTCTGTACAAGAAATTTGAAAGACCTCAGATTCGAAAGTGATCTCAGAGGTCCTTATGTCAAGTACAACATCCTTAGTTTTTATATCCTAATGATGGGGAAGCAATTAGCCCATTCCAGAACACTGGAGGAGAGGGTCAGAAAGATCTGAGTTCTAATCCCACCTCAAACACTTACTAGCTATGTTGTCCTGGAAAATCCACTTAACTTTTCTGGGTTTCAATTTCCTTATCTGGAAAATTAGAGAGGTGTATTTAATAATCTACAGGGTCCCTTCCAACTCTCAAGCTATGATCCTACGATAATTCTATTTGTCAGGAGGTTTTTCGAACTATGCTTCTATCTATTACTTTAAGCTCTGGCCTAAAAGTAGGATAAATGGATGAAAGTTATAGGGAGATACATTTCCCTCTTCCATTTGGCAGCCCTTCAGATGCATTGAGGGTGGCTAATAATATTCAGGCTAAACATTTTCTATTCTTTAAATTAATCCTCAAATAACATGGTCTTTGGTCTCTGGACTATGCTGGCCAACCTTCTCTAGACACTATCTACTTTGTTAATGTCCTTCTTAAAAATAAAAATTTAACATTAAAAAAATTAAAGCATTAAAAATGCTATGAAATGGCCTCACCAGGCAGACAACAGAGGGATGATCTGTCATTTTCTCCCTTTTTTTGGAGGGCAATTGGGGTTAAGTAACTTGCCCAAGGTCACACAGGTAGGTTTTTTTTGTTTGTGTGTACATTAAGTGTCTGAGGCCGGATCCAAACTCAGGTCCTTCTGACTCTAGGGCCGACACTCTACTCACTGCGCCACCTAGCTGCCCCTCCCTTTTCTTATATTATCCTTCTCTCGAGACAACCTTATATCACGTTAGATTATTTGGTTATTATATCATACTGTTGACTCATATTGACCCTTGTAGTCCAGACCTTTTTCATTTGAACTACTGTCTAGTCACAGAATTTGCATTCTGTCTTACAAAGTGAACTTTTTTAACCTAACTGTAGAACTGTACTGAATGAGAGAGAAATAACCAGGTAGCAGTTTACATAAAGAAGAGCTATGTTTTTTTTTTAAACCATGGATTCAATATGCCATGAGTGCATATCATAACAAAAATGAGATGATCTAGCTACAATAGTCAAAATAGAATGTCCAGAATAACAATGCTTCTGTTGCCCTCGTTCTTTCCCTTGGTTAGACTATGTCTGGAGTATTTTATTCACTTCTGCCTTTCAGAATTTAGTGAGCAATCAGAGCGGTAAGGGAGTTTATTACCATCTCATAACAGGACCAGTTGGAGGAACTGGAATTGTTTAACCTGGAGAAGACATGACTTATGCATCACACAATCACTTCAAATACATGAAGGATAAAAAAACACATTTTATTACAGTTATTCCTTCTTTCTATATCACAGAGGTTAGGGGCACAGTGCCCACGTGATCTGGAAAGTCTACATAAAAATTTTTGGCCCTCTCTTTGTACCAGAGAAGAAATTTGAATTATTATGGTATTAAAAGATAAATATTTTAATATTATATAATACCATACATATATTTTATGCATTTCTGAGTTTTTAAACTTTTTCTGTGTCATCTATGGCTTCCACAAAAATTCCCATTTAATTAATTTTTTTTTTTTTTTGCTTTTTGGAAGGGGGAAGGCAGGGCAATTGGGGTTAAGTAACTTGCCCAAGATCACACAGCTAGTAAATGTTAAGTGGCTGAGGCCATATTTGAACTCAGGTCCTCCTGACTCCATGGCTGGTGCTCTATTCACTGTGCCATCTAGCCTCCCCCCATTTAATTTCTTATGCTAGCCTGCAATATATCAAAACTGCAATGGGGAAAGTTGGATATGGAAGGGATAACTGTACTATGTCCCTAAATGGTAGAAGGAGGATGAGTGGATGGAAGTTATGGGGAGACACATTTCTACTTAGAGTAAATAACTCCTTCCTAGTTATTAGAGCTCTTCCCAAATATAGAATACAGTTAGCTCCTTATGCCTGAGACTGTACAAGATGAGTGTGACCGTTTGTTCATGGTGTCATTCATGCTTCAGAAAGCGTTTGGACTAGAGGGCTGGTAAAAATCTCTTTTAACTCTATGAACTATTTATTTTTCTCTACCAAATTTTGTCTTAATAGATATGACCCATTATCCTAGCCTTGCTGAGGTATTTTTGGATACTTATTCTGTTGTTCAATGTGTTGCATATCCAGGAGTGTGCTGGTAGATGTTTAGCAACCAACTCTCAAAAAAAAAAATTATTCTCCATGATTAACATTTTCTCCCACACTTTCTTAAATCTAGATAATTAGCAAAATAATACACCAAATCCTCATTTGTAGCATTTTCTGATTTCTGAGGTGTAAAATACACTGAAAATTTAACATTTTTTTTCTCTAGCTGGTTCCCCACACCCTTGTGATATCCCAATTTCATCTCTCGGAGCCTTGGTTTTCTCATCTACAAAATGGGAATATTAATCATAGGTTCATAGGGTAACAGAGCTAAAACTAGAAAATAGCTTGGAGGTCATCTACTTGAAGCTGTTCACTTTACAAATGAGGCAACTGAACCCCAGAGATATTAATCATCTTACCCAGTTACTACATTTTTCAGGGTTGCTGTGAGGAAACTACTTTGAAAATCTGTTAGTGCTACACTGGTATGAGTTGGGGAAGCAGGGACTGGTGTGGAAAAGGCAGCATAGTAACTATACTAGTCTTGGTAAAACTTTTAGTTACCATAACTTGATCACAATTCTATTCCACTATTTGGTAGAGATACTCAGAAGTTGCTATTGGTCACTTCCTGCAATCGCCCCGGATCTCTTGGGGCTTGATTTCAAAGGTGGATGACAATCCTAGCATGTCAGTATTTATAGTAGACCTCATCATCTTGTTTTGTTTTGATCATGTAATATATTAAAGCCTGCCATACTACCTTCCCATCTTATATCACAAATTATTCTCTCCAGTCTATTTACTTTCTGAGGGAGAAATCTTAGTCATGTTTCATCTAGTGAAGATAGCATGTACTTGAAAACTGTACCTCTTCCTTGAGAACTAGCTTTTCTCTTTGGATTTAACTTTATGCTTGATAGGTTTCTTTTTATTAATTGCACTGGCATGCACAGGGCATACCCTGAACATTCAAGGGTCAGTGGGAATGTGCCCTCAGAGAGTGCTTTCTTGATTAGGTGGCAACTATCTCCCCTCAAATGTAAAGAAAGGCAGAATATTTTTCAATATTCTTAGCTAAAAGGATTATCTTTAACACTTTTCTTATGACTTGAGCATTAAAAATTAAAATTCCATATATCCAGTAATTGAGTTCAAATCCAGCCTCAGACACTTACTAGCTGTGTGACCCTGGGTAAATCACTTAACCCTGTTTGCCTCAGTTTCCTCATCTGTAAAATGAGCTGGAGAAGGAAATGGTAAACCATTCTAGTATCTTTGCCAAGAAAACTCCAAGTGGGGTCACAACAGAACAGCAACAACAACAATATCCCATTCATGAGTCTTCTTGTAATAGAATAAGCCCAGACCTTAATTTCACTTGTACAGGGAACTAGCTGGTGAGGAAACTCACTTTACCAATGAAGGCTAGTTGCTTTGCAATTTACTGTCTTAGAACCTAGAGCACTGAGAATTTAAGTGACTTGCCCAGCATGGAACAGCCTTCATGATATTATTCAGGTTTTAGAAAGGAATTGGACTAGATTGCTAAATCAGAAGTGATATTTTAACCAAGGTCTCCCTGGCTGCAAGGACAGATCTCTGTCTATCACACCATATTGCCTCTCCTTCTGGTCCTCTTTTAGATAAGAGGAAATATTTGGTGATTTATTATGTCCAAGGAGGTCTCTTTAGCTTTTCTTCTCAGTAATTTGGGTATGAGGTACAAATTAAGATTTAAAACCAGAAGATATACACCTTTCTTACTGATGCAAGTTTTTCTACAGTTGAATGAAGGGTGTCTACAAAGAGTTCTTGCCCTCAGGGAGATGGTATTTCAGTATAAGGTAGAAAATGATGAAGGCAAAGACAGACCTAGAAATATTTGAGAAGGAAAAGAAGACTTTCCTCTAGGAAGATCAGGGGAGAGGCCTTATGGCATAGGTGGCATTGGAGCTGTGTCTTGAAGATGAAAGTTAAGGATTCATAAAGTCAGAAGTGCTTTCCAGGCATGGAATGTGAATGTTGTAGAGGAAGTGCTTTCAGGGTGAGTTTGGAGAAGAGCTGTAGTCTAATTCATCCAGAATAGAGAGTGTTTAGGTGAGTAATGGAGGAGCTTGGTGGAACAATGGATAGAGTACTGGGCCCAGAGGAAGAAGACTCATCTTCCTGAGTTCCAATCTGGCCTCAGACACTCACTAGCTGTGTGACCCTGAACAAGTCACTTATTCCTGACTGCCTCAGTTTCCTCATCTGTAAAAAGTTAGGGAAATAAATGACAAACCACTCTAGTATCTTTGCCTCAAAAACCCCAAAATGGCATCACAGAGAGTTAGACATGACTGAAAAAATGACTGAATGACCACAGGGGAGTAATGGAAAGAAATATGACTGGTTGGGACTGGATAGTAAATGAAGTTAAAGACCAATCTAAAGATTTTGTATTTTATTCTAGAGGCAATGGGGAAAGAGAGATATGGCAGGCCTTTCCTCTCTCTGAACTTTTTCTCATCTATAAAGTCAAAGTGTTAGACTAAGTATACTCCAAAGTACTTCTTAGGTCTTATAGTCTCCGAAGCTAAATTTACTCACGCACTGTTTTCTAGGAGACTACCATTTGTGTTTGACTTAAGATGAGTTCATGGAAATAAACGCAAGGGTTTGAGGGAAGTGTTAAAAGAGTCCCTAAATTAAATTCATAGACTTAATGTTTGTTTGTTTGTTTTTTTACCACTTTATTTCAGATCCTGACTGGACGACAACATGTCAAATATTGCCTTGAGAAAACCATCTCCTGGAAATGGTAATATGGATGATTATCTTCTATAACTAGAATATTTATCTATTAGCAAGAATATATCAAATGAAAAAAAAAAAAAAAAAGAATATATCAAATGCCTTCTATGATTCAGGCACCATCCTAGGGCTGTTGAATACAAATAAAAAAAGCAAACAAACAATTGTTACTCTCAAAGAGCTAATATTCTATTAAGGAAAAATATTTTATCCCTTGTTCTTTCTTTTGATCCTTGGATGATGGAGTTTTGAGTTTTCTTGCTCCAGCTTGTTTATATCAGTCATGAAATGTGGTGAAACAAAATACTCTAGATATAATCTGAATAGGGTAGAGAGTATAATGAAACTTGGGCAGCTAGGTGCCACAGTAGTTAGAATGCCAGGCCTGGAAGCAGGAAAACTCATCTTCTTGAGTTCAAATTCAGCCTCATACATTACTAGCTGTATGACCCTGGGCGAGTCACTTAAACCTGTTTGCCTCAGTTTCCTCATCTGTAAAATGAACTGGAGAAGGCAATGGCAAACCACTCAGGCATTTTTGTCAAGAAAACCTCAAATGGGGTCACAAAGAATCAGACACGACTGAAACAACTGAACAACAAAATAATGACATTATTATTCCAATTATAGCAGTTATATAGAAATCATTCCTAGGTATAATCTATTTTCATTCATTAGGAAATAAACAAACAAAAAAGCAATGTAATAGAAGGAATGGTGCTCCTACTTTTAAATCATACTCATATTTTAATAGACATTAAACAATAAAATATTTAAATTGTTGTGAACCTGGCTCCTATGAAAGCTAAGGAGTTCAGGTATCTCAAAATAATAAAAACCTCTTAAATTAGGCAATGTAGATAGAGTTTTGGACTTGGAATCAGAAAACACCTGAATTCAAATTCTACCTCAGACACTTAGCTGTATGGTAAGATCTCAGTTTTCTGACACTTCAAAATTGGGATAATAATATTTACTTTAGAGGGTTGTTGTTAGGATAAAATGACATGATATTACAATCCTTGAGGCACTATAGATATGCTAACTTTTATTAAGGCTTTTGCTATGTATTATTTAAAGTATTTTAAAAATAAAGTCCTGCATATACTTCCTTTCAAGTAAAGACTTTAATGCATACAGCAGGAAAATGTGATGAAAGACAAAAATATGTTTTCCATAATGTAAGATATTGTACCTTAATAATTCAGTTAAAGTAAACTCAAAAAGGACTTCTAAAAATTCCTGCTATGTACCAGATACTGGGTTGGGCAGTGGAGATATAAAAACAAAAATGAAACAATGTCCCCGAGGAGCAAGAACTTTCTTACTAAGGCAATACACATGGAAGCTGTAGAGGGGAAAGGAAATAAACATTTATATAGCACTGGAACTATGCTAAGCACTTTATAATTATTATTTGATTTGGTCCTTACAACAACCCTAGGAGGTAGGTTCTATTTTTATCTTCATTTTGCAATTGAGGAAACTGAGGCAAAGAGCGCTTAAATTACTTTCTCAGCATTACACATCAAGTGTCAAGGTCAAATTTGAACTCAGCTCTTCCTGACTCCAGGTCCGGCACTCTATCTACTGTGCCACCTATCCTCTTCTACATTCTAGGAGCAATTGATTGGGACAGAAGCCAAGGGTTGTGTTAGAACTAGCTGTAATTGGCTTGTGAGAGCCCATTGTTAAATTTTAAGTGTGAACATTTACACTTCTGAAATCAGCAAACATTGTAAATCAAGGCTTGATCTATTGTTTTGTGGATGCTGAGTAAACTAAGAGAGTGTTAAGAGAAAATGTTAAGAATGAAGATTAAACTTTAAAAGTGTGTCCCCCTGTCCTGTCTTTTTTTTTGGAGAGTCAGTTGATAAACATTTATCAATACATTCCTCCATCTAGTATCAGATCTGTCATTAATTAGCTGTAAGTCCCTTAACCTGCCCCAGGCTAAGTTTTGTTTGTTTTTTAGTTTAACTTTTTCTTTTAATAAAATCAGAATATGGCTAGCACATACAGTTAGAGTCTAAACTAAAACAATAAGCAATTACTAAACTTACCGTTTACTAATCTACAAAACAAAAGAGACAGACAAGATCATTGCTATGGCCCATCTAGGTCAAAATTTTATGACTCCTTCTGGGGATTTTTAAAAGCCCATCATGGGAGAGAAAGGCACAGTTAATAAATCGTTGGTGTTTGTGCCAGGCTTATAGCTCTGTTTTCCTGGCATTAGAATGATGCCTAGTGATCGGCATCTATAGTTTTAATTGGTATTTATGCAATATTTTTGTGTTATCTTTGATGACGGAAGTGTGGGATTTGTTCTTTCATGTCAGTATATCTTAAGGTTGGAACATTCTTGAGTTTGTCTGTCTCAATATTTAACACTGGGCAATCTGATGCAACATTGCAATTTTTTCCATGTTTTAAATCCTAGAATTCAATTTCATGTCATGTAAAGCAAATTTTTATGTTTAAATGACTAGATGCGAAGAGTACTACTCCTCTGGGGACTGCACTGAGACAACAAGGTTTTCATGAAGTGAACAAGCGAAGGACTTTCTTACAGGATAGCAGCTGGATAAAGAACCGCCCAGAAGAAGAAAAGTAAGGGGAAGGAAATGAGGGAAGGATGGGGATGGGGTAAGAATCATAGAATGTAAGGCCTTATAGATTATCAGATAATTTAAATAATTAGAATTTCTAGCCTGAAACCTACATTTTGACGGCAGCTAGGTGGCCCAGTGACCACAGTGCCAAGCCTGGAGTCAGGAGGACTCATCTTTCTGAGTTAAATCCAGCCTCAGACATTTACTAGCTGGGTGACCCTGGGCAAGTCATTTAACCCTGTTGGCCTCAATTTCCTCATCTGTAAAATGAGCTGGCGAAGGAAATGGCAAACCACTCTAGTATCTTAGCCAAGAAAACCACAAATGGGATCATGAAGAGTCAGATACAACTAAAAGGTCTGAACAACAACAAATCTATGTTTTAGAGATGAGGAAATTTCAGACACATATATATTAAGAGATTTGTCCAAGGTCACACAAGTAGTAAGTTAGGATATGAAATCATCTTCAAACTACAATTTCAGTGTTCTTTTTATTGTACTACATTGCAGTGTGAATTAAGAAAAATGTGCAATTTCCTTGTCATTAAATTCGTTATATATTCTATGCTTTGGAGATTTGGTATTATTTTTGTGTATATCTATATATTTATACTCAGATATATCAACTGGATCAGATTTTTAAAGCAAATAACTTTGAGGGTGGGAAATCCTTAGTTGTATGTGAACCCTTAATCAGAAATAATAAGGTTATGTTGTTGTATATCAAACAAAGCATTTATATTTTCCTCACTAAATTGAAATAAAGAACCCCAACAAATTTATTTTCCAGATTCCAAACAAATTTCATGTTATTTAAACTAAGACAGTGCTTGGCATATAGTAGGAACTAAATAAATACTTGTTTGATTTAACTTGACTTGACAGGGAAGAAAAGGAACTATAATTCTGTCACTCTAAGGAAGCTTCCACTGTTATATATTTACTTGCCTAGAATAATTCCCTAGAATAATTTACCTAATACTATTATGTATTCAATCAGGGCTGATAAGGGGAACCTAGCTATTGTGTACTTTGTCCCAGAGTAACTAACTGTACAGAGTCTTCAGTTAACTGGGGATACCCTAGGACTTCCTCCTTTTTTAGAACCCTCATCCTTTGATTTGTGAAGAAAATCAAGGAATTATGGGAGAATCTGTAAGCAGACTTCCTAAAGGTGTGGTGGTATATTTTATGGAATTGTTAGAACATTCAAGCCATTATAGCAGGGCTGCTCTACTCTGGCCTTCCGAAGCTATACTCTGGAAGGGAGCCCTTTAGGGGAATTTTAATCTGATGACCTTGGTAGCCACAGAGTAGCTGTGCAGGTAAAATTCCATGCCTTGCTTACCAAATGAGTGAGTAAGCAAGTGACGGGGTTTAAATAGCTAGAGCATGAAGTAGATAGAGTGCTGAGCCTGGAATCAAGAAGATCTGAGTCTAACTCTGGCTTTGGACACTTATTAGTTGTGTGATCCTGGGTAAGTCACTTAAACCTTTGTTTGCCTCAGTTTCCTTAATTATAAAATAATAGCACCTACCTCCCAGAGCTGTTGTGAGGGTCAGATGGGATGATATTTATAAGAAGCGCTTAGCACAATGCTTGGCACATAACAGGTGCTATATTAAAGCTTAATCCCTTCTTTTTGCCTTCTTTGAGTATCATCAACCTGTGCACTCTACAATTCCCCATTACATGGCTGCTTTAGGAGCCCCTGAGTGATAGTTCTTCCCTCCAAGGCAGTGGCATGACTAAATTCCGCTCTCACCCAACACTTTTCATTTTTTCATTGGGAGACAGTGAGTAGCACAGAATGAACAGACCTGGATAGATTGAGATTATGTGATTTTTCCCCCCAAACCTTCCTTTCCTATTTCCATTTAGTGTACATGTAACCTTCTAACCTCCCAGATTCTCGATCTCATTGATATCTTTGATTCCTCAATCACCTAGAACTGATCTCTTTAAAGTTTCTAATCTCTTAATTGACAACCCTGATCGCCTTTTTCCAATCCTCATCCTTGTTGACCTCAAGGAAGCACTTGACATTATTAATCACTCTCTCCTCCTAAATATGTAACTCTCTCCTCTCCAGGTTGTCATGATGATCCTTTCTCTTGGTTCTCCTCTGTGTTGAACTCTCCCTTCTCATTCTCATTTATTTTGTCAGGATCCATATACACAGCTCCTGTTTGGGTCCCTCTTCTATCTATACACTCTTTTACTTAGTGAGAACATCAACCTCCATTGGCTTATCTGTTATCTTGTAAATCACTTCTAGATCTCTTTTCAGATCCCTATAATCTTTCTCCTGAGTTCCAGTCCCTTATTTCTAACTGACTATTGGACATGTTGACACTGATGTGTTATCAGCATCTCAGACTCATCTTGCCACCCTCCTTGAATTTCCCTACCTCTGCTAAGGGCCCTACTTTCCTTCCAGTCAAGTAAGGTCATAACTTTATTATCCTCAACTTCTTATTTTCCTTCATTGCACAGGTCAAAGCAATAACCAAATCTTATCATTTCTGCCTCCACAACATATCTCCCATTTTATTCACACAGCACTTACCCTAGTTCATTCTGTCATTACTTTTGGACTATTAATATAACTTTCTGGTTAATCTTCCTGCCTTAAGTAGTATTTCCCTTCTCCAATCCATCCTACACATATTTGCCAAAGGGATTTTCCTGAAACATAGATCTGGCTCTGTCACTTCTCTACTAAATAGATCCTACGAGCTCTCTGGGATCAAATATTGCTTCATTTAATCTTATCCTTTAAAAATATATTTTTTAATTTTTTTGAGGGGTAAAGGCAGGGTAATTGGAGTTAATTGACTTTCCCAAGGTCACATAGCTAGTAAGTGTTAAGTGTCTGAGGTCAGATTTGAACTCAGGTCCTCCTCTCTCCAGGGCCGGTGCTCTATTCACTGCATCACCTAGCTGTCCCTAAAAAATTATTTTGTGTAAGTTTTAGCACATACATAATTACTTGCACAGTAGTTCATATATATTATTTAGAAGTAAGCAAATGATATGTTGAGAGAGGTATATACTCAAAGAATTTTTACTAACAGAGGTATGACATCAAAAAGGTTTGGAGATCCTTATTGTAGAAGATAGGAAATTGACCTCAAAGTTAGGAAAATCTGGGTTCATTAAATATGATCTTACTCCTTATAGGCTCTATAGCCTTTAGCAAAGTCACTAAATCTCTTGGTTCACCAGGCAACTCTCAACAACTGTTTCAAGGCAGTAATCTACATTGTTCGAAAGAATTTTCTCATCAAGAGTTTGCTATATCAGTATATTCTCTTGAAAAAAAATCAGTCAACCAACCAACCAACCAATCAATGAACATTTGGTTATTGGCCATGTCAGGTGCTGGGGTTAGAAAGCCAAAAATGAAATAATCCTTGTCTTCAAGCAGCTTATAGTCTACAAGAATGAAACCAAGCTTCTTCTTTCTCTTTTATCTTTCCACAAATTTTGTGAATTTTTCAGTTTTCCTAATTATATACTTGGGAAGATGTGGATCTTTTGCTATGGCACCTTTGTTTTCCCATATGGGACACCGATATATATGCACATGTTGGCCCAAAATTTACTGTGTATGCTACATGCATTTCTGAGATAACAGATTCATGTGTTTATCAATACAACTGGACCTTAATATTTATCATTAAATCTTAGAATCACAGGGGCACCAACTTCTAGAAGAGACTTTAGAGGTCACCTAGTTCTGTTCTGCATTTTACAGATGAGGTGTTAAGGCCCAGAGTTATTAAATGACTAATCCAGATCATAAGTGACAGAGCCAGAATACCAACTGAGGTCCTTGACTCTAAACTCAGCACTCCTTACACTACATCATAATGAATTTCTCATTGGTCAAAAGAAGTTAGGAGTGTGTATGGAATATTTCTAATCTCATAGGAGGGGAGCAACAACATCCAACTGCATACAGTCTAGGATGGTACTGAAAAATCAAAATGTGAGATTATATGTTCCACTGGTCTGATCCAATGAGGCATTTTTAACGTTCTGACATAGTGGAATTTATGTAATATATATCCACCCAAATGCCAACGATACTGAGGACCTTTATTCAAAGCAACAGCAGGAGAGAATGGATGGTGGTCTTGAACCAAGTATACTTCCTTAACAAGGTACAGAACAGTAGACAGATATGAGCCACTGCAGGTTGAGGGAGAAACTGGTTTTGGCAACACCATCCTTTCACTCTAGATGGCCAGCTTTTGGTCTGCTTGTGATTTTTCTGCTATAGGTGAGAGCCTCCCCTTCTTCCTGCCATCCCCTGTCAACTTCATGGCATGGCATGGCATGGGATGAAAGATGAGTTAGGCTTCAGCAAGTGTGAGTGCAAGGGGGCAAAAGCACAGGACCTCCTGAGTAGCTAGTAAGAGTAGCTATCCTTATTATTTCAATTCCACTGCTCAGAATTTTTAAAAAATTGATAAATACAGTCCTTTTTTACATTCATTAAATGCAGTTTCATAGTACTGAGAAACTTTAGGAGGGCAAAACTAGAAAAAAAAATGTGGTATTTCAGGTTGGGCTGATATGATGCAGCTTCATATACATACTTCCTGCCTTGGCTCATGTCCATAGACCATACTACATGTTTTGACATTTCCTAAAATTGCCAAGCTTCTTAGTTTCCTTTTCAACTCATTGTTCCAAGTAAAGCAGATCTGACTTTTATAACATGAGGGTCTACTCTCACTAGAGAAACTATAGTTTCAGAGGCCTAAAATATACTGTCTTTTGAATGATTAGTCTTCTCTATTGCATTTACTGTTGTTTATTTTTCCTAAACTTTTTTTTTCCTGTGGAAAAGAATGTTAGGCACATTGCTTACCCTCTCTGGGCCACATTTGCAAACTAAAGGGATTTGATTTGACAGCCCATAAGGTCCTTTTTAGATCTATGAACCTATTATTCTATAATTTCAAATTAAGATGCCTAGATATCTGAAGTGAAATCTACCAGGTATTTCAAATAAGCACATACTTCCTCATTTAAGTTCAATTGCCTACCTAGATTGGGGTAGGCTTATGACTCTGTCTTTCTGCTTTAAAAAAAAAACATTTGAAATACATTGAAAAGTAGGTGGTCCCCTGTTCCCACACCCTGATGAAAAATTGACGTAGTTGTTGAACTTCATGGAAATGTCATGGGGCACATTAGAAAAATTGCCCTTTGTACTGGCAGACTATTTTCATGTCCTCATGAGCAGTCAAGTGGTGACTGGTTAAAATAAATAGATGCTTGTTTTCTTTTGCCTGAAGTGAAATGAAGCAACCTTTGCCAGAGAATTATGAGGTCTTTTTTCCCTTCTCCATTGTTTGGTATTTACCAAATGCTGTAGTAACTATTTCTATGAACTATTTTTTTTAATCTGCAGAGATGAAAATTATGGCAGAGTGGTGCTCAATCGACATGCTTCCCATGAGGCCTTAGACAGGTGTGTATCTCCATCAAGGTATATGAATGCTTTAGCAGAAATTTCAAATAATGGGAAACCAAGGGAAAGGTGCTGATTTGGTTAGAATTTCTTATCTAACCACTGAGTGTCAGTGGCAAATGTAAGGAATTAATGACCTCTTTGGGCACATGACAGAGTCTTGCAACATAATTATGAATTTAGAAAGAGGAAGAAGGAGGGTCCTATAGCAATTTTTCTAGTTATAACTACCCAGAGTACTTTGGAAAAAAATGGGTAATGAATAAGTAACATGATGTATTGCCGGACCACCAGTTTGGGATGGATTATTTGGTGGGAGTAAAGGAAAATGTTTGGAAATGTGGTTCTAAAAGGTCAAAAAGCTCTGTAATTATGAATTGTTTTTGTTTTTTTTTGTCTTTCCTATAGAAAGGTCCTTTAATCTCAGAGAAATGGCCTCTGGAATATGGAAGGGGCCATTCTTGGATCTGGTGAAATTGATCCTGGGTTCAGTTTCAGCCCTGCCACTTATTAGATGTTTAATTTTGGGGAAGTCACTTAACCTTTCTTGGTCTTAGTTCCTTTATCTGTAAATTGAGGGGTTGAAGTAGATAGTCCCTAACGTCACTTCTAGTTCTCTGATATATAATTTAAGACCTTAGGTTTTCTTACCCTTTGGAATGGTCCAACCTTATCTCCTCTCTAGAAGCTGTTTCAAGTTTTCATGAAAATATTTCAAATTATGCGGAACTTCAAAGCAAATAAACATGACTGGTAAATGTCAAATGATAGGTAGAATCTGAAGGAACTCAGAAGCTCCAAATTTGAACAAGAATCCAATATAGAGTTTATAGAAATGGCTTCTATAGTACACAGATAATAACCAATACTTTCAGGGTTTTCCTCCAAATAATTCTGTGAAATGGATAGTGAAAGTATGATTCCCAATTTATATGTGAAAAAACTATGTTTCAGAGAAGCCTAGTGATTTGGACAAGAACTAGTAAGTTCCCCAAAGGAATAATATCAGATCTGGGATTCAGATCCTGTTTTCCTGAATGAAAGTCCCAAAGTATATCAGAAGAACAAATCAGCGGAACACGTCCATCGGAAAAATATAATAATAAGATTTTTTTCTATCAGAGAAATTCTCTAGCTCTTTTATCAGAGGTCCCAATGATGAGGCTAGCCCTGGAAGGGGCCCTGTGAAAATATTAACTTTTCCACCCTGAGGTAGGTGAGGCAGCTGAAGTTGTAAAGCATGGTATAAAAAAAAAAAATAGGGGCCTAGGAAGAGGCTAAGCAGGTTCTTAATTGCAGTGAGAGTGAGAGATAAGGAGGTTCTAGCTTGGAGAGCAAAGCATTGGAATAGTCTGCATGCAGATGTGCAGGGGCTGAAAAAGAGATCTATAGGGACAGGGAAGTTATGAAGGGCAAATCTAAGATAAATGACCGAGAAATATACAGGTTTCTAATTCTAGGAAAGCTAGTTAGATTGTAAGGGTCAAGAATAGGTAGATGGCATCTATGGAATTCCATCTATCAGAGATTAAGCTTTGCTGGTTCTTTACCATATATACCCTCGGGTGGATGATCATACTTTATTCCTTTTTCTTCCTGCTTAACCTGCTGTAGCGCTATCCTGAGCAGGCTCTAACAGTAAGTTGCCCATTGTTCTTTCTCTGACAGTGCCAAAAAGATTTGATGAGAAGGAGGAGATGTTTTCTTTTCAAGATATCAGTCCCCAAAGGTTAAGGAGGTGCTTCAAACATAACCTGGGAAGTTTTCTAAACCCTGATTTTGTATTTGATTTGAGCTGGATTTTGTTTTACCTTGGTTCACCTCTTCAGTGGAGCTACCCTTTCTATAAAGTAGCATTTCTTTTATATATTTCTTGAAACCAAATCTTCAAACATAGGTAACTATCCCAGTTTCTGCTCTTCTAGGGTTTGAAGACAAGTCAATTTTGACTATATTCACAGACTTTATGGTATAATAAGTGTCAAATACAGCAGTCAAGAAGGAGAAAGGCTAAGAATTGATGATGACAATTGTGCCAGTGTTGTGTAAGTTCTGGAAAGTATTACCAAGCTAGACAGACATTATAGATGGGTTTGACAAAGAATGGAGTAGTTGTACTGCAAAAAACAACCTTGATAATGTTGGGGAAGTTCCTTAACAGCAGTTGACCAACAGGTGGTCAATTGATTTTTATCCAAAAGGAGTTTGTGAAGCCAACTCTTAAAGTCAGGGGTTGGGAGAGGAGTAGGAAGAGCAGGTTGCAAGCTGGTGCCATGGTTCCATTTCACATCAATGAAATCAGAGATCCTTAAAATATTGCTGTCATATTTTCTCTGCTTTTTGTGCCCTAGCCACTTTTAGACTTCTTTGAATAGTTTGTTGGAATTCCTAGATCAAAACCTCTCTCACAGAATCACAGAATTTGAGAATTAGAAGGGACTTTCAATGGCCATTAAGTCCAACCTAGATTCCTGAGTGGTAATTAACAGCCCAGAAACTGTAATCCTCTAAACATAGTTGAGATCACTTTACACTCACCCACATGAAATCTTAATTGTCACTTTTCTTCCCACTCAGACAGGCTTTAGAGATTTTTAGCAGCTTAGTTTTAACTTGACATTTCCCTATCCAAAATAGTCCAGCCACATCTTTAAAGCTAAGAATTTATCGTGGACTTCCTTTTCTAGATCATTTATAAAACATCATATAAGACTGAGGTACTCTAATGTTAATATTTTTACTCCTCACCCTCCTGCCTCTTCTCCCATGACCATTTAACCCTTATTTCCTGGATTTATTCAATCTCTACGAAAAAAATATTCTATGCTATTCCATGACAACTTAGTTTTTTTAAAACAATATTTTATATGAGATTTTTAAAAATAAAAATTTCATTCAGAGAATCACAGAATTTGAGATTTGGAAGATAACTCAAAGACCATCTAGTTGAACTTAGGAGAATTCCATATTAATGAAGACAACTGGTAAACCAACTTCACTTGAAGACCTCTAAGGAGGAGAAACTTATCCCTCCTCAAGGTAAACCATTTGACTTTTGGACACCTCTAGTCTTTAGGAAGTTTTTCCTGAAGTCAAGCCTAAATTTGCTTTGTAGCAATTCCCAGCCACATTGTTCTTGGTTCTGGCCTTGGTAGCCAAGCAGAAGTCCAATTCCACTTTGACATGACAATCTTTCAAATATTTCAATATGGCTATCATGTCCACCTTGATCCTTCTCTCTAGACTAAAAAAAGTCCATTTTCTTTAATCAATCCTCATATATCAGTAATTCAAGGCCCTTTACTCTCTTGGTTGACCGACTTTGCATACAACAACAACAACAACAAAAACGACGACATTTAGATAATGCTTTAAGGCCTTCTAAATGTTCTACGTATGTTAACTCATCTTCGCAACAACCCTAGATGGTAGGTGCTATCCTTATTTCCATTCTACAGATGAGGAAGCTGAGGGAGGTTAGGTCACAGAATACCCAGCATCACTCAGCTATTAAGCATTTGTGGCTAGATTCAAACTTAGGTCTTTCTGACTCCAGGTTCTGTACTTTATCTACTTAACCATCCAACTGCCTGACCAGTTATTCCTGAGATTTTTAATATTATTAAACTAGACTGAATACCCTAGTCTCCTTTGTCTACATGCTTATTCATTCCCATAAAGAATTCCTGGAGCCAGATTTCTCTTTACAGTCTTTCCGAAAGTAGGTCTGTGCAGTGATTTGTAATGACAGGTCACACATTTTGGTCTTCAGTCCCCCAATTTTACTCTCAATTATTTCTAAGCTCTTGGATAGGTGGCACATAATCAGCAACATTAAAATTTTTCATTTATCTCTAGAACATCTTGTGTGCATATCTCATTTTCAGCTAATATCTTTTAGTAGGTTCTCAAAAAGTGATTTGAAAAATAAGCTGATTGCTTTCCGAAATAATTTCCTAAATGGCTTTCTTTTCCTGTTACTCTTAATTATCCATTTATTAAATAGATCTGTGATCTCATCTGTGTGGGCACACCCTCGACAAGACAAGTGCAAATAGCAAAATCTCCATGTCTTCCCATGCTCCTAGTAGAATGTAAACTTCCTGAGGGCAGAGACTATTTTGTTTTTGTCTTCCTGCCCTCAGCCTACAGCCTAGTAGCTGGCCAAAAGGTTAGAGGCCTATGAATAAGGAACTCCTATGTGAAGTAACCCCCTCTACCAATGCAAGTCAGCACCCTTTCTTCAACTTGTAGTCTTAAAGAGTTGTCTAGCGAACTGAGAGGTTAAGTTACTTGTCCAGAGTAAAAAACGCAGTGTGTCAGTGGCAGGATTTGAATTCAGGACTTCCTGGTTTCAGAGTCACCTCTCCATCCATATGTTTCTCATAGTGGGTACTTAATAAATGCTTATTGAATGTTTCTAGCGTGGTGGAAGACTGACTTCTAATAGACAATACTCGGACTATTTATTTTTTGTCTGTCATTCTCACTACACTGTTACCCATCTTTTTTCTGGTCATTCATATCTTGGATGGTATCTTCTATGCCACTTCTCTTGCACAAAGGAGTTGATGGTAAAATGTTTCAGCTTGTTAATATCCACCATGCCTCTTTCCATTACCCACTAAGAACCACCAGTTATATACAATGAATTAATACTCAGTCAACTACTATTTTCCATTTAGATTTTTCAGATGTACCAAGAAGCAATCATTTTGCCCCCAAAACTAGATTGTGATGTAGCTAAATGTCTGCCTGCACAAGATAGTTGATGCCCAGGAAAAAAGATTTTATTACACAGTAATTAACAATACTGACAACAGTATATATTAGCTGTTTTTCAATTTACATATTATGTTATATGATTTGCATATTCTGATTCTCAATGTGCACATGTCACATTGTGGTTTGGATAATTGGGTACAGTCAGGATTCTTCTATTAGCATGGATAATTAGGTTGGCTGTCATTTTTTCCTATTCTCAAATACTCAAATGGACTTATTTTCTCAGTGATGTGGGTATTCCCTCCAGCAATACAGATAGAAATCTATCTATGTCTTCCTATTGTATGTCCTGTTGTTCTTGTCCTCTCAAAAGTTCAGCAAAGTATGCTCACCCAAAATGCTGGGCATCTTCCTAACTTCTTCTTGACATTATAAGGATATGAGGGGAATGTGGGCTGCCTAACAATAACCCCTTGCTCATGCCACATAACCAGTCACTCTGCTTTTTTGCCTGTCCATTTATTTTATGACATTCTTTATACCCTTTCCTTTAAAATTTCTTGTTTGTGATGTGTTGCAACCTACCCTAGCCCATTATGCACCTTGACATTGCCCCCTTAAGTGATCTTCAACTCAACTTCTTTAGATACTATAGTGTTCCATGACTTGCATCTATACAACACTTGAAAAATATTGGTATTAAAAATATGGATCTTTATTTTAGGGAATATTATTTCCTTTTTTATTCTTTTCAGTTATATTTAATTCACTTAAATCCATTCATTTAATTTATTCTAATTCATCAAATGGTAATATATGCAGGGCCCCTTGCTAGGTGCTAAGACATAGATTCTTGCCTTGAAAGAGTTGCCAGTCTAGTATGGAAAGTAAGATATATACAAAAATATCTATAATACCAAGCAAAAATGTGAAAAAAAAGCCATTGAAGAGGTTTTAAAAAAGACCAAAGTGGGGTGGCTAGGTGGTGCAGTGAGTAGAGAGTTGGCCCCGGAGTCAGAAGGACCTGAGTTTGGATCCGGCCTCAGATACTTAACGCACATACAAATAAAAACCTAGCCATGTGGCCTTGGGAAAGTTACTTAACCCCAATTGCCCTCTAAAAACCAAAAAACCAAAGTGCCAAGAGAATTTAGAGGGAGAGATGCTTCTAGACATAGAAATCAGAGGATTCAGGAATGAAACAATACTTGAGCTGGATGAGTAAGATGTTAAGAGGCAGATGTGGAGACAAGTTTTCATGAATAAAAAACAGTAAAGGAAAAGTGATAGAGATGGGAATATGTGAACTGAGTTCAGAGAATTATAAATAGTCCAATTTGGCTGAATTGTAGAATACATAGAGAGAAGTAGAATGAACTAAGTAAAGTTGGATAGGTGAATTAATTGAGTAATGGAGTATATTTGGACTTAATTCATTAGTCAATGGAAAGCCATTGAAAGATTTTAAGCAGTGGAATGAAAAAGATTAGAAGTATGATTTAGGAAAATTATTAGTCTGAAAATAGTAAGTAGTATGATTTATGGGTAGAGAGAGATTAGAGGCAGGGAAACCAGTTAAAAAACTAACAAATTAGGCTAGGTGAGAAGTAATGCATTCCTGAATTAGGGAAACTGCAATGAGAATTGAATGAAAATCAGCATTGTATAGTGGAATGTACATTGTATTGAAAATCTCAAGAACTGGGTTGGAATTCAAGCCCTACCATTTAAAGAGTCCCTTCAGATAAATCAATTGAACTTTCCAAACCAAGTTTTGTCACCTGTAAAATGGCAGTGAATTTACTATGGCTCCTGCTTCCAGAGCCAATCTGGCTACATTTCCTCTTGAAGGTTCAAGCGTTCCCTAAGGGATTTAAACTCTTTTTTCCCTATTGTCATCAGCCCCAATCCTTGCCAGAAGAGATCCTTCTATTGTTAGGTGCCAATGACTAGTTCCATTTTAAAAAGTTGTGGGGCAGTTAGGTGGTGAAGTGAATGCAGCACTGGCCCTAGAGTCAAGAGGACCTGAGTTCAAATTCGACCTCAGCCACTTAACACTTACTAGCTATGTGACCTTGGGCAAGTCACTTAACCCCAATGGCCCTGACTTCCCCCTCCAAAAAAAAATTTGTGTTTGCTTTGAAGCTGATAAGCCTTCTTAAATGACTCCATAGCCAATGAAAGAGTCACCTTTTCAACACATGGTTACCCATGGAATCAAGTTATAAAACATCTGTGAATGTCCCACAGTCTCTCCAAGGCACTTTCATCCTACATCACAATGACTTTTTCAAGGAGGCAGGCTGTCAACCTGTCCACATGGAGAATTACATCAGTCAGTCAAGCTGATGGGGTCTATATAAGTGTCCCTGGTTGCCATGGGAATAATGATACTTATGCTACCTACCTGCCAGGGCTATTTCAAAGAAAGCACGTTTTATACCTCAAACCACTATTAAGTGGGAATTATTGCTTTAAGAAAGGAGGGTGTAAATGAAGGACATATTGAAGAAGTAAAATTGACAGGACATGGCAAATGATTGAAATAAAGGGATTAGTGAGAGGAAAGAGTCAAAAGTGCCTCAAGGCTTTCAAGCCTAGGTAACTGAAAATAATGGTGTTCCTCTTGGGAATGGGGAAGTCAAGAGGAGAAACAGGTTTGGGGGAAGGTAGATGATGAGTTATTCTTTGGATATGTTGTATCTGAGGTAATTATGGAACAGTCTGACAGAGATATTTGGTAAGGAGCTAGAAACATAGGTCTATGACTCAGGAGAGACCTTAGGACTGGAGATGCAGGTTTGAGGGTTGTCTTCAGAGAAAGAATTGTCAAAGTGATGAAAGTGGATCAACTTGCCAAGAAAGAGAGCATAGAGAGAGGAGAGAAGGCCAGGGACAGAGTTTTGAGGGAGCTCCATCATCTAAAGGAGTTGGAGGAAGAAGACAAACCAGTGAAAGGAAGAGGGAAGTGGTCAGAGATAGGGAAGATTCAGGAGACTGCAGTGAAATAGAAACCAAAGAAAGATTAAATATCCAAAAGGATATAATAGACAGTGTCAGAAACTATAGAAATATTAAGGAAGATCTAAGGAACCTAATTTATTTGGTGAGTAGGAATAAATTGGTGACCTTTGAGAAAACAATATCATTAGAACAGCAAGATCTGAAGCCTGGTTACGAAGGCTTGGTGAGTAAGCAGATGGTTAGGAAGTATCAGTACACAATCTTAGAATATTTATCTTAGGACTTTTCTGAAAGTTTGGCAATAAAGGGGATGAAAGAGATGGAGCAGTAGCTTGAAGGGATAATAACAAATAGAAGAAAGGTCAAATTTTTTTCTTTATGAGGAAAAATTGAGTATAATTTTATATGGATAAGGAGAAGCTAGAAGAAAGGGAGAATAGGAGGATGCTGGGGGAAAAGAGGGAATGCTTGATGAATTGAAGCCTCAAAAGTGGTTGGAATTAAGAGGACATGTGGAGAGATTAACTTTGGGAAAAAGTCATGTTATCTTATTATAGGAGAGAAGGAGAAAGGGATGGATAAAAGAGAAGTCCTGAGGCATGGAGAATGAAGTTGAAAGTACTCAAGCCTGTGGAGACCAAAGAATATAGTAGGAAAAGCCCTGAATTTGGATTTCGAAGTTGAACCTGGTTCTATAACTTATTGATTGTAAGCTCAGGCAAATCACTTCACCACTCTGGAGCTGTTTTCTTATTTTTAAAATAAGGAGTTTGGACTTGATTTCTTTCAATATCTATTTCACTCTTGCAAAATCCTCGATGCACTCCCACTGCCCCAATAACCTCTTGTCCTACTTTGCCTAGACCATCATAGATCATAGAAGAGAGTGAAAAATTTTAGGAGCAGATTTTATTTGTTAGAAAATGGGAAAGATATGGGGTGGCTAGGTGTCACAGTGAATAGAGCACCAGCCCTGGAGTCAGGAGGACCTGAGTTCAAATCCAGCCTCAGACACTTAACATAAAAACTAGCTGTGTGACCTTGGGCAAGTTACTTAACCCCAATTGCCCTCCAAAAAAAAAAAAAAAAGAAAAGAAAATGGGAGAGACAGAAGAATAGGAGATCTGATTCAGCTTAGGGGTGTGCTAGAGTCAGTTTGAAAGAATGGCTAGATATGTGAATAATGATATATGTATGTATATATATATATATACACATATGTATGTATATACACATATTTGTATATACATATAGTTGTGTCTAATGGTAACCATTTCTAGAAGAAGAAGGGAGAAAAAAAAGGACAAAAAAGAAATGTATATGATAACTTTATTATATATTTAAAAGGAATAGTAAGTTGTACATAATAGGTTTTCAGTTTCATGTGTAAAAATAATTAAATTGCTAAATTTTCAGCGTGAGCATTTCTACCTTGGAAATCAGCAAATGCTATGAATCAGAGCTTGATTTATTGCTTTGCTGATTGTCTATACTTAAGAAAATGATGAAGAAAATATTAATAATGTAGATTAAATATAAAAATATTTTTTTTGCAGGGGGAGACCTGGTTATTAAAGATTTACCAAAACACTGCTGGTTCAGTCTTTTGAAAGTAGAGTAGTTCTAAAGGATGATAAGATGGCATAATGGATAGAAGACTGATTGAATTTTAATAGGTTGGAGATTTTCCAGAAGATAGCAACCAAAATGGTGAAAGGCCTTACCTCATAAGTTTGACTGAGGGCTCTGGGCATGGTTAGTTTGGACAAGATTTGGGTGAGGAGGACATGATAGTAGTCTTCAAATATCTGAAGGGCTATTATGAAGGAGGGGTTAAATTTATTCTGATTGGACATAGAGGGCAGAACCAGGAGCAATGGGTAAAACTTCCAAAGAAAAAAAATTAGGTTTAATGTCAGGAAAAAATACTTAACAGAGTTGTCCTAAAGCGCAGTGGGCTGATTTGAAAGAAAGTGGATCCCACTCAGCAGAGGGTGAATGGACGTTTGTTAAATATTTTATAGTGAAGTTTCCTTTTATGTCTAGGTTCCTTCCTACAGTCAAATTCTGAATCAGAAAATCTAGTTTCAAGTCAGTCAGTTCCCTAAGACACAGTCTAAGAAAAAGTTTACCTCTCTGAGCCACAGCTTCTTCATCTGTAAAATTATAAAATTTTATTATAATAATACACTTATCTCACAGGATTATTGTGATGATCAAATGAGATAATCTACATAAAACACTCTGCAAACCTTTAAGCATTTTATAAACATGAGATGATATTATTTGATGATAGGTAGCTGAAATGGAAGTCTGTGGAGCTGAGGAGCTAAACACTGAAGAATTAAATGTTAGGAGGATTGTCAAAGTGTAAATCAGTATATTTCAGTATATTTCAATTCCTGAAAAAGGAGAATGATAGCAAGGGGAAGAACTGAAGGAAAAGAGGAGGAGTGAAATACTAAAATTATCGAAGAAAAATGTGAACGTCCTTGAGGTTAGCATATGACAGTGAAAAGGAATCGAACAAAGTGGTTTACAACTTAATGGATGTTTGAATGAGCATCCAGGTAGGCTTGTGTCTCCTACAGCAGTTTTTCCCAAAACGAATTATGTTAATGTGTGTATCTTTTATCTACCTTAATGTAGCAGTTTTTTCCCCAAATGCATGACAGTTTTTGAATAATTTTTGTTATTTTATTAATTTTTTGATGTGTTCTTTTGGCAATAGGAGCAAAAATGAAAAGGATGAGCAGAAAGTCACAATTACTCGGTACAGATCGGATGATACCTTAGACAGGTAAGTTGCTTTAAGCCACGTACAAAGTGTTTGGAATATAATACATCCTAGTTTTAGATGCATAGTCAGGATGACCTGAGTTTAAAGTTTACCTCAGATACTTTCTAGCTGTGGGATCCTGTGAAATCACTTAATCTCTCTCAGTTTCAGTTTTCTAATCTCTTAAATGGGTTTAAAATATTACTTATAATAGACAGCTGTTATAAAGATCAAATGAGATAATATATCTAAAGAAAGTGATTTTCCTAAATCACAGGTCTGATCATGTCACCTCCCTGCTCTGCCCCAATAAACCCTAGGAACTTCCTATTGCCTCTAGGAGCAAATATATTTTAAAATTCTCCATCATTCAAAGTCCTTTATATATCCTACTTTTTCAGTCTTGTTACACCTTACTTTCTGATACATACTCTTCAGTCTAATGACACTGGTCTCTTGGCTGTTCCATGAATAAGACTCCCAGCATTCTCTCTATCCTCCATGCCT